>CM076576.1:708120510-708448823 GCA_034641835.2 Pinus albicaulis | reverse complement strand
TACAATTTTGACTCAGCTACCCAACCAAGTTGGTTTACAAAATTTGACTCAGCTACCCAACCAAGTGGGTTTACAAATTTGTCAAGTCCTTACATGACTGAATATTACAATTTTCATCATGGGTCTCAACAAGACCTTTTCATCAAATTAAAAATATGACCATTTATGACCAATACCAGAAAGACTTCAAAGAATATATTTCAGAATCATCATAATGCCAAAAATGCATTATACTTAGCAAAGCTAATGCTCCCCCTGAATCTGTGCATCCAAGCATCCTTTCCATATGACTAAGGCTCCCCCTTAGTTTGTGAATCCTGAACATTTTCACCAACAAATCATCAAGGCATCTTTATCAAAACATTAGAAATAGAATTATGAGAACTGGAACACCACCAAAGGTACCAAACAGTATCAGAGATACCAAACAGCATCGCAGCTGTGCTGAAGAACGCTAACCCCAAACAGAAAATGTCAGCAACCAGACATACGCGGTTTTATGTGCATGAAGTCGCGTATATACGCGACTGTGTTTCAGGAAACCCGCGTATCCAATACCATCTTCTATATTTTAACCAGATCTGATCCTTTGTGAGAAAAAGACAGTGTTCAACTTCTTTCTGAGATATTTGAATGCTTCCCTGGACTACAGATAGATAGAACAGTGTAGTTGAGTCTTCAAGCGTCATCCAACGGTTGTAGCATAAGCACATTAGTAACCAAGCCTTCAGATTCTTTGCAGCATCAATACAATCTTTCCAAGAGAGATTATCATACCAACACAACATCTTCAAATATGTGTCAATCATCCATGTGGTCCAATATCACCATGATCTTTAAGATTTAACATGAAGTAACATATGTAGGGAAAAGATCTCAACCATAGTAACAAACTCTGCATGATCTATTCTTATCTCTGAATCATAAGACTTCCAATTCATCCATGTGTGAGCACAAAAGATACTTTTCAGCAAACAAGGCTTAAAATCTCATCATAACAAACCTTGTACCAAGTCATCATCATTTAAGCATGAGTATCACAGAATAAGCACTCATAGTGCCAACAATGCAATTATTAGTATTCAACCTGCTGCTCCCCCTGAACCAGTGCTCCTCCTTAACTTGTGGAACCTGAATACATTCATCAGCAAGTCACCAGCAACAATCTCTGCATGAACTGTCCTTATCTTCGAATTATAAGACTTTCATCTCAGCAACGAATACTCTTCATCAAAAAGCAAACATGACTCATCCATAATTTTCAACATCCGAAACCAAGTATCATATCATCATAATTTAGAACTGAGAAAGTAAGCTGATACTGAGTTAATAATACAGTTATTAACAATCAGAATGATGCTCCCCTTGAACCTCTACTCCAGATCTTCAGATATCATATAAATTCTCTTATCATTAATGCATACGCGACTGTGTCTACTGGAAATCGCGTGTATACACGACTTTTGTTCATAGAACCCGCGTATGGAAAGTGAAGCATAGAATTTTTTTTTTTACATTCCTTCATCTCCCCCTGAACTTGTACTTCCTATACCTGTCGTCCTCATACCAGATGCTCTGTCAGAAATACATATAACAAGAAAAATCAGATCAACCATGAGAGTCATCATACATTTCTCCCCTTGTGACGATACATTACTAAATCTCATAATGTATCCCACATCATTCCTGCAGCCAATAAGAGAAGTAAGCTTCAGAAGCGGATGACTGCAGTAGGGTCAGAATTCCCTACGTTTCTGATTGGTCCTCCTCCTTTTTCCAAATTTGTTTGAACTTCCTAACTGTGTGCTGAAAATTGTCCACTTTCTCAGAACTGTTCAACCTGCATTCCTTTTCTACATGTCCATACTTGTTACAAGAATAACATCTCATGTGTCCAGAGAAATAAGCATAAGAATCATAATGAGTATTTCTAATCTTCCTCCTTTTACAATCAGTTGCTTTATGTCCATACTTGTTACATGAAAAACAATATCCTTTGAAAAAACCAGAGTAAGATCTGTTTGTTTGAGGCTGAACTGATCTGCTCCTACAATTTGCTGCAATATGCCCATAGTTATGACATTTAAAGCATTCAACATTATTGACTGATTTCCTTTGAGATTTCATCATTGTTGGTTGACCTTTTGTCTCTTTCAACACTTCAGCTTTTGCATTGACATCCTCTGAATTTTTAGCACTTCCTTGTGAGCTAGATTCTCCTTTAACAGTTTCATGGAAACCAAGACCAAGTTTGATAGCAGGAGACCTTTGATTACTCATAATATTGTCCAAGATATTAGTACTATCTTGAAACCTCAAAAGTTTAACCTTTTCTTCTAATTTACCTTTGAGAATGTTTACCTCAACCTCCAAGGCTTGACATTGCTTTGTCATGCTTTCTTCCTTCCTTCTTCCATCTTCTACTTGATCCTTCAGATTTAGAATCTCTTCTTTCAACCAATTTTCGTTTTCTTCACATGTTTGTTGTAGCTCTTCATTCTTCTTATTTGATTTTTCCAGATCTTCTTTGAGAGAGATGATTTCTGCTTCAAGGCCTTCCTTTTCAAATGGTTGTAGAGGTTCCTCATTCTTCTTACTTGATGCTTCAAGATCTGCTTGTAGAGAGATGATTTCTTCTTTAAGTTTTTCACCTTGATTGGTTGCATGAGCGTACAATCCTTGATACTTGTCTATCTGTCCATTTAGTGTTTCAATCTTTTCATTCATCCTAGAGATCACATCTTTGTAGATAGATTCCTGCCTTTCAAATTGATACCAATCATTAATTTCATCATTTTCTTCTAGACTTTCACTCTCCTTAGATGATGTTTGCTGATCTTCAACTTTAATCTTGACAGCTTCTTCTAGATCCATACTATTACTTTTACTATCTTTGCCTTTGCATATACAGGTAAGTGAAATACAAGAACAACGATCAATACCAGTTTCATCTTCTTCACTTTCTGCTATACATGATTTCTGAGGTATCTCCTTTCCTTGAGTAGCCTTCTTCTTTTGCTTCTTTTCCATGAGCACTTGTAGAGCTTGGTCAGAATCTTCTTCATCTTCACTGGACACTTCATCATCATCTTCATTTGCATAATAACTCTTCCTCTTTTCAAATTGTTTCCCTTTACCATATTTATCTCTATAAGGACATTTAGCAGCATAGTGACCAAATCTTCCACAATCAAAACATTTGAAGGGAAGTTATAAGGACATTTAGCAGCATAGTGACCAAATTTTCCACACTCAAAACATTTGAAGGGAATCTTACCTTTGAATCTTCCAGTTCCTAGTTGGAGTTTTCTCACGAAATTCGCTTCTTCTTCATCGGATATATAGCTGGATTCTTTGACAACTTCCTTTTATTTTCCTCTTGCAGATACCTTAAAATCAACTTCTTTGATTTGAGAAGGACCTCCTTGTCTCATTTCAAAAGCAGTCAGAATACCATGTAATTGAACAATAGTAAGAGTTTGCAGATCTTGCCTTTCTTCAATAGCTGAAACTTTAGAGTCAAATTTCGAAGTCAAGGATCTTAAGACCTTTTCCACCAGAGTAGTATCAGTTATGGTTTCACCCAAATTTCTCATTCGATTTACAATATCATCCAGACGAAGAAAGAAACATGCAACACTTTCATCACTATGCATCTTCAAATTTTCATATTCAATTCTAAGAGTTTGGAGTTTTGCACTTTTTACCTTTGTGTCTCCTTCATAGCTTAGAATGATTTTGTCCCATATGTCTTTTGCCGAATGTAGCTGCATTACTTTAGCAAATTATGATTCAGACATGCTTCCCAATAAGACATTCACTGCTTTGGCATTGATTTCATACTTCTTTCTTTCAGCTGCATCAGTAGGAATACTTGCCGGGTATTGATAACCTTCTTCCACAATCGCCCATACATCTGCACCAAGACTTTGCAGATATGCTTTTGTACGTACCTTCCAGAATATCAGATTGCTTCCATTGAATAGAGGTGGCTTTATAGACATCACTCCTTCTTGACTTCCCATTGCGACGGATCTCCTTCAAGCGATCAAGCTTCAAGGTATGACCCGCTCTCGATGTCGAATTTGTTAAAAATACCGAGAGGGGGGTGAATCAGTATTTAGGGAAAACTAAATATTTTTACTTTTTCATGCTCTAAAACCCATACGCTACTTTGCTGAAGCCAACTAGCGTATACACGCGGATATCCTTCATAAAACTTGCGTATACCTAGAGATCTAATTATGCCATTAATTCTTCACTTATATCATTCCATCATTTATTCATTAGATGTTCTATAAATAGTAAACATGTGCAGTAAGAACAGAATAAACCATCACACATAAGCATCACACATGAACACCAGGATTTTAGGTGGAAACCCAAATCTAGAAAACCACCGCCGCAGTTGCTCAGCCTTCAATATTTTATTATAGAGAAAACATCTTACAACATATGTGCTGGTGCAGACTCCTACTAGCACGCAGGCACCCACCTGCGCTCGTTTACCAGCCTCTCCTGGAAGGGAGCTACAACCCCCTGATCTCGTTTACCAGCTTCTCCTGGAAGGGAGCTACGAATCTCCGCACTTTGGTTTTGGTCACCTTCTCCCGGAAGGGAGCTATGACCGATCTCAAGCTACTGTACCTCACTTGGAAGGAGTTACAACCCCCGACCGAACACTACAACCCTCAGCACCTCTATGGACCACGTTTCATCAATTTTCACACTGGATCCAAAGCTTCCTTTAGGACACCACTTGCAGGCCACGTTTCAACATATTTTCAGACTGGACCCTCTTCATACATTTAAGCACAGTCAAACATCAACAACAGATAGCTAAAACATAGCAGATCAGATCAGAAATTTCATACCCCATACTTCAGCAAACCCTAGTTTGCATACGCGCTTTCCTTTCTCTGATGTCGCGTATATACGCGCTTCCATTCATATAAACTAGCGTATACATCTGTACATAAACTTCACTGTGCATACGCGCTTTTTCTTCAGCGAAGCCGCGTATATATGTGCTTCCTCTGCGGCGAAGTAGCGTATGGATCTTCAATCATTACAGAGTTGCATACTTCTTCAGATCAGAAATTCAGTTCAGATTCAACCCTTTATTTCAGACAGATGTTCGCCTCATCACAGATCTAATCACTCCATAAACAGATCTAGCAAATACAAGTACATTTCAGATCTAGAAATCCCGCTTCATCATTTATTCATAAGTGCATCATAGATTCAGATCTATCATCAAACCTTTACCTTTCCATACGTATATACTTCACAGAGAAGTATTCATTTAAACTCGACATCTGTTCCCACACTCATGATTTGCACAATGAATTTCTTCTCCTTATATAGGTTTATCCTTTTTCAATACCATGAGCCAAAACCACATTACTTCCGATGGTATTCCTGGACGGGTCATTTAGACGAATCATTTCCCAATACAATGGGTCAAAACCATGGTGTTTACCCCTAGTTTTGCACTTTAAGAGCGCTTTTTGCCCATACGCGACTTGGCACGTTGATTTCCGCGTGCATACGCGACTTCCCCTAGGTAAATCCGCGTATTCCTAGAGACATACTCTTTTCATCAAGATTTAGCACATGCTGAATTCCTTTCTTCATTGCCTTCTGTACACACTATAGATATATCAGATTTTCTTCATCAAGAACATATTCTATCAAGCACAAGTTCATCAAGTAAGTTGCCATCATCTTCATCAAGTGGGTTGCCATTCAAGAATAATACTCAGCATCATATGGCTAGCAAACATCATTTCATATCAGATTTACATCATTTACCAAGTCCAACATGTCAAGAATAAATTCATCAGGTGGTTCGCCATCAAGGAAAACACATGTCAATAGTCGCATGTCTTCATCTTCATTCAGTGGGTTGCCATCAAGGACAACACTCTGCATCATATTGCCAACAGTCAGAACTTGTTCTAGAATATTGAACAAAATTGCAGTTGAGTTTTCGCCATCATCTCACCTCGTACTTGACAAGGGGGGAAAATGATAGTCATCTATAAGCTTAGAAGCCACGTTAAGTGAGCCCGAGCCACAATCTCTCATTCCAGATTCAGAGTTGTAGCCAAAGACACAACTGTTCAAGTGAGCCTGAGCCACAATTCGTCATTCCAGATTCAGGGTTGTAGCCAGAGACATGGATGCCCATGAGCATGCCTTTGATTGGTTGACAACCTTAAACCATCCATATGAGGTTCATATTTTTCCTCTTCAAATAATTTGGAGCACTTCCTCTAGCAGAAGACTTCAGCTTCTTCCTAGCCTTGGTAGAGTTCCAGGAAATGCATCAAGCATTATAGTGTTGGTGGTCTTCCTTAAACCATCACAGTTTGTAGACTTCCCTTCTTTTAGGTTGAAGGTATCCCTCTTCAAATATGAAGGAAACTTCCTCTAGCAGAAGGCCTCAGCTTCTTGCCAGTTTTGGAAGAGTTCCAGGAACTGCAATAAGCATTGTGTTCCAGTGTTGGTGGTCATCCTTAAACAACCTCTTTATGCCAACATTTTAGAGAGTTGATTCAGCCTAAGTGCTGCCATGCATACTTTGCAAATTTGTAGTACAAATCTCTTCTTGAACTCACACATACCCCTTCGGATTAAGGGGGGGAATATTAGACACCTAATCCTCTATGGGTAGGTGTGGAAGGCGAATAGTCACAAAAGAGTCCAAGTGACCTTGGAATGTGGAATCCAAGAGTCACATTAATGTAATATAAATGTACATCTATGAGTAATAGAGATGAAACTGATGCTTATCTTTCTATGTGTGTGTTTACTTTCTCCACCCTACCATGTGTGTGTTTAACAAAATGACCCCATCTAAAAGAAGAAAAAATTTTAGGGTAGTTGATGGGTAGGCAGAAACAACTTTCACAAGGCATGGATATCAGAAAATTGGTCATTTCATTTACTAATTTCCCTTCAAAATCATTCCCCTTGTAAAAATACCCCTTTTTTATTCATTTTTACTCTTTCCCCTCATTTCACTCATTTTTCCTTATAAAAACCCCTTTACTGATTTCCCTTTTCATTTAAAAATACACCAAAAACCCATAAAAATACTTTAATCCTAAGTCTAAGTGATTAAATCCCTATGTCGGGACCCACTGTGTAAATATTCATTCTCGATATAAGATTTACGTTAAACTTAGTGTATTTAACCTGCACCCCCCCCCCCCCCCCCCAACCCCACCCCATTCATTTTAGTATTAAAATTTAAATTTATATATTAAACCCCCTTATATACCTTTAAAACTGGTATTTAATTAATTCCTTTATATGTGTATTCCAACCCATATTTTAAAATTAATACATCGTTTAATTTTCCCACATGTGATATATCCTGGTCCCACTTATTATTAAATCACCTATTAGAAATTTCCACCTTCCTTAAACCCATTGGTTTGTTATTGAACCCTACTGCATATAGCAAACCCCAACCATATATAAAACTCCAACGCATAGTGTAAAGCCCTGGGTCCCACGCCTTCAGATCCCGTGACTCCATCACATCATCCCATCTGTCAGATCATCACTGACCAGATCTAATGGCCAGCAAGCCTTGTCGCACATTTCATTGCCAAATCTTTAATCACACCCCAACCTTGCGATAACCATGGTTTTCGGAGCTTTGATCCAAGCTACGTGGCACCATTTCATTTGATCACATTGCCAGAAAAATACTTCCAACCACCTTTTTCTCATGTGAAAACTTCTTAGCAATTTCTCCTACACATTGCGATAAACCTCCTATCCGCTCTTTCCATTGTACTACAAACCACTTGTTCACTCCCGCAAATGTGCATTAAACACTAATTGACTCTTGCACCAAATATGAGCAACAAAATTCCCAAAGTGTAAGATCTCTTCATTACCTATCTCTATTTAAATTACGAAGAAGAACCACTGCCAAATAAAACTCCACAAATCCGGACTCTGTCCACAAAATTACCAATTCAAATGAAGCCATTATCCACTCTCTACAAACCCATATTTCATTAATAGATTGTTTCAGTTTTTTCAGGTTATTAAAATAGAAGATTGAGGAAACAATTTTAATACTAGTTAAAAACTTGTTTCTTCCAGATTCTTGAAATGAGAATTCGAGTGGTTTTCCTTAAAAGAAAAGACAATTATCACACAGACAATAATGTTCTAACAGGGAGGAAAGGCTTTTACTCAACAAAAGGTTACATACAGGTGAAAGTAGACAAATGGAAAAAACAAACAGATGAGAAAGAATTTTCAAAATATGAAAGAGGTTTTTGTTTCTAACATCCTCATATACAAAAAAATCTCTCACTTTTCTAACAGACATTATGGTTTTGGAATTTTTAAACAATATTTGAAAGCACCTTTTACATAAAATTCCTGTTTAGTCCTAATTTTTCAGAGAATATTGTGGCAAATCAGAAATGAATCTTATAGAACTGGAGGAGGTGTATATTCCTAAGATGCCAACCTATAAAAACCTATCTTACTTTATGCACGAATATTACAGAATGAGAGATACATGCACATATTCACAGCCTATTTTTCGGATTGTGCAAAGTTCTGTTTTACACATGTTTTTGCAGAGCCAATTGTGAACAACTGGAGCGGAATTTTAGGAAATGGAGAGAGTTTTTTCTAGACAATGTATTTATCTATAATAAAATATTTCACTTTTTACATATCTACCTTGGATTGAGATATAAAAAAGGATTTCGGGACCCTATTTTCCAGAAATTCGGGAGGAAAAATCTCAAAGACAGTTAGTGACTTGGATGCCACCTCATCAAATAAGAGTTGCTATCAAATTCGATTTTCTCTTCTTTGTCACCAACAATTCAAAAAGATAGTGCCAAGTAGATTCATTAGTTTTTAATGTCCTATGTTTGAGTTCTGTTTATGTAACATAGTTGTAGATATTTGTAAGAAATCTTGATATTTTTTTGAGGATATTTTAGTTTAGAATTTGTATAAATACTCCATCATTTGAAGTAATAGATGTTGGATTTTGTAACCAGGAACCTCACCATTCAGGGTGACACAGTCACTAAGTTCAAGTGAATATTTGCATTAATAAAAGAGCATATGTTTCAAGATTCATGTGCCATATCTACTAGTGAAGTTTTCCTCATTGTATATGTGCTTTCCTTTGTTTCCATTTTATTGTTTTCTTAATTCTAAATTGCCTAACAAGAGTATTACTGCAGAATTTGTTGAGATCATACACTTTTCCTTTAAATGTTAGTAATCTACATGTTTTATTCTGATATCCAGATTATGGAATTCTTCATTTCTCCCTAGTTTCGATTGAATCTCTATTCTTATATCCAAATTAGGGAATTCTTCATTGCTCCTTAGTTTTGATTGATCCTCTATTCTTATATCCATATTAGGGAATTCTTAAATTCTCACTAGTTTCTATTAAGTCTTCCTTCTTCTTTTATTACATTTCATCCAAATCTAAAGGATCCAATAGTAATGTCTTCCTTGCCCTGTTTCACTTAAGCTTAATACTTCTACAAATTGATCACCCAAGCCTCTTTGACTCCATTTCCCAATGGCCTTCCTCTGCATTTCCAACAAAAACCAATTCAAAAACCAACTATGTACTTATTAAATAGCCTAATATATATTTCAAATAAAGATAAATCATATAAAGAGAGCCCTCTCTGAGTTTAGGAGGGCTAGATCCTAAACTAAAAAGTAGGTTTGTGGTTACCTCAGTAAATTCTTTCTTTAACCTTGAGAAATTACTGAGTGATAACACCAAAGAAGGATGGAACATGGTGCATGTATGCAAACTTCTGTGCATTGAACAAAATTACGATAAATAACCGTTGCCCACTTCCTAGAATATATGATTTACATAATCAATTGAAACATGCAAAGTATTTTACTAAGTTGGACGTAAGGAGTGGCTATCATTAAATTATAAATCCCGAAGGTGACATATGGAAGAGAACATTAAAAATAAAACAAGGTTTGTTTGAATGGCTAGTCATGCTTTTGGTCTTTGTAATGCTTCGACTACCTTTATGCGTGTGATGAATGATGTATTGATGCCATTTCAAGATGATTTTGTGATAGTCTACTTATATGACATATTTATTTTCAGTAAATCTCGTGAATAACATGTCATGCATGTCAAAAAGGTACTTGATGTCTTGGAGAAGAACAATTGTTTTTAAAGATGTCAAAGTGTGAATTTGGAAAAACTTCTTTAGTGTATTTGGGTCATATTGTTGAAGGAGGTGAATTGAAAATACACCCCTACAATGTTGATGTCATTTTGAATTGGCCAAAGCCCAAGACAGTTATAGATGTAAGAATATTTTTGAGAGCAACCCAATATTGGAGGAACTTTATTGCTAACTTCTCTTCTATCACAGCTCCATTGCATTTATTGACAAGTGTGAAGCAAGTCTTCCAGTGGGGAGGTAAATAGAAAAATGCATTTTATGCATTGAAGGAAAAGATTAGTTCAAACCTAGTACTTTCACTTCCATACTTGAGGCATTCATTTGAGATTCAGATTGATGCTAGTGATTATGCCATGGGTGCGGTCCTCATGAAACATGGTAAGACCATCTGTTTTCATTTGGAATCTTTTAATGGTGTAATGATTAATTATCCTAGATATGACAAGGAATTGCATGCATTGGTGCAAAGTGTGAAAAAATGGAAACACTACTTGATGTTTAGGGAAACAATCATTCACACTAATCACCAACCATTGCAATACTTTCAATAAAAAAAATTTGCAGCAATGAAGGCAGTTTCGATGGGTGGGTTTTCTTTAATAATTCCACTTGGTGATACTGTATAAGAAATGTATCTACAATAAAGTTGTTGACATGATTTCTAGGCCTATTTTTAGTGTTTCTACTCTTCTTAAGCATAATTCTATTTTTCATGAGAGCTATGTTGAACAATATGCTTTAGATAGTGATTTTCAAGGCGTATATGCAACTTAGAGTCAAGGGAACCAAGTGGAGTAATTGGATTATCACATGAATGATAACTTGTTGTACCATATTGATAAGCTTTGTATTCCACAGGGAGAAAGAGTCAACATCATAAGAGAGACACATTCTTATCTTATTGTTGGTCATTTTGGTGTAAGTAAGATGGTGGCACATCTACAGAAGTATTGTTATTGGCCTCATATGCTTGAAAGTGTGTCATGTTTTATTAGAGTTTGTTCATTATGTGCTATTAGTAAGCCTAGCAATAGAAAGTTATGATTGTACACACCACTTCCATTACCTTCTCATCCATGGGAGAGTGTTTCTATGGACTTTGTTGGAGGTATTCCTATGACAAAAAGAATCATGATTATCTTTTTGTAGTTGTGTTGAACAAGCTAAACAAGCTGCTTGGTTATTCTTTCAGAATGTATGGGTGCATTTTGGATTTCCCACATCCATCGTTAGTGATCGAGATTCTCGATTTGTTGAGAAATTTTGGTCAAGTTTGTGGGGATTCATGGACACCAAACTAAAAAAGAGTACAAAATTTCATCTGCAAATAGAGGGTCAAATAGAGGTGGTGAACAAGATGGTGATACATATTCTTCGTGGTTATTGCAACAAACATCTTAGGTTGTGGGATGAAAAAATGCACTATATTCAACATGCTTACACCTGGGCCAAGCACTCTTTAACCCAAACATCCCCATTTGAGGCATGTTTGGGATACTTGCCTAAATATCCTTTGGATTTAATTTTTGGAAAGGATGTTTCAATTGATGGTGATAGTGACATAGGAAAAGCCAAAATGTTCATTGAACAAATCCAATTAGTGCATCGAGAAGTTCAATAACAGTTGGAAAAGAGCCAAGTCAAGTACAAAACAAGGCACGATAAGAATCATGTAGGTCACAAATTCCAAGTCAGTGATGAAGTTTGGCTTCACATTAGTAAATAAAGGCTTCAAGGTGAAGGTAAAGAACTAAAACCAATTCGATATGGTCCATTCATAATTTTAGAAAAGATTGGTGATAATGCCTTTAGGTTGGATTTGACTTCATATATGAAAATTTGTGTTGTTGTTAATGTTGATAAATTAAGGTTGTATGATCCACCTTTGATTGAAGATCAAGGAGAAAATGTTCAGATTCCTTCCATTGAGGATTTTTCTCCTGAATATTTTTTATGAACTACAACAAGACACCATTCTTGACGGAAGAGCAAGGTCTTCAAAATGAGGGAATGTGGACTACCTTCATGTGGGGCGCAAAGGAACAAATCCAAGCAAAGCCAAATGGATAGAGATTGGAAAGTGATCTTTTGGGGTCGAAAAGCTTCTAGTGGGGATGAGTGATCATGTGCTTAGAATTATGTTCAAAAAATAAAGTTTTTCAGAATGGTGTGGAACCCGAACGATCACGTAGATATCGTCTTTCTGAATCTAGCGCAACACATTTCGTGGAAAATAGACGTTGTATGCTCCCGAAAATGCGTTCTGTTAGTTTTCCCAAACAAACAAATTTTTCAAAAAGGGTAGCTGATTAGGCAAAAATTTAGGCTAGTGGCAAGCTTCCACATGACCTCTTCTCGTTGGTAAAAAGTTAAATTTTTTTAGGCCAATCAAGCCTTGCCACTTCTCTGAATTTGATTGGTTCTAGTTTGGAGAATTATGTTTGGTTGGAAGGTGGCCAACCACATGCTACCACTTGGCCCAACCGAAGGAAACCATGTGGTAGCATAGGAGCCACCAAAATTATGTTTAAAGCCAAACTACACCGCAGCGAGTTTGAACATCGGACCTATCATCTAACTGTGCACTACCTAACCATTGAGCCATGACTATTCCTTATTAAACCTTATGGCACAGACTATATTTAAATTGCATATGGTAGAGGTTTGGGGGTAGGGGCCAGGGCTTAGCCCCCACCCCCCCATATATTGGCACCATACGACCATTGCCAGAGACAGGGGGAACGAAGGTATACCATCATCCAAACCGCCACCATAATGTCCATGTGACACAACTACCCACTAACCGTCGACGGTTACGGTAACTGCCCAAATTTTTAATTAAAAATAAATAAATGGGGCCATATGATTATAATTTAAAATGCGGATTTATGGCGTTATTGGGAAAATTATGTCTCGGACAAATTCGCTCGAAATTGCATGAAAATGTCACTTGGTTAGCCGAAATTAGGGCGAAATTTTAGGACGAGTCCAGATTTTGGGAAATTTGTGGTGCAGTTAGCAACAAAACTAGGGAGGTTCATAACTTCTTCAAATTTTGACCAATTTTGGAGCAGAAAGAGGCTAGAGAGGAATTTTTAGGTCTTCTGAAGATGATGGAATAGGTTTTGAAGCCATTTGAGCACTGTAAATGTATGTAATCACCATTTTTATCATAATGAAAGAGGGCCAAGCTATCGGAAGCTGGACCAAGGAGACATAGCCCAGGAGGGCTGAACTCCTTCATCACTTGTTGTGTTTAGATTATTTTTATGGTGTATTTTTCTGCTATTTCTACATATTTTAGAGTTTATTTTCATGCTTTATGTGTTTCAAAATTAACATAAGAGCTATCAAAAACTCAATTTTAACACTTGCAGTTTACAAAACCTCAAGGACATTTGCTTCAAGATCTCATACATATTAGCTAACGATAACTATGCAATGCGTAGTAAGGGCAGGAAGGAATTAGGATTTCATATTAAACAAGGCCAAAGATCTAAATTGACGGCTTAAGTTCCAAGATTTCTCAATGTACAGACGGAGGAGGGAGATTGTCTTCTAGGAGTGCGCAATGCACAATTTCAAGAGACATTAGAGAATTTTTGAGGTAAAAAATAGGCCTCCTAAGGAATATTATAAATAAATAGTGGAAATAATGAGACAATATTAGATTACATCATCAAATTTTAGAGGGAAAAAATAAAAAACTACTTTTTCAACTCGTATTTTCAACTTATCTCCCTACAATTTTAGTCAAATTTCAAGCAGGAGCACTCGTTGGATGCAAAATTTAATTCCTCATCCATGGAGTACCCATGTTGCATACTTTTGATGGAACCTGCTACATAATACATTATAAATAATGAAATTTTTTTATTTCAATCATTTTTTTCATCTATTTCTCAATTTTCATGTAGTAGGGTGCATTAGAAGTATGAAACATGGGCACTCCTTGGATGAGGAATCAAATTTTGCATCAAACGAGTGCTCTTTCTTGAAATTTGAGTAAATATGTACGGAGATAAGTTGAAAATACAAGTTGAAAAAGTAGGTTTTAATTTTTTAATTTTTTACTCCAAAAATAGTTAATTATCCCCCATAGTTGACATCATCATCTTGAATCCTATTGGTTCTTATAAAGTTGATTTTATTTTTAAATTTTTGTTTTGAGGCCCATTTTTTAACTCAAAATTTCTCTAATGCAGAGGGGCTTCACTATGGCCTGGGAATGAGCAATTCCCAATCCCAAGATGGAGAAATGTTGTCTAAAAATTGAGCAAGTTGCAAAGACAATGAAGGATCCAAAATGGCTAAGTGAGGGATCACTAAGGCAAGAGAGAAAAATACATGAAATCAAGTCATGAAATTGTGATATCACACTCATATAACATCAAAATATGCTATATAACTCAAAATTCACATGCATACCTTGAAACAACAACAAATCAAACCTTTTTTCTAAGTATGACAATTGAAACATCACTTTGTAGCACTTACAATACAAGTAACGACAAGAGTGTTGATTGTAACCAAATAGTGTGCTAAGCTATGGGGAAGTGTATATAACATTTTATTATGACATATAGGATCAGATAATGGAGAAGAATGCACTAGGGTGGACTATAGTAGTGCACTAAGATGTGACAATTGCAAGAGTGAAAATCATCAAAAGCGACAACTATGATAGTAAGAAAATGTGAAAACGACAATTATCAAAGCTAAATAAACTGAAAGTGAAACATCCTATAGGAAAGAGAACATAAAGGAACCATTTGTGAAAGTAAAAGCAAGAAAAAATTAAAATAAAAAAAGTTAAATATACACTAATGACAACCAAAGGGTAGAAAAGAGACTATTGAGAAAACTCACCTAGGTGATGGTACAATTGCAGTTAGGAATGAGAGAAATTTTCAATTGAAGGTTGCACATTGACTGTCCATAGGGACTACATATTCTATGTCCCTAAACACTTCACGATCACTGTCCTTAGCATTTGTGAAGTCAATATCAACAAGGATTGCACAATTCTTGACTTTCTAAGTTGTACATTGACCACTATGCTTGCATGAAAGAAGAGTGCTTGTAAATGCATGAAAGGTTAAGCATATGTGAGCAAGTGACCATAAAAATTAGAACCTCATAGGGAGACTTAAGAACTTATAAAATCATCAACCAATCATGAAGCAAGTGAGAAAAATAAAGGAACGATGGATCATAGGATCATAAGTAGGCTCCAAAATTCAAATGTAGGAAGTTTTTTGGAGGGTGTTTGTCATAGCAACAAAAAATTTCTCCAGTGTCTTCGTCTATAATCTTTCATCTATTTGGTGTGAATATAGTTACATTCCCTTTATCAGGTATTTTTCCTACACTTAGAATGTTCTTCTTTATCCCTTCAACTAATAATACATTAGTTTTTTCTCTATTGTTAACATCAAGATCAATATTACCCATTCCTAGAACCTCTGTAGGTGTATTATTTCCAAGAATAACATTAGCACTCTTATTTTTCTTGAGAGAGATACATTTTCTCTTATTTATAGAAATGTGATGAGAGCATCCGATATCTATGTACCATTGATATTATTCTTCAGATTCACACAAAGAAAGGCCACATCTTACTTGTTCATATTTATTTTGCTTGATATGGGTAGTGTTGGTGGATCCATCTTTTTCAAGTCTTTTATAACAACATTATTTTCTAGTTGCTTTCTTTGCACAAAGTTTACTTAATTTTTGTATTAATTCATTGTCTTGTTCCTACATGAATAGAAAGGGTATAACACCCTACATGACTAGAAAGGGTGAAAGAGAATCATAATATTTCTACTTCATATTTCTCTTTTTGCGATCAATAAATTTGTTAACAAACATATTGCATGTAAAATAATATCCCTGAAAGAAATTGAGTTCCTGGGAACCTATGATCTTCTTCTGAAGAGATTATTTTCCTAAGGTCCGAGTAATATCCTTCTATAATTAGTTTAAATGCATCCATAGTTATGATAGATAAAAAATTCAATATCATTTACCAAAGGTGAGAATAGATTGTTGTTTCTATTATTTGGAGCAAATTATTTTCTTTGAAAATTCACTTTCCTTGGTTGTTGGTATGGTTGGCTTCTTAATTCTTTACTAGGATTCTTAGAGATTTATTTTTTAATTTCATAAGAAGTTTGAGACCTAGATTCGACTTCAAAATTTTCATGAAAAACAAGGCATGATTTGATGGAGTGGGATCTTTGAATATTAAAAAGATTGTCCAATATCTTGGTAAGATCATGGAATTTCAAATTTTTGTCTTTTTCTATTAATTTAATTTTTAGAGTGCTTACCTCAGCCTCTAGCTTTTTACACTAATATTATATTTCCATATACTACTTCCTCATTCATTATTCAAAATTTATTCCTTCTTCTACTTGCATTATTAATTTGATAATTTCTTCCTTAAGCCCATTCTCTTGCTCTTTAAATACTTGGACTATATTCTCATATCGTTTTTTTGAATTTTCAAGATCATATTTGACATAGATGAACTCAGCTTCAAGTCCTTCACATATCGTTATCTGTTCCTTTCCAAGTTTATGCACATGTAGGAATGTAATTTATATTTTCCAACAGATCATATTAAGATCCCTATTATATCTATATATGTTATATAAGTTTATTCTAGTGTATATGTATGGCTATCTCGATATGTATCTGTATGGTATCTAAATGAATATGGAGATGAATATGGAAATGGATATTAATACGTAAATGTAACCTATGTTTATCCGCATCATGAAAGAGAGAAGTCTCCCTGTAAGGAGGACTATGATGATGACTACTATCCTATATCAAGTCCTGTATCAAGTTCTGGAAATAGAAATGTATCAATTCTTGGCATAGGAAGGATATGGACATGAAGAAAGATAAGGAGAAGCAAGTGATAGCGATATTTTAGGCACCCATCCCACTTATCTTATTTTGATAACTGAGAATGGTAGGCATGATCCCCTTCTCTATATGTATATGTTATAACTATTTGTATATATCTATACATATACGATAATTACATTCCTTTTCTATAAGGTAAGTCTTTCGAGAAGTAGGTGCGGAGCAGTGGAATCTCTGTCTCTAATGCCTATAGAGAAGAGAGTAGGGCTTGAGGTTGTAGGGTTAGTTTCAATATATGTCCTATTTCTTCCCAGTTGTATAGGTAGGGGCCTCTGGGAAGGTTTGGTTGTATAAAAAATATGGTATGAATAATGGTTTATCAAAATGGAGGGATTTATCGCTCACTTGACCTCTACGAAAGTGAAGATGTGTTAGCACACTCGACATAGTAGTTGAGGAAAGGCAAGCAGAAAACCATAGACACCATAAGGGAGAGGAAGCATTAAGCCGAATCGACTAACAAGAGAGGAAAATAGGGCTTATCATCGAAGCTAACTACTGTGCCTAGATCAAATATTCATTCTTCAACAAGAATGAGACCTTTGTGATCCAGATTCTTAATTTAGTGATTGAGAGACTGGTTATGATAAGCATGGTATAGAGTCTAGTGTTCATGATAGGGATTCTTACGTTTGTGGGCGAGATAAAGAGAAAGAACTAGAAGCAAAGCACGCACAACCACCAATAGAAAAGGAGCCTACTAAGGCATCAAAAGCAAGGAGAGGTACATCAATACCGATTATTGATTTGAGTGATTAATCCCCTTTAAATGGTTCTCTAGTTGGTTATGCAGATGCACCAGCCATTGATGAAATTTACCGAGTTTTCCCAGTAGCATCAATAGAAATAGATACAATAGTATATCTGGTAGCATATCAAATGCCCATTTCAAATCCTCCAGTCCCAGATCCTCCAGGTATGGATCCGGCTAACCATGTAGTAGTTTATATTGAATCATCACCATCCACGAGAGAAACATGTACAGAGGAAAAGGCTTCTTCGGTTGCACCAACCACATAATTTCTCATAGAAAATTTGGTTCTATAACCTTAACCATTCATTGGATACTACACATCGTAAAAATTCAAGTAGATCCCAAACCTTTAGATCCATATTTAGTAGATCTGATTTCAGACATAGAGGATCGCTTTTGGGTGATCGAATGTAAGGAGAGGAAAGAGCAGCAAAGCAAACATTAGTAGAGATAGTTGAACCCGTTCCAGATCAAGCTCCAGTTGGAGAACTAGTTGTTCCCTCCCCTCGAATGGAAAGAAAATAGAATTTGAACTAACCCAAAAGTCTGGATTCAGTATTTAGTGTTAATAGACACCTACCCCATGAAAGGCAAGAAATGGGTGCAGAAAGTACTACAACAATTGCATGGGATAACACCTTCAGTATTTTTACCCATCTTCCTTAATGAAATTAGAATAAAACTACCCTGTAGAAACGACCCCTTAAAGAGAGGAAGCCGAGATCAACCCATAGGTCTGGATTTAGAATGTGAACCTGGTTTATAAAGAGCAAGGATAGGGTTGGTTACTGGGTCATTATCGCAGTAAATACACCCTTCTATGATCTATAATTACGACATTGCAATTATCGACATGAATGGGCCCCCAATTCCACACCACCAACTCCCCTAGATAGTCGCTTCAGAACTGCCCCAACTAATAGAAATACTCTAGGTTCTATCTCCTTGCGTCTCCCCTAGATAACTGCTTTATAAGTGCCCCACCCAAACAAAGGTAGGAAAGATACTGTTAACAGGTGAGTCTCAACTTCCCACCTCTCCCCTTGTGAATTTCTCTATGATTTTTCCACTCCAATAGCAGTACTCTGGGATTAACGCTTATGCAAGAGGTCCCCACTTGGCTATGAAAAAAAATAGAAACTATAGATAGGCTCTTATAAGGCTCTATATAGGGCTTATTAAGGCTCTATATATTAGACCATATATATATATATATATATATATATATATATATATATATATATATATATATATATATATAAGGTAAGTAAGACCTACTTGCAAAGCCCCCACCTCGACAGAGACCTACTTTCCTTCATTTAGGTCGAAGCATACCAGTAACATCTAGTTTATTGAAAACAACCCGATTAGAACCCTCAATTCTTCCAGTCTCTAGGCCATCAATAATAAATCCTAACTGGAAAATCAAATCATGGAGAAAGAATAGGTAGGTAGGTTGATCATGGATAGCCTGGTAATGAATCCTTGTCATAATCCTGAAATGCATGATGGGGGGATACTAGGGTGCATATGAATCTATTACGGAATAAATATGCCCCCATGGAGTGAATCCTTGGACGAATAGGTGGAAAAAATATTTCTCCTGAATCTCCCTAAATCTCTAGTCGTTGCCTAATTAATGGTCCTTAGTAATGACCAATAGCCAGCATGATGGATACAAAATTCTCAGCATCGGCATGTCTATTCTCCAACATATATTAGATATAGAATGTCCAACATTATTCCCCATTCTATTCCTTGGCAGGGTAACCAGACTTCAATAAGTATTCCTGTCTGAATTAGAAACATACGGATGGTGAGTGGTGTACTAATTCTCAAGACGCATGCAAAGATGCATAACATCAGTAACTCATTTATGGGTGGGGTACCCTCCTTCTCATTCATGTTGTTATCCAGTCACACTGATGTCTTGTTCGTTCATGGGTGTGAACTAGTAAATATGGGATGATTAGTAATATCAAAGATATTGCCTGCCCTATCTATTCATCTTTGCACGCATCTTTAAGAGGTTAGCACACTTATTCTAGCTAGGCTGTAACCCTCCTCCCTCTAGGAAGTCATATCCCCCTTTATATATATATATATATATATATATATATATATATATATATATATATATATATATATATATATATATATATATATTATGTATATATATATGAAGTGGGCCATCCTTGTGATGGTTCCCTGGGAATATTCCCACCTAGGTTGGTTTTACACACGTTGTCAATTAACTATGTAAGGTAGTGTCGAGGCAGCTTTAGGGATTTACCTTTTTAACGCATATTCTATTCCGTCTACCTACCAGGCTATTGTGTTGTATCGAACATGCAGATGCGAATCCTGCCCTACCCTACTAGCTAATAAGTAAGAGAGAGATGATGCATAAAGAAGATTCTATGCCCGAAGCGGGGAAGAGTACCTACCTTTAGGTACTCTACATGGATAGTGGAAGTGCGTTGTTTTGTACCCAGCACATTTCCAGTACTAGTGAACACGTTAAGCCATACTAGCTACTTCGACGCATCCTTACAACTCCTATGGGCTGGGGACCATGTGTTGTGTTTATATACCCATTCCATATGAATATATGTCTATTTTAAATAAATAGAATCTCTTTATTACCCATCCCTATACACATTAATTGGGATGGGGCACTGCGTTCCTGATATCACACATCTTGCATCATTGGTGAAGAGGTTCTTCTTCTCTTTCATTACAAAAGAGAAACTTTGATTCGCGTGTATATGTAGCGAACTAACCCCACCCGAAATAGGAGAAGGCACAAATCAAGCATATTACGTATACAATATCTATAACTAGAAAATGAGGAAGGCTATTATTATGTATGGCCATCCGATAGGCCATACATAATAAAGCTACTTGTGTTTGCGATTCCTTTTTCTATCTGTTTTGCACTGAAACCCATTCATATTTAGCCTAGTATCTAAGCCTCTTATCCCAGTCCATTTTTCCAGCCCAAGATCCAAGCCCAACCCAGATATGACTGGCATCGACTCTTGGATCGACTATTGGTTCTAGAAAACACACTTATTTGCTAGTTTTTCTTATTAATCAAATTTCTTTTTTAGGGAGGGGAAAGCAAAACCGCAGATTTCTATGGGTAGGCAACAGTTAGGAAGGGATCAAATAATCATACTAAAGAAAGCTATATTCCTCCTGTTATATATTTCTCTATCTCGAAGGAGCAATATTTCTCCCACCCTTGTTTCTACTACTTGAGTGGGTTTCAAGGAAGAGCGAGGTGGGTGGCAACCTTGAATTTCAATTCTGCCTCATTATTTTGCGTTATTGTATTTTTTTCTCATAAATTCTCTATATTTCTCGTGCATCACATTTCCATTCTTTTCCAATTTATGACACATCGACCAAGCTATATGAAATGGTCGGCCATAGGAAACCCCTTTCCCTGTGATATAGTAATTCCCCACCTATGTTAGCGTTAAAAAGGGGAAATTGGCCTACCTCATTGAGAAGTCAGAGTGGTTTAGGAGTGGCAGAGCCAGTGCGAAAGCAAGCATGGTCGACGAACTACAACTAGGATTCTTATTAGGATCAATCCAATGAGTCCACCCGGGGGTGGTATTAGACAACCGTGTTGGCACAGTTGTAACTATTGAATGCAAAACTGCCTATATCTATATGAATTTTCCAAGGGCCTTAAAAGTGATTCTCCTACGAGAGGTAGGTGGTGCCCGAGATACCACTAAAGATGAAGAGAAATGTCTGACCAGCCTCATGCTTTTTCCAATATTTTTTCTGCAACCCCAATCTTATTCTCATTGTACCCATCCTTCTTTTATCTCTTGATGCCGATAGTCACAATTTTTTTGGTTGGTTTAAGGACCTGTTGAACCCCTATCTATTGAAGGAGCATCACTCACCCTACCTATTTGAAAGGGTCAACGAAAAACATAGAAACATGACCTTACAAACCCTCTCTCACTCAGGTAAGATTGACAATTAGAATCAAACCTCTCATTATTAGGTTGATATTTTTTCATGTATATTATAAAGGAGCATCTCATTCCCTTTTAGTATAATTCTAGCCATATACGTTTTGTAATAGTGTACATGTGAGAGTCTGTATAATGCCAGGCAGTCTCGCTAGCCTACCCACAATGCCAGAGTGGAAGTATAGCTATCCTACCTATGATGCATTGGGAGGGGCTTTAGTCTTTACCAACGCCCGATTGACATTAGGTCATTCACTTGACCTTGAGGTCGAGGAGTGCGTAGCATAGACGCATCTATATAACATGAATAATAGACTCTGGTGGGTCTATTACATGCATAGCATAGATGCATCTATATAACGTGAATAATAGAATCTACCTGTATCTGGTCATCTTTGTCCATAACATGAATGCATGCATCTATCTTATATTACGTTAATAAGAGCATAATAGATGAGATGACTAGACCGGATGGATAGTAGAGTGTAATAGAGATGAAATTGATCTGAGCTTGTAAGGCATACAAAGGGCAGAGTCTCTACCTTCGGTATGAATGTCGGTTATCACCTAACTACTTATTTCTCTCATGTTATGGAACCTCTATATATTGTATAAACATTTTGGATCAGGTATTGATCCATCTGCAAGTGTTGATGCCCTCACTATCGACCATCGCCCTTCCTTTATCTATATACATGATAAAACCATCATGCTCCTTCTTAGCCTGACTTCACCCACCCTAATTATGAAGTTCAATTCTTGCTTTTCGAACCCAACATCCCAGTACTATTTCCCTTCGAACCAATCGCCTTCAAATTACTTAATAAATATGGGTCTTGGTAGATAATACGAATTCCCCAGTGACTTTTATCCCAAACCAATCACCCCTTGATCCCTGACCCCTTACGAATCAGTTCCTTTGATGAATGCTCCGATGCCCTTGATCCTGGACCCATACCGAACGTCCCGAACTCCCTTGCTAATGAATGCCCACGCCTTTGGAAGGGATAAGGTCTAAGGAATAAGGAATGCCTCAGACCTAACGAATTCTCTAGAACTGAACCCCACTTCCCTCGATCCCTTTGAGAAGTAATGCCTCGAACTCTGACCCCACCCCCTCGCCTTATAAGGATGGGGTTAATGCAGAACATTCTATTCTATAAGGTGTATTGGTTAAAGATAGAAGAAAGCGTCATACAATAATAATAAAAATACTGATCAAGTCCTATTTCTAATATCATATTTTCAAAATCTCAAATCAAGAGCTAACAACGTATTAACCGAGTGGTTCCGCACCTAAGGCGATGTGTGAAGGGCAGAGAGCAACGGGTGAAGCGACACACATGAGGAGGTCTCAGATTCCCTAAATCTATATCCAAGAAATCATTGGGAAAAAAAATAATCATTGGGACACTTAGAGCACTTTGATTGCATGGAAAGGAACATATAATATATTTTAGCCTCTTTGAGCTTCCTTTTCACTTATTTAAGCCTGATTTGTGAAATTTTGTTCCTGGTACAATAATGATTGGCCATATGCCTTTGGAGGTTATTGTATCTTTTGACTCTTTTCAAAATATTTTTCAAATGTTAATTGACCCTTCCTAACTAGATTTCTCTGTCTTGATTGATCTCCATAGCTATGAGCTCATGAAAGGTCAATTGTTCAAGTGGATGAGATGATTGTATTTCTAGCTCCAGTACCTTCTTAAGGTCTCTTGTCTTTGGCCTTCTTGGTTGTGTTTCAAGTTCCATGTCCTGCATTTGATCAACATATATTACTTGTTTTCCTTTACCTTTATCTATCTCTAGGTCTGCATTAGGTATACTTTGTATCAGCTGCTTCACCTCCAGTTGCCAATTTTCTTGCTGTACAAAATTAATTTGAGAATTTTCAATGGATAAAATCTTTCTCAATTCTGTTATTTCCTCATCCTTCTCCCTAATGATCTCCTCAGCTGATTTGAATTCAAACTACTTTGTCATCTCAAAATATAAGGGCATTTGTTCATCATGTTGATGAAATGGTGATTCAGTTTGATGAATGAGTAGTTGTTCTTCTATCTCTCTTTTCTCAGGTATGGTATCAAGTGTAGATACACTTTTGATGAATTTGGGAGAAAAGACCAGTCTCTTTCCCTTCTCATAGGTGTGGGTGAACTCAACATCCCTAGGCACTTTTGAAATATGATTTTTCATGCTGGAAGAGCCAACCTTCACTGGATGTGATGATACTGATGGTGATGGTGTGTTATGCATGACAGGAGGACTAGTGGTGGGTGCTGTTGCTACTTTTTCCATGAAGATTTAACAAGTCATGTTGATGGTTGAGAGATGATGCAAAGCAACAATTTTGACTATACCATGGTGAAAAATACTTGGATGACAATATTTTTTTTTTCTATGAACCTTCTCAGCCATTCTAACCAAACTTCTGTACAAGTAATGTGGCAAGATAAGTGGTTTAGTAGAGGTAAAATGCATCAATAATTTGATATGGTACCTGTACAATATGGAGAATCTCCCTTCACATGTGAAATATTTCATAATTAACCTCATCAAAGGAACATATCTATTAAGGAGGTGCCTAAAAGGGAAGATGTACTCAGGGTTCTCTCTAGCATGAGGTTTGAGGAACAGTTTGTAATCTTCAAGGTTTATATCCATGCCCTTAAACCTCTTTTTTCCATGACTAGGTATGCTTGTTGCTGAAGAAATCATATCTGCTGATAAGTTGAACTCTACACTTGAAATGATGGCCTTTCCCATACTGAAACTTGGAAAATAAGCTAGTCAATTGGAGATGACAACCTTCTTCCATGATTTTCTCACAAAATCTAAAACATCTAGTCCTCTCAAATCATCCGTTGGTAAAAGGTGAAGCATTGACTTCTTGTAAGGTGGATGGCTCAAATTTTATATGGCGCCCTCCTTTGTGGATTTTCTTTTTAGTTTCCATAATTTCTATCAAAAGGATAAAACCCTAATTGTTTAGATGTAGCAGGTTTGTGGACTGTGAATTTGGAAAAATAGAGGACATGGATAGGGTAGGTTTGGAGGATGAAATGAAGGGTATTTAAGCCAAGAAAATTCCCAAAAAAATTTAGGATGTAGGGTTGTGTATTGGTTTCAAAATACAAGTGAAATTTGGTGAAATGGATGTAAACAAGGTGATCAAATTAGGAAAACACAAGGATTTCCTAATTCTGTAATAGAAAAATAGTATGAAATTAGGGTTTGATATAAATGAAATGTAGGGATATTGTGAATGGTAGGTGTTGGTGTCCAAGTGTGAATGAATATTAAAACCCTTTCCCACATTAATTATCAATCTGGGTGCATACATTATTTCAAGGTAACGCGCAAGGTATATGCAGGAGAAATGACACAGTCCAATATTGATCACATATTCAACAATGAAAAAAACCAGAACTATTGAATAATAATTAAAGATAAATTGAAAAATTAGAAAGACATTCATAGCAATTGCATAATTATACTGGAACAACAGTAACGATAACAAATCAAAATATAAAATCAACAAAAGAAAGATAACGCAACACCTGATCAGAGGAGTGGGCCCAACTCTCTGATCAGGGTTGTGGAAAACTCACAGCTTACAAATGGAACAACAAAACACTGTGCATTCAATTAATCGGAAATGCTTATGTTACAAATCTGTCTCTTCTTTATTAACCGTATATACCTTCTCCTCTGCGTTCTATTTCCCTGCGTTCTAATTTGTGCCCCTTCAAATATACAAACAAAAAAAGGGAAATAAACTGATTAAAAAATATCAATAACCAATATGAGATCTAAAAGATCTGTCCATCATGATTCAGCTGGCACAAGTCGAATCTGGTAATTACAATTGGGGAAATTTTGGAAAACGGACGCAACAGAAAATCTACAAATCTGTCCTTCAAAGAACCCTACGTTTCTCTCAATCAAGACCAAATTTTGGAAAAATTATCTTTAAAAAAATTATTTGGTCTGTTCTGCACAAAACCCATGTTTCAGATTTCAGGATTCATCTTCGTTTGCCTGGAACGTTCAAGGAAAAATTGTCTCTTGTTATTCCAGCGAATTTATGAGTTGTAATATTTAATTATTAGCTGAAGATCAAATCTGCAATCTGGAAGAGATCTTGGAGGCTAAAATAGTGAGTTATGTTATAACGAATTCATTAATAAACCATCATTAGAAAAATAATGCATAATAATCATTAATTTATTAAAATAAAGGAGAACAAGTATTATTTATTCAAAAGAGCATAAATAATTATGAAATTGAATTATATAATAAATTATGATAAATAATGTGATAAAAGAACATTAGAAATATATGAAATGGATTTTAAGAAGTGATAATAATAATACGAATTAGTGGCCTAACATCTCTCCCAAACTGAACATGTTGCATGTCATCATGCAACCCAATGCCTCTGTATTAACCAAGTTGTAATACAATAATCAAAGTATTCACCCCAATGCATGATACTGATGGAAGAGAAGGCTTATTCCTCAAATGCTTCCTTAAAATAATTTTCATGTATACTTTTAACCATATGTATATGAAGTTGCAACAAAGTATGATACAAGTAAATACAAACTTCATTACAAACCAGATTTTGCTGAAATTTTGTGAGCAAATTTATACTATATTAATGCTTCTCCAATCCAAAAATCAAATCAATACAATGAATGGATTTCAATATATCGGAAAAATGGTTTTAGGTAATAATGCATGATTTTTTTGGAATTAAAAAATTGGTTTATCTTGAAAATTTCTTGGTTTAATGATACATCATTGTTGTTCAAAAATCAGAAGAATCCAGTTGACAGTTTTAAGGATATACACAAATCAATTTTAGGATTGTATACCTTAAATGAGGAAGAAATGAGAAATCATTCATCATGCATAGTAACCCTTCACCCAAACTAGAGAATTAGTGTGCCCTCATGCTACACTAGAAAAAAAAATGGGGTGGTTTCTACAATCATGGCTGAAATCTTTGTTTGGTGTATAACAACATGGAATAAGGGATATTTTGAGAATGAACAATGAAATTGATGGATGATAAATAATATTAATGACATGTTCATGATAATGAAAGTAGAATTCCCCCAAACTGAAATATTTTGTCTCTGAAAAATGGGAAGTGGTAAAGAAAGGGAAATAATGGTTG
The DNA here is from genome assembly GCA_034641835.2 of Pinus albicaulis. NCBI lineage: Eukaryota > Viridiplantae > Streptophyta > Pinopsida > Pinales > Pinaceae > Pinus > Pinus albicaulis. Next base: position 708,421,712 of record CM076576.1, on the reverse strand, counting down.
AAAAATATGAGTGAATAATGCTCAATGGTTTTTCACGACATTCTCCTAAAATTTTAATAAATCAAAACCTTATGCTATTTGACCTCAAGTGTTACCTCCATAAAAAATGTGGAATGGCATGTATGGATTGAATTTTTTTTGAAGCTGATGTAGGCTGAGATGATGCTCAAAGTGATGCGGAAGGTGGAAGCCATGCACGCTGAAAAAAGTAATCAGAAAGTGTAGCAGGGTTTCCTTCTACCAAACTGATTAGTTTCCCTGTCATCTATAAAACATCTCATGAGTATCCTTAATCAATAATTCATCATCTCAATTACCCCATATATAAAAGTGACATAAAAATATTGTGAATGAAATGGGATAATAATGGATAAGAAGGGAAAAGATGCATTCCCTATATCCATAAGCTTTGGTTGTCATGAGCATAGAAATTATGAGAATTAGTTATCTTAGTCATTGCTTCTCACGGTCTGTCCAATTACATGGGATTCAAAATCAGAATGAGGCCTCTTAGTGGTGTTGTTAAGATATGAGTAAATGGTGATTGATTGAGCAAGAAACTATCTTTGGTTAAATGTATGATACTTGTAGAATAAAGGAATTATAGATTAGATGATACAAAATGTAAAATATCAAATATCCTAAAAGTTTCATCCCTGACATGTAAAGTAAATATTTATAACTCAATAATAGATATAAACCATAACCACCATCATCTAATAACTGATTAAATATTACCCCATGAACCATGAGTTCTGGAAAACTTTGTATATGCAACAATAATCTTTATCGGAAATTAGCTTTTAGAAAACAAGGTAACCAATTAAATTATAGTATTAAATTAACTTCTATACCATAGGCATAGCCGCCACTACCAGTAGACGTCCATAGCCTCGACAGGGATGCCTTTTTAACCCATTGAGATGCCAGTGTCCCATCTATTAGAAATAAGTAAATAGTTGCAAAAATCATTTCAATTTACTTAGATGTCAGCTGAATATCATTGTTCTGGTATGGTAACTAGTTAATAACAATGCCATTCATGGGAGATAACAAAAGTGAAAAAGTCAGCTCATGATGAGACCTCTTGTCCTTCATTTTTATGACTAAAGGCCATTACCGTGGCTTGGTGACCAGTAGTGGTAATGTCACTTTATTAGGACCTATGATCATGGTAGGCCGGCTCGTGATGAGACCTCCTATCCTCTAGTTGACCATTTATGTTTAAAATTCAACTATGGTTTTTGTTAATCAATAATAGATTACTTAATAGATGGGGTGGCAGATCAACTCTTTAAGAGCTAGGGATGGCATAAAAAGTTGTGTAGTAACTATTTTCAACTTTGATAGTTTTTCTTCTTAGAAACTAATAACCTTAAAATTACTACTGATAAATATATTTTTCATTGTTGAGATTGGGGTTGAGGAACAGTTCATTAGATAATGGCAGAAAGATTTAAATACAATTATGTGGTAATCATCATAAATTTTACAAGTTCAGGGATTTGACCAATTAGGAAAGTTGAAAGTTGACATGATGAAATCATCTTTGCATAATTATTCCTTAAAAATAAGATTGTATTTATATAAAAAAAGATAAGTTCACTACCCAATCATTATGTCAAAGAGGGTCTAGACGATTAAAAATATTTCCCATTCACCGAAGAGAAAAACAAATCAGAAAGACCTACATATGTTGAATTCAATGTGAAAATTGGCCAACAAGAATAGTTGTGACTGAGGTAACAACAACCATGACTTAGGTAATAACAGAGAAAAGGAAAAAAAAGAACGATGTTAGGAAGGTGACATGAAGGAGGATTAGTCACTTTACAAAATAATGAGGAATTAAGAGTGAATCATTCCTGACAAGACTTACCATAATAATCATCCTTTAAATACGTGACCCACCCCAAGTAAAGTATGTCTGCCATCTGTCATAGTTGATCATGTCATAAGTAAAATGCCAAAAAAATTATGGAGTCGGTTAAGGACGTACCTAATGACTTACCTTGGCAGAGTCAAAACACTGGAGGAGCAACAACACCAAGTACTTAGAAAAATATCACCATGGAGTAACATCACCAGAGGAGTAACAACACCGGACACTTAGAAAATTTTAGAAGGAGTAACAACATCCAACACTTGAAAAAAATTCTAGAGTAACATCAGTGACAGATTCATAGCACCGACGGAGTAACAAAAATGATGGATTCATAGCACTGACGAAGTATTAGCAGTGATAGATTCACTGCACTGACGGATTCATAGCACTGATGGAGTAACAATAGTGATAGATTCACAACAATGATGAAGTAAAAACATCCGGAGTAACAACAATGCGAGTAACATCATCCGGAGTAACAACAGTGCAAGTAACATCATCCAAAGTAATAACAGTGTGAGTAACAACATCCAGAGTAACAGTAGTTTGAGTAACAGCATCCGGAGTAACAATAGTGTGAGTAACAGCATCTGGAGTAACATTAGTGTGAGTAAAATCATCCGGAGTAACAACAGTGCGAGTAACAGCATCCGAAGTAATAATAGTGTGAGTAACAACATCTAGAGTAATAACAGTGTGAGTAAAAACAGTGCAAGTAACATCATCTGGAGTAACAATAGTGTGAGTAACAAAATCTGGAGTAACATCAGTGCGAGTAACAACATACAAAGTAACAACAGTGCAAGTAAAAACAATGCGAGTAACAAAATCCGGAGTAAAAGTAGTGCGAGTAACAATATCCGGAGTAACAACAGTGCAAGTAACAGCATCTGGAGTAACAACAGTGCGAGAAAAAATAGTGCGAGTAACAATATCCAGAGTAACAACAATGCGAGTAATGGCATCCGGAGTAACAACAGTGCGAGTAACAGCATCCAGAGTAACAACAATGTGAGAAACAGCAGTGCGAGTAACAACATCCGGAGTAACAACAGTGCGAGTAACAGCATCCGGAGTAACAACATCGTGGAGTAGCAACATCCGAGGAGTAACAATATCTTGAGTAGCAGCATCCGAAATAACAACAACCACGGAGTAATAGCATTGTGGAGTAACAACATCATGGAGTAGCAACGTCCGAGTAGTAACATCATCCGAGGAGTAACATCATCCTAAGTAGCAACATTCGGAGTAACAACAACCAAGGAGTAACAGAATTACGGAGTAGCAGAATTCAAGGAATAACAACATCACGAGTAGCAGCATCCTAGGAGTAACAACATCGCGAAACTTAAGAACTTGCTCCTTTTATTTTGAGAACAAAACAAAGAAAATGTGACCTTGAAGTAAAAAATAACTGAATCATAAAAACAGAAGAGAAATCAGAAAATAAACGACTCTTTATTGAAAATCAATAAATAAATAAATAACTTAAGTTGCTATGGTTCTGATTTTTGTTGCAGCAATGTTGTTTGTGAATGGTGAATAAATAGAAAAATGTTTTTTTTTTTTTTTTTCGGAAATGACTTGGATCTTCAAATAGAAATCAATTCTCCATTTCTCATGTTATAAATCCATTAATTGATGAAAAATATTCATGTTTTTTTCTTCGTGTGAGGAAAATTCTTTGAAAATATTTCATTATCATTGTCTTCAAGAATCACTTGTTCATAAATTGACCTCATTTACTCTCCTGGGACTTGCAAAAAACGAGTGTCTACCTGCAATAAAACATGAAATCATGGAAGAAGAGAGGTGATAGGGCTCTCATAATCCAAGAAATATGCAAAAAAGAACAAGTAGCTACTTTGCAAAACATATCCACAAAAAAAAAAACAAAATTTATTTGTCACCTGCGGGAGAGAAGTGGTCGACCATACTAACCAACAGTGTTTCAATTATAAATTTTTTGTTTTTTGTTTGATTTGAGTGATTCTAAAGCCAAATGAAATCCAATTCAAAGATATATCACCAATAGAAATAGGGTTTAAAAATTCCATGATATGATATGCCAAATTTACTTAGAACAACCTGCATAACAAAGTCATTTTCAATTTCCCAACTCAGACCAACAATTGATATTTTAAGCATAAATTTTTCGTTTCATGATGTATTGAAATGATTAGAATTGGAAATTAAAGTATATTCATTTATATATATCCAATAGAAACAATTTTTTAAGGCATGAATAATTTATGGGTTAAATTCGTTAGTGAACAGCCGGGAAAACAGAGTTTCAAGAGTGCTGATTTACGATAAATAGTCAGTATTTTGGTCATAAATTCCTTATAAGACATCAAAATAAAGTGATTCAAATTGCGTTGTAAACTATATTCATAGGGGAATATACCATAGAAACATGTTTCCAAAATCTATTCATTTAGGCCTCAAAAAACGGACTTTACCAACTTTGTTCCTGAGCTGCCTACTAGACATCCTATCATTGTTTTGGTCATAACGTTTTCATTTCAAATCAAAATCGAGTGATTCAAATTATATTAGAAAGTAGATATAAATGGATATGTAGGATAGAAACAATTTTTGAAAATATGTCCATTTGGTCCCTCAAAACATGACTGTCCTGACTATTTCTCTAGGATTTTCGTCAAGCCCGCAAGCCATAAGTTATGATAATCAAGGAATTTTTCCAAGAAGGTGATAAAAATGAATATGAATTTTTGTAGACATTTTATTCTCAATATAATTCATCTACATACATAAATAAATTTGAATATTGATAGCCGATATTAATTTTCACAGCGTGTTGCAACAAAAACAACTATTTTTACATATAAATTTTTTTATTTATTTATCTCTTTATTCATTCTATATTCTACACTACACTACTCTATTTTGAAAAATAAAATATAATTACATATAAGAGTACTTCTAGTGAAACCATTTTCGAAATAAGGCCTCAAGTATGCACATACTCGTAATTGAAAAATGTATGCTAATAAATACACGGGTATGAGAGACCAACTTCCCTGTTAAGGATGGTGCCAAGAGTTGTTGAAGTGTAGAGTGATGTTTCAAGCAAACAACAAAGTGAAACCAATCTTCAATATAGTTTTGATTTCTCATATTTGTTGCATCCTGAAGTTCCGTAACTAAGTTCCAGATTGTTTTGATGCTTTCTTCCTTAACCTCATCCTCTGCCTTTTTTTTTAGATCTCTCTTCATAGAACTGGGGGAAGTAAAAAAAAATTCAAACAATTCTTAAAGCTCAAGACCTGGAGCAGGGTGAAAATTCCCTCCCCAAGACGAGATATTGGGCACTAAGAAAGCAGTAGAAATAAAATCAAATAAAAAGAAAGAAACTAACGCTCAAGACCTGGATCACTGTAGCATTTCCCTCCCCAGGACGAGAGATTGGGCCCTAATAAATCAACAAAAATAAAATCAAAGAAAAAGAAAGCAACTAACACTCAGGACCTAGAGCAGGGTATCATTTCCCTTCCCAGGACGAGAGATTGGTTCCTACGAAATCAATCGAAAAGAAAAACAGAACAACTACACTCAAGACATAGAGCAGGGTAGCATTTACCTCCCTAGGATGAGATATTTATCCTTAGATCAATATGAATCGTGTTCTTGCACCTTTGTTAGCCTCCCCGGAAATGACGCCAAAATGTTGGTGTCCAAGTGTGAATGAATATTCAAACCCTTTCCCAAATTAATTATCAATCTGAGTGCATACATTATTTCAAGGTAACGCACAAGGTATATGCAGGAGAATGGCACAGTCCAATATTGATCACAGATCCAACAATTAAAACAACCAGAACTATTATAATAGTAATTAAAGATAAATTGTAGAATTGGAAAGGCATTCACATCAACTGTAGAATTATACCAGAACAACAGTAACGATAACAAATCAAAATATAAAATAAACAAAAGAAATATAACGCAACACCTGATTAGAAGAGTGGGCCCAAATCTCTGATCAGGGTTGTGACAAACTCACAGCTTACAAATGGAACAACGAAACACTATGCATTCAATTAATTAGAAATGCTTCTGTTACAAATCTGTCTCTTCTTGCTTAACCCTCTATGCCTTCTCTTGTGCGTTCTGATTTGTGCCCCTTTAAACATACAAACAACAAAGGGGAAATAAAATGATTACAAAATATCAATAACCAATATGAGATCTAAAAGATCTCTCCATCATGATTCAGTTGTACAAGTCGAATCTGGAAATTACAATTGGGGCAATTTTGGAAAACGGCCACAACATAAAATCTGCAAATCTCTCCTTAGAAGAACCCTGTGTTTCTCTCAATCAAGACCGAATTTTGGAAAAATGCTCATTGTAAAATTAATTTAGTTCGTTCTACACAAAACCCATGTTTCAGATTTTCAGGATTCATCTTCGTTTGCTGAAACGTTCAACGCAAAACTATCTCCTGTTATTCTAGCGAATTTCTGAGTTGGAATATTTAATTATCATCTGAAGGTCAAATCTGCAATCTCGAAGAGATCTTGGAGGCTAAATAGTGAGTTATTTTATAAAAAATTAATTAATAAACCATCATTGGTAAAATCATGCATAATAATCATTAATTTATTAAAATAAAGGAGAACAAGTATTATTTATCCAAAAGAGCATAAATAATTATGAAATGGAATTATATAATAAATTATGATAAATAATGTGATAAAAGAACATTAGAAATGGATGAAATGGAGGTTAAGAAGTGATAATAATAAAAATTAGTGGCCCAAAAGTAGGTAATAATATAATATAGTCTAGGGATGATGTATGAGGGTATTAGATGGTAGGGTTAGGATTTAGTTCAGTGAAATCATCCAATGATAAACATAAGTGAAAATGTAGTAGAAAAGGAGTTAAGCAAGAAAACCAACAAAGTGATTGATACTTTTGACTTGAGGAAGATATGCAATGCTTACTTATTGTTGTATAAACTAATGGAAATAACCCTAGAGTTTGGAGGAATGATTTGGGAGCCAAAATACCAAAAACACAGACCCTTCCAATAATCTATGTAACACACTTTCCAGATGAGTAACAAAGCACTACAAATGCGTAACAAAACACTGCAGATGTAACATGCGTCTGTATGAGGATGGAGGGCAACATGCAGGAATGTAATAGTAAGCAGGAGTTGGATCAGGCGAGACGAGATGTGTGGTGGTAGGGGAGTGGAGGAAGATACACAGGAGAAATGGTGTGAAAGGAGGGTGGTTTGGCGGATTTGGAAGGGGGGTCGAGATGGTTTGTGGTATTGAGAGGGGGGGGTGCAAAACGAGGAGAGACTGACATGTCGGCATGGGACGAGCTGGAGTAATCCACCTTTTCATACCTCCCCCCCCCCTCTCCCTACTGGTAAAGGTAGGATGGCGAGGGGGTATGAAGAGGCTTATTGATCGTTGATCTGTCGGAGGAAATATCTAGCGGCTGGGAGGAGCTTGAGGTTTAACCACAAACGACAAAACTTTTTTCCATTTTCAAAATTTTATGACATGAGCATGGAACTTTGGATAAAATGCATAATGCCACTGAACTTTGGATAGGGACATAATAAACTCAAACATTAGGCTATTAGTGTATTTTTATAATGTTTCTCAAACTCTTGGATAAAATTCACTTTCAACCCTTTTTGGAACAATTTGAAAACAAAACATGTTTTTAAATAAGACTAGGTGTCTTACTCTATCCTCCTAACTATAATTAATCCCTTTAAAAGACTGATTTGATGAAAATGAAGCCTTGTCTGCCCTCTTTGGTGACATTTTTGGAATTTTCCGTTGCAAAGCAAGGAAACCTAGATACAGACTTAGATGGAGATGGAATGACTAATCTAAGAATCTAAATGAAAATGAGTGACATGACCTCTGAGATGATGATGGCCATGGATGGAATGAAGGGATCAACATTTCTGACCTAGATCATATGTAGTGACCAAAATTTATTTGAAAACTTGTTTGAAAAGACAAATTTTTTGACCTAGGACTATTAGCAAATAAACTAAAAGAGCATGTTTGATCATTGGACATATTGACACTAACATTGGCTCTATCTAGGGATGGCATCTCCTTTAGGAGGTGTCAAGAACACCATAGATTAGGTAGCCTTATCCATTGGGAAATGGAGTCAAAATCTGGAAATAAAAAAATTTGATAAATTTATGATGATGAAATAAAAGTAGAAATGACTTTGACTCAAAAAAATGACTTGACTCTGACTTAAAAACTGATTGAATTTTTTTTTTTTGAAAGAAAAACATGAGCTAAAAGTAGAAGTCTCATGGCATTCTCCCCAGGCTTCAAACTTCTACAACAAATTCCTTATTGTTGGATAATAAATAAAAATGATATGTACAGTGAAAGTGAACCTCTTCTTCAATGATCATGTAAGGTAATGTTTAAGGAACCTACCATTGATTGGTCATCCTAGAAATTCCTGCCCTTCGAGATCTTCTAATAAAAATGCCTTATTACCTCTTAATGCAGTAATCTTACAAGGACCTTTCCATAGATTATAAAATTTTTCGTGCTTACCTATGTCTTCATTCCAGGCATCCCAATGAAGAACAACATCTCCTAGCTTAAAATCATCAGCTTTGGTCTTTTTATCATAAATTTTCTTTATTTTCTCTTGAATTTTTGAGGTGTGACTGAAAATTTCATCTCTTGACTGTTGTAGATGGATCATTTGGCTCATTATTCATTGGATATCACTTGGTTCACTGTCGATCTCGTGCAGAATTTTCATCATTGGTACAACTAAAGAAGTAGGGAACATTGTGTCGACACCATACACAAGCTAGAAAGGTGACTTGCTGATTGATCTCTTCGTGCTAAATCTGTCCTCCAACAGAGCATTGGTAAGATTTTTGTGCCAATTTCTCTTGTTCTCTTATAACATCTTCTTGATTATGTTCACTAAAGATTTATTTGATGATTCACCCAGCTTGTTTCCTTGAGGATAGTATGTTGTAGAATGACCAAGCCTAATGTCATACTTATCACAAAATTAAATCATATTTTTAGACTTAAAGGCTACTACATTGTTAGTAATGATTTTATATGGACAACCAAAATGAGACAGCTATAATACCAGCAATAAATAATTTTTTTATCTCTTTTTGAATGGAGGGTAGTAACTTGGGGTTCATTCTCCTTAACTTTTGGCAGAAAGGCTTCTGATCCGAATTTAAGGGAATTGTATGTTGTATTATACTTTTATTGTACACTTTCATATGAGACTATTCCCAAGAAAATACATCAAAAAATAGAGACACCAGGGCTACATATTTACCTTTCATTTCTAAGCTCAAGGATTTTGAATTCTTGACCATATTTGGCTTTTCAAGAGTGGTAAAATTGAGGTCTTCCACTCCCAATTATGTTGGTAGCATGGTCGTTTTTCATGCAACATAATCTAGATAAAAAATATCCTATAAAGGCACTAGATCTCTTGGAATGGAGTTGTATTTCAGCTGAAGTACTTGCATTTCTGCTGCATGGAATTCTTGGTAATCTCCATAGCACTGGTTATCTATTTTTGAATTCACAGATTCCTCTTGTGTCTGTAAGAAGTTGCTGATCTGTTTGTCATCTTGAAATAACGACCAATTATGAACATTATCTAGAACAATAGGGCGGTGTTTGACGTTTATCTCATATTTATTATTAGGATAAAATGTAATTTTAAACTTGATGGCCAAAGTGGAAATATAATCAACAATAACATTGTTGACCCTTGGAATCAAAGACAAAGTATAATCGGTGAAGGTCTTAAGGATATATAACACTGCATTTTGGTAAGATCGCATCCTAGGATGCTTGGCCTGGTATCCCCCTTTGACTTGTTTTACTACCAAATTGGAGTCGCCATACACAGAAATTTTCTTGGCACCTAACTTCTTGAGAATTTTCAAGCCAGGTATCAAAGCCTCATACTTTGCTTCATTGTTCGAACAGTCGAATGCCAACTTGTAAGAGGACATTCAAACATTAGGAGGAATGTTAAGTGACTAATTTATAGGGCTGTGAATCCACACTCCAATGCCAACCCCTTCCTTTCCCAAGGCTCCATTGAAGTCCATGGTCCACAAACCACTTTCTTCATCGGGAAGCTGCAAATCGGATGACTGAACTTTACTTGTTTCTTGAGAGAGTTCTGTTGTACCAAATTTTTTTGCACGTTTCACTGTTTCATCTCTTTTTTTGATTGATGCACTTGGTTCCAAACCAATTGGCATCTTTTCTTGATTTTTTTCATTTGCAATTTCTAAAACATAATTTGAAAAATCAAAATTTTCTAAATTTAAAAACTCATAATTTTCTGTTTTCTCTTCAATTAAAAATTCTGAAGATGTTGGAAATTCATAATTGAATAAAATAAAGGACTCTAAATCCATGTGAACAACATGTATGGGATTATTATTAGGATTTTCTTTTCTTTTGATCATGTACTTCATTTTAATTTCTCGGTATAGTTTTCTGAGTTTCCGAAAGACGAGAATTGTAGCATATGAAAAGTTAAGCTACAAGGTACCTATAAGCTTTTCTCCCCATGACCGAGAGAGAAACATTCCATATCTGGGAGGGATAACAACCACATCAACATCATTAAGGAAATTCTTGGCTGGGATTTTCTCTAAAGACACCACTAGGTCCTTATTGAGGCCAAGTCATTTCACCCTCCCTGAATCAAATGACTAAATATCATGGTAAGTATTGTGATATACAAGCATAATCTGTCAATAATGGAATTGGGCATGAGGTTATTTTTTGTGTCGATTTAATCACATATTAATTTGACTGAACCGCAACATCAATTGTCAACCCAGGGCAGGTCTGCTTATTTCAAAGGAGTATGCACTATCAGTTTCGATACACTTTAGCCAAGAGAAGATAAAATGAAAAAAACTTATGTCATTGGGTTCCATGAGTGGAGGGATAGAGCTCCATGAGTGGAGGGATAAATCTCAAACTGACCGCGCCTCTAGAAGCTTCTAGTTGGGAGAATATTCACCCAACTAGGCTTATAGAATTTACTTTTTCTTTAATTCAACTTTTTACGGGGGTCTACAAATTTTAGTAGAAAAACGTGCAGGGGTTGCCGCAGTTTTTAGACCAAGTATCTACAGACCCATAGGAAAAGGCTAGAAAAATTGCAGAGGTAGAATTTTTAGGGTTTTAATGAGATTTTCTCCAATTCTAAGACTTGGTTTGGGAACATTAGGGTTTTTGACTTCTAAGGGTGCATAATATAGGTAGTTATGAACCTATATGGACATTCAAATGTCATGGTGACAAAATAATGTGTAACATATTGCCCCCTAAAGTGTGAATTCTGAGGTTGTTCTGAAGAGTGAAGTGCTTTATCATTCAGAGGATTGGATTGTAGACACACTGGTTGAAAACCTTTAAAAACATTCAATGCAAGCATGTATATATATATATATATATATCATCACTGAGGTAGGCATTCCTATACTCAGATCAAAACTAACTATATGTTTTGGTACATAAATGATTTTAAAATCACATCAATAGTAGAGACAGTATGGACGCAACCATCTGTCATAAGTAGTCCACTGTATCATGAATAATAAAACTCCTCAAAGCCTGGATGGTGGAAACTAGATCTAGGGTCTTGATTTCTACTTCTCGAACTAGTATGATTCTATCCATGCGATTGGTTGTGTCGAAGTCGAACATAGTAGAAACCACTTGATTACTAGTCAATAATGTGAACTGTTAACAAGTGTGAGAGAAACCAAAAATAATGACAATGGATCTCAAAGTACTCAGTACAGTCCACGAAGTGTGAATGAATGATTTGCAGTCGAACACTTCATGGAATCATTCGATTGAGGGTCAATGATGCAACCTGTTGTTGAAGGTGAGAAACCTGCCATTAGGGCATGTAGAACTTAAGGTACTGATAGGATTATAGATCAAATTTTTAAATGATGAGCTTTTTGTTGAGATTCAACAAGATGATGAAGCTTAGTGAAAATCAGTCACCTTCACTAAGTGGGTCCACAGGCTATTTTTAGGTGTAAGTCTATTTTTAGACATGGTGATCATATTTCAGAAGTTGCAGGATGCTATTTATGGATGGTTGGTCAAGTTTGAAAAATATATGAAATTCTATTTTCAGAATATTGGGCGAAGTCTATTTATAGATCGTTGATCTAAAAATAGATGTGTCGATTATTATTAGCCCTTAATAATAATCTGACTCTAAATATCAACTTATTCTCTTGGAGCACTTTATTTCAGTATACAGATTTGGAAAATCAGTGGGCTGAAGGAATTACACAATTCCTAGGGTTTACGGTGGTTCATGCATGGAGGACTCAGTTAGAACTGAAGTGGAAAAGTTATGACAGAGTTGGAAGAGTAGTTCATGGAGTTGTTATTTAGTTTAACTTAGTTAATGGAGTTAAACTCAGTTGAGCTAGTTGTATCTAGTCTACCTGAAAGATACACTAGTGAGAGTTAAGTGAATTAATTATTTAATTAATTCAAAAATAATAATTCATTAATCAACTAAAAAAATACAACAGTTAACTATAGTGCATGTTAGTTCCAGTGGATACCCAGTGGAGAGATAAGTGACAGGGTGAGATGGACTATCTTTTGTGACAATAGTGATGCATTGATTGCATCACACACACATTGGAGTTGCCAATGAGGATTGCGCAGTCAAGGAAAGGTAGATTCAAATTCATTCAGGGGTCTTCTTCAGTAGGGATTGCGCAGTGGAGGTAGGCTATCAAGTGGCAAGAAATCAGTGCATGGATTTGCAGATTTCTTCATGTTAGCGTGTGACGATTGATTGTACTGAGAGCTTGATATACTAAGCTTTGTATGAGATTATTACATGATCTCCATGATAAATAATATATGATAGTTGTGGTTTTTAGCTTTAGGATTTCCTGTTAAACTAATGAGTTATGTGCGATTGTTTTTATTGCTTCATGTGTTTGAAATTGAGTTTTTAAATTTCCGAAAAATATTAACAGTGGAAGGATTCTGTATTTAGCAAGAAGATAAATATTGTTAGATCAAGAGAATATAGATATATACATGCATATGGTATATAATTTATACATGGTATCGGAGCAGTGTTAAATATTAAAGATTGCAATTATGAAGAATTGTTGAGTTTGTGTTGGTGGATAATTCGAATTTACTGCAGAAAATTCTTGGTGTGACAGTTGTGTATACATTGAAATGTCTTTCAATGGGTTGCGATTGGAGTATGCCCTTGAGGGCAGCTCGAATTACATATCCTGGAAGGATAGGATGGAGGCAGTGCTGGAAGATAATGCACTAAAGGAGTTCATCGATAGTGATGTTCCTAAGCCTGGTTCTAGCAATGTTGCATTACTTGACGCATGGAAAAAGAAGGTAGCAAAGAAAAGAATAATTCTGTTGGAAGATGTGAAGGAACATATTGTGTCCAGACATCATGGGAAAGCCACTCCATTTGCAATGTGGAAGAATTTGACAGATTTTTTCCAAAGCAGCGGCGACCAGAGGAAGTTGGTGCTGAAAGATAAAATTAGAAAAAATAAAAATGGAGAAGGGCGACAATATTCCAAAATATCTCACGAAGTTTGTCCACTGTAGGGATGAACTGGGAAGTGTGGGGATTACTGTTGAGGATGATGACTTGGTGAGCTTGGCTCTCCTTGGGCTTCCGAAGAGTTGGCATAGCTACGAAGACTCCGTCAATGGACGAGAGAAACTGCTGGGTTGGGAGCGACTTTGGTCAGATCTTGTGCAGGAGGAGATAAGGCGAAGTACTAGGGATGGCTCTTCATTGAAGAATGAAGAAGAAGAGAATTGCGATTTGGCTGCCAAAGCAAGGAAAGGGAAGGGAAAGAAATTCCCTTCAAAATCTGAGGCTAAAGGAAAGAAACAGGATTTTTCCAAGGTGAAGTCTTTTCATTGTCACGTGTTAGCCACCTATAATAATTTGTCAAAGCAAACAGGTGGCTAAATTGGTTTTTCAAGCCCTCAAGTGAAAATTTCCTTTGAAAATTTATCATCCTTGAAGCCTTGTGATGTCCTTATCTTTTAAAATTATCTTCACTGCTGTTTCCACTAATGAACCTTGCTGTTTGTGAAAGAAACTATTTTCAAAAGGCCTCCATTTTATCCATTTCATTCCCACAAAATTCCCCATTTTTCATCCTTATTCCATTAAAAAAACTCCTCTATAATCCTTTATTTCAACCCCCATTTCATCCTAAAACCCTTTTAGACCTTATATTTCCCTTTTGTTTGGTCTAAAAATCCCTTCTTTTGCCTATCGGAATCCCTCCTTTGGCCTAAAAATCCCTTTTTTGGCCTAAAACACCCTTTTTGCACTATGCAGGAGTTAAGCCCCTATGGGCTTATAGCTGTAGCCCCTTTCCTCATATAACCCCAGCCCCACAAATGGGCACTTAGAAGCACAAACCTCTGCTTTAAAAACCCTCAAAATCCTTTCAAAAATCCTAAAAAAACAGTTCTCCTCTCCATTAAAGTATTAAGCCCCTGAGGGCTTATTTCCTTTAGCCCCTCCTCCATGCGACCTAAAGCTTTGTAATCAGGCACAAAGGGCCAAGAAACCCCAATTAAAACCTCACTTTGCGCTTGTTTTTCCTTCCCCGACATTAAGATTTTGAACGAATTTGGACCGTTGAATCCACAAGAACCAACGGCCCAGATTGCGTCGCACTCTGCTCATCCATCTAACACCTCTTTCCCCTTTTCAAAAACCTCCACCCCGATATTAGATCATAACTGTTCAGTCCAGATATTGGATGGTTCACATTAAACCCACCATTCACCCCTCGACAAAGGAAATCACATCATCCGCTGGACTCAACAGTTCATCCACCCCGTGCATCTTACTCCCATCGCAGGCAACCCGCACTGTCCGATCAAGACCAAGAGATCCGACGGATTAAACTCCGTTTCATGTAATTTTTGCGCCCAGGGTTTAACATTTCAAAATTATGTGAAATGGGCGGTTTTCTTTTTCCACGCGTCACTCACTGAGTGGAATCGAGTTTTTTTGGGCATTTCTACTTTCCCCCTTTTTGTTGCACAAAAACCATTTCGGTTTTCCGCCTTACTGCCCTCTGCAACATCATTTCCATTGTTAATCACAGCCGTTGATCTCTGAGATCAGACGGCTCTTATTATATCGCAGCCTGGTCACTTAATTTTCATCTATTCTCCCAAATGATTCCATCAGGAAATCCCCGCCGTTGATTTGTTCTAATCTAACGACCCTGATCTAACCTCGCCTCCATCCATTTTTCATCCATATAACCTTCTAAACGACTCCATCCACAAATATTCGCCGTCGATTATTCTCATTGAACGGCCCACATTTAATCCCAACCCGTTCACTTACTTTTTTATCCGTCCTCCAAACGACCTCATTGAAGGATCTCAACCGTAGATCACCATTGATTGATCTAATCCAACAATCCATAACTCACGAAGCGCTAAAACTACCATCAAAACTGTTTTCGCCTTTCGCCATGTTTTTCACCCATTTTTCCGCTGCATCCACCTTTTCCATCACTGCTCCTCCATCCCCACGAGCCTCTGAAGTAGTCCCCCCTCACTCCCTCTGGTTTTTATGACATGTTTTTTGTCTTTTGTAGGTTTTAAAGGTGATGATGCACGTTGTCTCCACAGTCACAAACATGGAGATATTCAGTGCTGAGAAACTGTCTCAGAGCCAAAGGTAGCAGAGGAAGACATCGCTAAGAAGGTTTAAAACATATTTTATCGAAGATCAAGGCTATTAACACTGACATAAACCCTCCAGTGCCTCTATAGCCTATATATTCACTCAAACAGGTCTACAGAAAGTTTAAAGGTGTATCAGAAATAGATTACAGGGTTAAAAGCATGATATTGAAGACTAAGAGGCCTAATCCATAGCTACAGACACAAAGGACACAGATGCAGACCCAGAGATGATCAAGGAAGCTTTATGAATCCTAAAGCACACGTCAAGCCATGCCAGTGATTTAATATCAGCAGAATGTTCTTTTCTTAAGAAGGAAAAGTTCCCACAGCATTCTCCATTCCTCATCGAGCCCATAATAGTTATTATTCTGACATAGAGCTCCTAAAACTATCAGTGCATTAGTTACAAAGCATGGGAGACCTGAAAGGAAAATATTCATCCTTTCTTGTCACAGAGGATAAAAAAGAGTACTACAGTGAGAGAGTACTTCAAGAACATACCCTTGGAGTTATTATCAAACTGAAGAAGACCCCCAATTCATCTAAAGAGTACTGAAAGTTAATGAAAAGACATTAAAACAGAATGGGCTTCAAAAACACTTCTCCCTCTGTTTTAATGAATCATTTAAGTTCTATCTTCCACTACTATTACTCTTTCACCTATAATAAATCATGAGAAATACATTGTAAATGTTGGTTGGTCATTGAAAAACACTGATTTTAAGCTATTTTACCGAGTTAGAGTTCTGTGAGTAGTAGTTGTAAATAGGCTGGGAGATGATTTTTGGATGATATCAAGCTATTGGACAAGAATGTATGTGACTGGTTTTTCTCTTCTAATATGACAAGCATGTTCATTGGATCCTGATATAAATCAGTGGTGATGTGCCCCTTCTTTGTTATTTTTTCCCCTCTATTTTACATCATGTTTCATTTTCTCTTATAAGAAAATAGTAAATTTATCTTAGGATATACTGCTACAAGTACCCTAATGCTCACTGCATTTTCTTATTTTCACGTTTTCTACTATTTGTGTATCTAGGAAAAAATTCAACATAATTTAACCAGTATAGAAGTTGGTTTGTCCATGCTTACTGATATATGAATTTAGAGTTTGTTCCTTGGATTTTCTTGTTTGGTTTCAACTGAAATAATTAGGAAACTGGGAGATTTAGAGTTAGCCCTGTCCCCTAGGTTCCTTTTCCAACAGTTGGCCTTTCTAAGATCCCTTTGAGTTGAATGCCAAAAGCAGTTAAGGATAAAAGTCGTTCTCTGATCTTAGGTTTCACTCTGTGTTAAACTTAAATGTTTTCTATTGTCTGAAAGTAGTCAGGAGGACTACTGGATTGGAGTCTTCGGAAGTTAGCCTCATCAAGAGTTTTGATCATAGAGGTATAAGGCATGCCCTGTCCCAAGACTTACTCCGAAGTGGTCACCTTGGAAGGTTTTCCTTGTCATTCCCCTTCATTTCCTTATTGTTCATCCCATACTATCATCTTAAGATATCCTTTGATATAGATGACTAGCCCTTTGAAAGCCTTGGATATTTGAATTGCAAGTAAACCCTTTTATGACCCCATTGCCCAATGGACTTGTGTTCTCTTTGAATTATCTCCCCATTGCCAATAAATACTTCTCTACTCATTCCTTTACCTTACACTATGTTATCACTCAGGTTTTCCTTGAAGTTGTGGAAAAGGAAAGTATACCCGAGGTAACCACAAACCAACCTTCAGATGCAGAATCTAGCCAATCTGCATCCAGAGAGGGCTCTCTCTTTATGATTTATCTTTGTTCTTAGAAGGTTTTAGGCTAGGTATATATCCAAGAGTTTGATTTTGTTTGAATGGTGGAATCCACAAACTAAGGGAAAGGTTGAAAGTTTTCAGTCCATTGGGCTATGGAGTCAAAGGATGGCTTTACTGGATTTCTATTCTACACACAAGATGGCTTTACAGGGCAAGATAGCTAGACAGAGAACAATCCTTAAAATTTAAAGTGGATGGGATGATTTTGAAGGGATGAAAGGCAGCTAAGAATCTTTCACCATGTTCAAAAGAATGAAATGAGATGACTACCAACAAAGAGCAATGAAGAATTCTTTATTATAGTAATCAACAATGTTTAAATTAGCAAAGCAAGAGCATTTAAGAATTCATGCTTATAACCAATTTAGAGGAAAACATTAAGAACAATCACATCCGAAATCAGAGTACAATTAAGTAAATTCTGATTCAATCCTTTATGTAAATTATTCAGAAATGGACATAATGATATTATAAACTGATATAAAACTTAAGACAAAGGGTAGAAAAACTTATTGAACTGCAGTCCAACACATGAATCCTGCAAAAATTCCTGAGCTTCAAATTGTCATCCAGTAAGCCACGAATAAATTTCTCCGACATGATTTTATTCCAAAAATCTCAATGTTACAGCAAAGTAATAGAATCCACCCTCAATACTCCCAAGAGTGAAGTATTTATACAAATTCTAAAATGAAATATCTTGAAAAAATATCAAAATTGGTTCACAAATCTCTCCAACTATGTTACATAAATAGAACTAAAGTAAAGGACACTCAAACTAATGCATCCATTTGGCACTATTTTTTATGGATAGGTGATGACAAAGAGGATAATTCGAATTTGATCCAACTCTTAGTTGATGATGAGACATCCAAGTCACTAACTGCTTCCTTTCTTTGTGCATTCTGCTCCAACAATTCTGCAAACTTGGGATCCAATGATACCTTTTTATTTCTCAATCCGTAATAGATATGTAAGAAGTGAAAGAGGTTATTGTGGATAAATATGTTGGTGAGATAAACCTCTTTCACTTTCCTAAAATTCCTCTCCAGCTGTGAATACTATTCTCTGTAAACAATATATGTAAAACAGAGTTTTACAGAGTCTGAAAAATGGCCTGTAAAGATGCGCATGTATCTCTCATGATAAAACCACTGTGAAAAAACTGAGATAGGTTTTTGTATATGGGTCTCTTAGGAACAAAAACCTCCTTCTGTTTTGTATGAAGTATTTTTTATCGGCCACAATCCTCTCTGCAAAATGATGACTTAAACTGGAATTTTCTGCAAAAAGTGCTTTTCAACATTGTTTAATATTTCGAAAACCATAATGGATGTTAGAAAAGTGAGAGAGGTTTTTGTAGATGGTCCTCTTAAGAACATAAACCTCCTTCAGTGTTGCAAAATTCATCTTATATTGATCAAAATAGTGTCTGCAAAAAAATGACTAAAACATGCAATTTCTGCAAAAATGTTCCTTTTTGTTGTGTTTTTCATCTTTTCACTTTTTTGTTCCTTTGACTATTTTACTTTCACTTTAGACAAATTTCAATGTTGGTGAAAGTATTTTAATTTCCTCTTTTTACCATTTTACTGTCTCTGTAATTACTTTTACTGTTTACCTTTGACCGCTCTGTAACTTCATTTTTACTTTCACTCTGACTTTTACCTGATACACTTTAACCACTGATACTCTTTAATCCTGATACTCTTTGACTGTTCTTTACTGTGTCCTTTCACTGTGTTAGACTGAGCAGTAATTGGGAGAAGGACATCTTGATTTGGGGATAAGACTGCTCTTTGGTTAGGATCATAGTTCGCATGGAAAAAATGGATTATTTCAGGGAAAATATGAACAGAGGGAAAGAGGTATCGGGGAAGATTAGATTCCCATAACCCAATTGTATCCAAGCCATTCAAATAAATGTATCTGCAGCGACAAAAAATTCGAAGAGGGCTTTCAGTAAAACTTAGGTCTTTGATTTGGAAATCCCTGTCGACTAATGATAAATAGTCCAGGTCTCTATGAGGGGCATTTAGTGGAGTCACATTCAGGGCTGTCGGGGCTTCCATTTTGGTTCTTGTGGATTCAAAACGGAAGTTTCCAGGTTTTCTTCACAGACCGGGTGTGATTCCAGTTTTAAATGAAGGAAATTAGCACAATTGCAGTTTCAGGGGAACAATTCACAGTTTTAAACCTCAGGGAATGATCTTAGCGATAAGATTTAATCACTAATCCAGTGAAAAACAAGGAAAACAGAGTTTCTTTTGAAGTTCGAAGCGCTATAGGATAAATACCTGTTTCTTGAAGGCCAACTGGGTTTTAACAGGTATTAGGCGATGGCGGGAGGATATTCGACCACAGGTCCAGCGGAATTCTAGAGCGAAATCAAATAGAACAGCAGATTTCAATGGAAATTTGAAATTCGTAGCAGAAGGCGCAGTCATTTTCAACAATGAAAATAACGGGAAAAACACGAAAATTTGTTTTATTTACAAATTAAAAGGGATTTTTATTTTTTCGAGGAGTGACATCATATTAGTACGGGCTGACGTGTGCAGGGGTCGGGCGGTAAGTGGTGGGCGGTAAACGGTAATCCCCGCACCGCTTATGAGCAATGGCGGTATTGAATGAGAGGGCAGCGATTCCACTGGGCGCTGGGCGCGTGGCCGGTGGACTAGTCAAAACCACCAAGTCCCCGCGCGTTATTGTTCGGGTATTGGATGGCTAGCGGAATGAACGCTAATCGTAGATCTTGCAAAGGGAGATCGGACGGTGGGAAGGGACGGAGAGATGGTGGGGTAGTTATCATGCAGGCCCGAGTTAATTAATGTTTAATTAATCATCCCGGGTGGCACATAATTGGTGGAAAAAGGTTATTAATTAGTTCTGATAACTAATTAATGCCATAGTTATAAAAGGTCGGGTTAAATGAATTTTTCGCGCGGGTCTCCATTTAAAATTTCGGGTGGGATGCCAGGTGGATGAGCCACGGTGGCACGAGGTTTTTCCGAAGTTTTTAGTTTGAATTAAAACTTTGGCTTTATTCATCTTTTTGTGTTAAACATATATATCATATGTTTAAAGTTTTTTTCATATATGTTTTATTATATGATAAATTAACCAATGTAATTAACTTACCATAGGGGCGGGAGTATTATATAGTGATATAATTTAACCAAAGGGGTTGTATAGTGGGTTTTTATTTGAATGCACGGGGAAATAAATACTTTGGCTAAAATTTATAATAGAGGGGTTTTTTGGATATTAATTGAAAGGGAGTTATATACTTAGGATAGGGCATTTTTACTAGGGATTTAGTAAATAGAGTTAAAGGTTAATATGACAAAGGGACAAGGAAACTCAAAATACTTAACATATCTAACAAAGTGAAGATTTTTGAAGTAAATTACAATATCTCAACTTCAACACTTAGTCTTAGAATAATAAGTAATCTTGAGGGTTTATTGTGGAATTTTTCATGATTTTCCTAAGCAAAATAGGATTTTACTTTGGAAAAGGTTAAAAGTGAATGATTAATAATCTCAAGTACTTAGGTCTTTTTTGATCATTAGGCCGAGGGTCCGGTCCCTCCAAAAGTCAAGGAAATGCCTTGAGCCCCTTTGATCTCCAAATACCTTAGTATTTTGGGGAAATTAGTAAAAACTTAGGGAGAAAGTGATGTGGGAAGTTAATGATTTTGACTTTGCTTTCTGTGATTTTCCAGTGCTTTTCTTCCTTTCAGTACTTGTGATGAAGGTAAAATATTAAACATATTCAGCACCATCATTCATCATATGAAACTTTGTAACACCATCTACCTACCCTATCTACTTGACACTACCATTTTCTGTTCTTTATTAGGGTGCATTTAGACTTGCAAACCCTTATCAATCTTTTTCTTTTTACAAGGCAAATCTATCTAATTCTACCCTTATTATATCCAAGGGCTCAGATTAAGCTGTTGAGCACCTTTTATTAACTCTACCTATCTACTTATCTGCCAAGATTAAACTGTTTGGTCAGATATTTATTCTCTATTCTATAACATGAAATTGAAACATGAATGAGTCAAGTTTAAACAGTTTGAATCTTCACAAATTGTGGCAAAAGTTTGATAAGATGCACACAATTTTGTTTATTTACAAAAAATGAAATAGTAGTGGCATTTGGATTCGCACACTTTCCTTGGTCTATTTTTGTTTGGGGTTCATTTCTTTCACTTTTTTGACCATTTTATTTTCTTTACCCTTTGATTTTTCTTTTAGGGTATACCCTCTTTACATTTTTTAAATTTTTTGATTTTTTGATTTTTCAAGAATATGGAACACCTTTGCTCAAGAAAAAGGTTTGAACATATTCCATAGTTCAATCAAGAAAATCATGAAAAATGACACCTATTGGTATAGGATTCTAACACACTAAACCCTTATTTCATGTTTCTCAACCAAATAAACAAATCATAAACCCTTGTGCCCTATAGCTAGTCTAATACCTTAAATTGAACTTCAAAGACATATTATTCTTTGCCTTTATAGAGAGATCTCTCTCTAGATCCAGGAGGGCTAGATCTTGAGATCCCAAAGTGGTTTGATGTTGTCTTGTCATTTGGTATTGCCAAATCTACCAAATCACAGGAACCACAACATAATGGTGACTCCACTGGGGACAACTCTGAGTAGACTGTTATTTTAGACATCTTTGGGAGCTAAGAAGACCAAATTAGCCTTGATTTGGTGGTTAATCACTGTGGTGGATAGTAAATCTCCTTGGACATTTTAAATCATCCACCTGGCGACTCCACAGTTCCTAAATGACCAAAAGAATTCACTGATGATCAGTAGGCCTGCTGATTATCTCTGTTTTCACAAGACTCCACTGGGAGACTAGTTTCATCACAACATCATCCATACTAAAGGAAACTCTGAGGATTAAGTTTATTTGTTTTAGGATAGTTTTCTTCTTAAATATTGTCATATCTGGCTAGATTTTTCCTTTTTGAAATTGAAACTTAACATACTGGCTTCAAGAAGAATTCATACCAGAGCTTATCCTGATCCAAATCCTCCTGAAATAGTTGACAATACAGAAAGCATTCTTTGGAAATCTCTCACATCTAGGGATCCAACTATTTTCAGACCTATCCATAGAGCTTACTCAACACCTGAAAACCTTGCAGATCTATCAGATACCCAAATTGATTTAAATTTACCAAATAATTTACCAAGAACTAAGTCATTCAGTGGTATAGATCAGACAGAATTTGAGCCTCCAAGCTCACCACCACATAGTTGTAAACATATTAGTGACAGAGAAACCCCTCCATCAACACCTCCTGATATCCACTTCATTCATAACTTGGGTATCTCTCACCCTAAGTCTGCTCAACAGTCTATGGTTGGCCTAAGCATTTCTGTCATACACATACCTACTGTCCAACCCACTCCTCTCCCCCCACAAAACACTATCATGGCAACATGGTATGCTCCTCTAGTGTTGCCACAGCCTTTGGCTCCTTTACTCAATGAATATCAGTCTAAAATTACCCATTTCACTGGAAAAGAATCTACCACAACTCAAAAACATGTAGATAGGATGGAAGATGCTTTTGATTATATGGAAATAGAAGATGAGACCATTAAGATGAGAATCTTTGCTCAAATTTTAGGAGGAGAAGTAAAAAAGTGGTTTAAAGGCTTAACTCCTAATAGCATCAATGACCTTCCCTCTTTATATCAATCTTTCATAAAAAAATGGGAAATAAAAAGCAACCCTCTCCAAATATTAGCAGAGTATAAAGATCTTAAAAGAAACCAGGGGGAGAGTTTTCATGATTATTCCACTAGGTTTAACAGTGTCTACAACGCTCTTCCACCCCACATGAAACCTCCCCAAGGAATGGCCTTAGTGAAATACCCTGAAGGTTTTGATGCTGACATGGCCTATCAACTAAGGGAGAGAGACTATACAACTCTAGAAGACATGCAAAAGGGAGCTGTGAGTGTAGAAGCAAACTTAATTGAAAAAAGAGCTAGGATGAGGGATGAAAAGAAGGTAACCTATAGGGAGGACACCACAGCTTCTACATCTGATCCCAAATTTGATAATCTAGCCAAAAATATGGAGAGGCTATAAATAATGATGGAGAAAATGGTTTTCCAAGCCAATAATCAGAATAGAAATCAGTCTCAAAACCAGAACCAAAACTTTAGGAGAAACACTCCTCCCAATAGACAAAGGGATTCTGACCAACAAATCATACCTCCATTCCAAGAGAATTTCCTTGATGAGGATGAGGGAATAATAGAAGAATCAGAGGGAACTATTATAAACATGATGGGAGTGAATAACCAATATCACACCTTTTTCACAGAAGATAGCTAGACCTCATACACACATTGGGATGAGGAAGGGTTAGAATCCGAAGACTATAGGTTAGGATTTGAGAATGCCATCATGCAAGTCCAAGAAAAATATGATCTCAGAAGCAAAAAGAACATAGATACACCCAAACCAAAAACTTCTAAAATCACTATTAAGAAAAGACCTAAAAAGACTCCTAAAGGGACTGATGAAAGCAACAAAAAACAGCTGAGAGTTCTGGCAAAAACAAGGACAAAGACATCCAAACCATTGATAAACCAAGTCAAGAAACCAGCAGCACTAGCATTACAGCTAATGCTCCTGAAAAAACAGTTTCGACCAATGTACATAGTGAAAATCAGCAAGCTGATTTTGCCAATAAAACAATGACCAACAAAACATAATTGAACCTTTCAAAGAACCAATCCCCTTTCAATCTGGAAAGAGAAATTTCTAAAATCAAAATTTCTGTCCCTCTCACTGAGTTGGCCACCCAGGATGTATATAAATGTCAAATCTTGAAAGCTTTAAACTTAGGAGAAAACAGTGACTCTGTCAACTTAAATGATGATCAACCAGCTCTCTTGTTTGGCCCAAAAATTGAAGGTAAATTTTAGGAAGGAGTAGTGCCTCCTTTCTATGTCAGTCTAAATATCCACGACAAAATCCTACATAATGCTATGCATGAATCAGGGGCTTCACACAAACTCATGCCAAAAGTGATAATGGAAAAATTAGGCCTAGAGATAACCAGACCATATAAGGATTTATATTCTTTCGACTCTAGCAGAGTGAAGTGTTTGGGCCTGATCAAAGATCTCTGTGTAAATTTGACTCAAATCCCAGCCAAGTGCATGGTAATGGATGTTGTAGTGGCTAATGTACCTCCTAAGTATGGCATGTTGCAGTCAAGATCATGGGGTGCCAAGCTACACGGTACAATGAAAATGGACATGACATATGCCACTATCCCTATTTTTAGCCAGCTTAGAAGACTATATAGGGAAGCACACATGAAATTTATGGTTAGCAGTCCAGAGAAACCAGAAAATTCCCCTCTTTACTTTGTCCATACAGACCTAGACTCTTTTATCTTTTACAATGATGAGTTTACAGATGAGCAAGAGCTAGAGAACAAAAATTCAAACAACAGAGTAGAGCCCACCAATCTAAACATAATGGAAGCTTTGGATACAGAGGAAAACAAGGGAGAAGCATTTGAACAATCTGCAGAATTAGAAAATCAAAACCAAGACTGTAGAGAGTAGATCACCCATCACCCTGCTAACCTCAGGAAACAAGATGACAGTAAGGAGGAAACTGATAACAAGTCTGCAAATAATCCCTTATGGAGCATGAGCTTTGATGGGTCCTACACTAAAAGGAACGCAAGAGCTGGGGTATGGTTGCACAATACTGAAAACAACTATGCTGAGAGTCATGCCTTCAAGCTAGATTTCAAATGCACAAACAACATAGCAGAAGATGAAGCCCTCCTCTTAGGGTTACATCTATTGAAAAAACTAGGAGCCAAAAAGATAGTTGTTCACGGAGACTCAGAGCTGGTCATCAAACAAATAAATGGAGAGTACACTGCCAAACATCCTAGATTAAGGGCATATAGGAATGATGCCATGGATCTTTTGAAAAAATTTGTAGAATATGAGCTTGTGTTTGTCCCTAGAAGCCAAAAAATTCTTTCAAATGGTTTGGCTTGTGCTGCTGGTTCAAGTCAAAGACCACTTAGTGACAAGCAGCTCATTGTTCAAACAAAATATAGACCAGTAGTACCAGAGAATGAAAAATATTGGTAGGTCTTTGAGGGTGATAAACAGATAGAGTATTTCTTGCTTTCCAGGAATGAATTTGAATTTCCAAATTCAAACTCTAAGTCCGATGAAAACTGTCTAGATAAAGAACCCCTTGATGAAGATAAACCATCCCCTATAGTAGAAATAAACATGCTGACTAGAGAATTTGAAACTCAAATTGAAGAATACATGAACGCAGATAAAGAAGACATAGAGGTAGTGCAGTCCAAAGACAGAAGCATACCCGGAGGACTAGCACTCCTAGAGGACCTCTTTGATTTTAATGATGTGGAAAAAAATCCCACTATAGAACCCACTGAATCTGATGTTGAAGAGTGCAATATAGGCAGCAAAGACAAGCCTAAGATGATTAAATTATATAAAACTTTTCCAGCTCATATCAAATAGAAATACATTGATTTATTTAAAGAGTTTGTTGATGTTTTTTCTTGGAGCTATGAAGATTTGAAGACCTATGACACAGATATTATCCAGCATAAGATTCCATTGAAAGAAAACCAGAAACCTTTTAGGCAAAAGCTGTGCATAATTAACCCTGTACAATTGCCTCTGGTAGAAAAATAAATTAAGAAAATGTATGAGGCTGGAATCATAGTCCCTGTGAGGTTTTCAGATTGGGTATCTAACCTTGTGGCTGTAAGGAAAAAGACAGGAGAAATTAGGCTGTGTATTGATTTTAGAAACTTAAACAGAGCCTCACTAAAAGACAATTACCCCTTGGCCAAAATGGAACACATCTTAAAAAAGGTAGTTGGTTCTAAGAGGATTTCTCTGTTAGATGGCTTTTCAGGGTACAACCAGGTCTTAGTGCTCCCAGAAGATCAACTTAAAACAACCTTCACCACTCCTTGGGGCACTTTCATGTATGTGAAAATGCCTTTTGGATTAATGAATGCTAGTGCCACCTTTCAAAGAGCCATGGACATTGCATTCTCAGAATAAATAGGGTACTTCATTGTAATTTATCTTTATGACATTACAATTTATTCCAAAACTGATGAATAACACCTTAAACATTTGAGAAAGGTCTTTGAGAAATGTAGAAGGTTTGGGCTATAATTAAATTCCAAAAAGGCAGTGTTTGGTCTCCAAGAAGGTAAACTTCTTGGTCATATTATATCTGAGAAGGGAATTAACATAGACCCTAAAAGAGTTGAGGGTATATTGTAGATTAGCCACCCAAGAAACATCAAGGAATTGCAGTCATTTATTGTAAAGATTAATTTCTTGAGGAGGTTTATACCCAACCTAGCAGAACTCCTTAGGAACATGAAAAACATGCTGAAGAAAGAGGTGGGAGTTGAGTGGACTCTAGAAGCCAAGAAGTATTTTGAACTGGTAAAACATGCACTCACCTGAGCACCAGTTCTCATCAACCCAGATTTTACTAAATATTTCCTTATGTTCTCATTTGCATCAAAACACACTTTGGCTGCTGTCCTATTGCAGAAAAATCCAGAGGGACAAGAGCAGCCAATTGCATTTTTCAGCAAGGCATTAAGAGATGCACCTTTGAAATATAATATCATGGAAAAACATGCCTATGCTTTGGTAAAGGCCTTGAAGGATTTCATAGTGTATATTTTATATTCCCATATTATTGCCTTTGTGCCTAATATAGTGGTGAAAGACATTTTTTCACAAGATCCAGATGGAAAAAGAGGCAAGTGGATTGTTGTGATACTAGAATATGATTTGGAAATCAAACCCACTAAACTCATCAAGGGTCAAGGCTTAGCACAACTAATGGCTGAATATAACTTAAAAGCCCTTGACATTAATATGGTAGATGCTTTGGATGAACAGGAAGGATTACCAGCTCCCATTGTTGAAGAACAATTCCAAAACTCACCTTGGTATGTTGATATCTTGTATGTGCTTACCAATCTAAATGCTCCTCCTAATTTATCTGAGACAAAGGCAAGGTTTTTAAAGTTGAAAGCTAGAAATTATTGCATTTTAAATGAATGTTTATATTGGAAAAATTCCACCCTCTTCCAAGATGTCCACAAAATTATAGTTGCCTACCACAAGTGCCAAATCTTTGAGGGCAAAAGAAAACTCCTTACTTTACCTTTGCAACCAATCACTGTTGAAGCTCCTTTTCAATAGTGGGGCCTAGACTTCATAGGGGAAATCCATCCTGCTTCATCTTCCCAACATAGATGGATACTCACAGCCACTGACTATTTTACCAAATGGATAGAGGCCATCCCTTCTAGGAATGCCACAGACTCAGTTATCATAAAATTTCTTGAAGACCATATCCTATCTAGATTTGGCTACTCTAGGAAAATTATCACTAACAGTGCTGTTGCATTTGGTTCCAAAAAGATGATTGATTTTTGCCACAGGTATCAGATTGCCCTTGGTAATTCTATTGCTTATTACCCTCAAGGTAATGGGCTGGCAGAATCATCAAATAAGAGTTTGGTGACCATCATCAAGAAGTTGTTGGAAGAAAATAAAAAATCATGGCATAATAAGCTGGTGCATGCTTTATGGGAAGACAGGTTGACAACAAAGAAATCCATTGGAATGTCTCCCTATCAGCTAGTTTATGGAGCAGATGCAGTATTCCCTACCAGTTTGGGAGTACCAGTGATAAAATTGGTCCAAGAAATACAATCAGAAGAAGATAGCATGGTAAGGAGGATCAATCAGACCATACATCTCCATAAGACAAGGGAAGAAGTCTACAATAGAGCTCAGAAAGTGCAAGAGAACATCAAAAGGTTGTTTGATAAGAGGACAAAGGCCTGTGATTTCAAAATTGGGGACAAGGTACTCAAATGGGACTCTAGGAGAGAGGATAAGGGTAAGCATGGCAAGTTTGACAGTTTATGGCAAGGCCCTTATATCATTCAATCTACCATTGGTCCCAATGCATTTTTTCTACAAGAATTGGATGGTACAGATATGTTTGGGGGTCCTGTCAATGGCAGGATGCCCAAGCATTATTTCTGGTAATTTTCAGTTTAAGTTTCCACCTCCATTGTAAATACCATTGCTCTGTTTTGTTTGGAAAAAGAAAAATAAAAAAAATAAAAGAAGAAATGTTCAGACAAGCTCAAATCTTGAACCTATGAAGTTCCAAAGGAGTGGCTCAAATCAGATCAAAACCTGAGCCAGAGAAAGTGAAAGGATAGTTCTAACATGCTCAAAACTTGAACCAGCAAAGAAAGGAAGAAGGAACAACTCTAACAAGATCAAAACCAGAGCTAAAATGAAGAAAGAAAGGTGACTCTAAAAAGCTCAAAATATGAGTCACAAGAAGAAGGAAGGATGCTCTTAATTCTCAGAATTTCAAGCCTTCACGATTTTGTTTCAATTTTATGCAAATTTCAGTTCATGTGCAACTTGTCTTTATGCCATGGACCCATAGCAAATTAGACAGTCTAATCCTGGTTTGTCTGTATTTAAATTTCTGTTTTAGAATGTAGAGAATGAAAATCTGTTAGACAGTTTAATCTTGGTAGATATTAGTTTAGGTAGAGAAGCTATGAGTCCAACTGTTTAATCTGGTCTCATGGAGAAATAAGGGTAGAATTAGATTAGTTTTTGCTTTCAATAAAAAATAATGATGAAGAAGGTCTGCAAGTCTAAATGCACCTTGAAGAAAAAATGTTAGGACAATAGGATGGGTAGGTAGATTGTTTGGAGAAGTATTTCTGCTGATATAATGTCCATCATGTTTGTAGTAGCTGATCAAATAAGAGAAATATGGTCAAGGATAAGACTCTGGCCTACTTCCAAAGATTATTTCTGAGATTCTTGACACCTTCAAGAAGATTCCATCCCCATGTGGAGCCACTGTTATCCACCTATAATAATTTGTCAAAGAAAACAGGTGGCTAAATTGGTGTTTCAAGCCTTCAAGTGAAAATTTCCGTTGAAAATTTATCATCCTTGAAGCCTTGTGATGTCCTTATCTTTCAAAATTATCTTAACTGCTGTTTCCAATAATGAACCTTACTGTTTTGTGAAAGAAACTGTTTTCAAAAGGCCTCCATTTTATCCATTTCATTCCCACAAAATTCCCCAATTTTCATCCTTATTCCATTCACAAAAATCCTCTATAATCCTTCAGTTCAACCCCCATTTCATCCTAAACCCCTTTTAGACCTTATATTTCCCTTTTGTTTGGTCTAAAAATCCCTTATTTTGCCTATTAGAACCCTTCCTTTGGCCTAAAAATCCCTATTTTTTGGCCTAAAACACCCTTTTTGCACTATGCAGGAGTTAAGCCCCTGTGGGCTTATATATGTAGCCCCTTTCCTCATATAACCCCAGCCCCACAACCCGGTGCTTAGAAGCACAAACCTCCACTTTAAAACCCTCAAATTCGTTTCAAAAAGCCTACAAAAATAGTTCTCCGTTCCATTAAAGTATTAAGCCCCCAAGAGCTTATTTCCTTTAGCCCCTCCTCCATGCGACCTAAAGCTCTGTAATCAGGCACTAAAGGGCCAAGAAACCCCAATTAAAACCTCACTTTATGCTTGTTTTGCCTTCCCCGACATTAAGATTTTGAACGAATCTGGACCGTTGAATCCACAAGAACCAACGACCCAGATTGCATCGCGCTCCGCCCGTCCATCTAACACCTCTTTCCCCTTTTAAAAAACCTCCGCCCCGATATTAGATCATAACCGTTCAGTTCGGAGATCAGACGGTTCACATTAAACCCGCCGTTCACCTCGCGACAAAGGAAATCACGTCATCTGCGGGACTCACCAGTTCTTCCGCCCCGTGCATCTTACCTCCCATCGCACGCAACCCACACCGTCCGATCAAGACCAAGAGATCCGACGGCTTAAACTCTGTTTCGTATAATTTTTGCGCCGAGGATTTAACATTTCAAAATTATGCAAAATGGGTAGTTTTATTTTTCCACGCGTCACTCACTGAGTGGAATCACGTTTTTTTGGGCATTTCCGCTTTCCCCCTTTTTGTTGCGCGAAAACCATTTTGGTTTTCCACCTTACCACCCTCTGCAAAGTCATTTCCATTGTTAATCATAGCTGTTGATCTCTGAGATCAGACGACTCTTATTATATCGCAGCCCAATCACTTACTTTTCATCTATTCTCCCAAATGATTCCATCAGGCGATCCCCGCCGTTGATTTTTTTTAATCTAACGGCCCTGATCTAACCTCGCCTCCATCCATTTTTCATCCATCTAACCTTCTAAACGACTCCATCCGCAGATCTCCACTGTCGATTGTTCTAATCGAACGACCCAAATTTAATCTCGACCCGTTCACTTACTGTTTCATCCGTCCTCCAAACGACCTCATCGAAGGATCTCAACCATAGATCACCGTTGATTGATCTAATCCAACGATCCATAACTCACGACGTGCGCAAACTTCCATCATACATGTTTTCACCTTCCACCATGTTTTTCACCCATTTTTCCGCGGCATCCACCTTTTCCGTCACTGCTCCTCCATCCCCACGAGCCTCTGAAGTAGTCCCCCCTCACTCCCTCTTCTTTTTATGACATGTTTTTCGTCTTTTGCAGGTTTTAAAGGTGATGATGCACGCTGTCTCCACAGTCACAATCATGGTGATATTTAGTGCTGAGAAACTTTCTCAGAGCCAAAGATAGCAGAGGAAGACACTGCTAAGAAGGTTAAAACATGTTTTATTGAAGATCAAGGCTATTAACCTTGACATAAACCCTCTAGTGCCTCTGTAGCCTATATATTCACTCAAACAGGTTAGCAAAAAGTTTAAAGGTGTATTAGAAAGAGATTACAGGGTTAAAATTATGATATTGAAGACTAAGAGGCCTAATCCACAGCTACAGACACAAAGGACACAGATGCAGACCCAAAGATGATCAAGGAAGCTTAATTAAGCCTAAAGCACACATCAAGCCATGTCAGTGATTTAATATCAGCAGAATGTTCTTTTCTTAAGAAGGGAAAGTTCCCACAGCAGTCTCCATTCCTCATCAAGCCCATAACATTTATTGTTCTGACATAAAGCTCCTAAAACTGTCAGTGCATTAGTTACAAAGCATGGAAGACCTGAAAGGAAAATATTCATCCTTTCTTGTCACAGAGGATAAAACAAAGTACTTCAGCCAGAGAGTACTTCAAGGACATACCCCTGGAGTTATTATCAAACTGACGAAGACCCCCAATTCATCTAAAGAGTACTAAAAGTTAATGAAAATACATTAAAATTGAATGGGCTTCAAAAACACTTCTCCCTCTATTTTAATGAATCATTTAAGTTCTATCTGCCACTACTATCACTCTTTCACCTATAAGAACTCATGAGAAATACATTGTAAATATTGGTTGGTTGATTATTGAAAAAACACTGATTGTAAGCTGTTTCATTGAGTTAGAGTTCTATGAGTAGTAGTTGTAAATAGGCTGGGAGATGATTTCTGGATGATATCAAGCTATTGGACAAGAATGTATGTGACTGGTTTTTCCCTACTAATATGACAAGCATGTTCATCAGATCCCGATCTAAATCAGTGGTGATGTGTCCCTTCTTTGTTATTGTTTTTCCTCTGTTTTACATCTTGTTTCATCTTCTATGATAAGAAAACAATGAATTTAGCTTAGGATATACTGCTGCAAGTGCCCTAGTGCTTACTGCATTTTCTTATTTTTATTTTTTCTGCTAATTGTGTATCTAAGAACAAATTAAACATAATTTAACCAGTATAGAAGTTGGTTTGTCCATGCTTACTGATGTATGAATTTAGAGTTTGTTTCTTAGATGTTCTTGCTTGGTTTTAGCTGAAAGAATTAGGAAACAGGAAGATTTAGAGTTAGCCCTGTCCCCTAGGTTCCTTTTCCAACAGTTAGCCTTTCCAAGATCCCTTTGAGTTGAATGCCAAAAGCAGTGAAGGTTAAAAGTCTTTCTCTGATCTTAGGTTTCACTCCGTGTTAAACTTAAATGTTTTCTATTGTCTGAAAGTAGTCAGGAGGACTACTGGATTGTTGTCTTTGGAGTTAGCCTCATTAGGAGTTTAGATCATAGAAGTTAAGGCATGCCCTGTCCCTAGATTTACTCCGAAGTGGTCACCTTGGAAGGTTTTCCTTGTTATTCCCATCCATTTCCTTATTGTTTCATCCCATACTATCATCTTAAGAGATCTATGTTTTAGATGACTAGCCCTTTGAAAGCCTTGGATATTTGAATTGCAAGTAAACCCTTTTATGACCCCATTTCCCAATGGACTTGTGTTATCTTTGAATTATCTCCCCATTGCCAAAAATACTTCTATACCCATTTCTTTACTTTACACTGAACCCTTCTTTCATGTTTTTTTTGGGTATGTGTTATATTCTTTCCACGACTAGCCCCACGCGCTGTACGTTGCGCTGGGCGCAGCATGGGGGGTCACAAGAGGGGAGGTATCCCCCACTGTTGGGGTCCGGGGCAACGCCCCGACAAATTTTTTTTTGGTGTGCAGACCCACTCATAGGCGAACCCACCCATGTTTTGTGCATGAGTTTGCACATGGTTTTGGGGTTCGATGGTTTTCGGCCCTTGGTATTCTGTAGATCCAGTCAAGGGAACTACGTTTATGTTCTAATCCAGAGTTAATGGATTGGGGTTTATGTATGCTTCGGCATGTATATATATGTGTTGTAACACTAAAAGGAATATAATGAAAAATCAAGATGTTCGTCCCAATTTGGGATCCAGGGGAAAATCTCTATGTTTATCTGTTTTATGTTTTATGCTCTCGCTATTGTTTATTTTCTGTTATAAGATTCATGTCTAGATAATTTCTGTTTAGGTTTAAAACCTACATCTGGTATCAGAGCTGTTTTGGCTTCAAGGGGATGCCTTTGCTGCGGAGGGTTTTTTGCTCGGGCCTGAGGTAGACCCTGTTCAGTGGGAGATCTGCGGGATCGATTCTTGTGGTGAAAGAAGATGGCGAGCAGAGGAAAGATAGAGATTGAGAAATTTAATGGTAGAGTTTTGAGTTATGGAAGCTCAAGATGGAGGATCTACTGGTGGATAAATATTAGTGGATCGCGGTAGATCCGGGTACTAAACCAACGGAAATGTCAGATGAAGACTGGAAGAAACTAGATCGAAAGGCTAAGAGCACAATACGGTTGTGTGTCTCAGATTCAGTATTGTTGAATGTATCTGGGGAAGCTACGACGAAGAATTTTTGGGAAAAACTTGGGACTTTGTACCAATCTAAGTCTCTGGTGAATAAGTTGTTCCTACGGAAAAAGCTGTATAACCTAAGGATGAAGGATGGAGACTCGGTGACAGAGCATCTGAACGCCTTCAATAATGTGGTAAGTCAGCTGTCATCTGTTGATATTAAAATCTCAGATGAAGATAAGTGCATCAGTTTGTTGTGTTCTCTACCAGACTCGTGGGACAGTCTGGTTATTGCAATAGGTAGCAATACAACTACCTTGAATTTTGATGACATTGTCTCGGCCTTGCTGTCGGAGGAAATGAGATGGAGAAATATGGAGGGTCAGAATGGAGATGCCTTATCTGTACGAGGAAGGTCCCAAAACAGAAACAAGAATAAGGTTTTGAGTGGGAGATCCAAATCTAGAGGGAGATCTAAATCTCCTGGAAAGTTTGTAAAGGTGTGCTGGAAATGCGGAAAGGAAGGGCACTACAAAAAGGACTGCAGATCTAAAGCTCCCGAGAAAGGAAAGGGATCTGATGATGCTCCTTCTGCAGAGGAAAAAACCACCTCGGATGAAGGTGGGGATGTGTATTTGGCTTCTTCTTTAAATACACATGTAGATCATGAGTCATGGTTGATTGAATCAGGTGCATCCTTTCACTTCACTCCCCATAGGGAGTGGTTCTGCGAGTATGAGAAATATGATGGTGATGTCTTCCTAGGGGATGATAGGAAGGAAAAAATCATCGGATGTGGAAAGGTCAAGCTGAAGCTACAAGGTGGAAGGATTAGAACACTTCCTGGTGTTCTACATATTCCTACATTGGCTAGAAATCTGATTTCTATAAGCAAGATGGATGATGCAGGTGTAAAAACAGTGTTCGAGAAAGATGCCTACAAGATGGTTGAGCAACTGGTATTAATGCGAGAGTTTGGACTAGAACCTCTATGACATATTTTGAGTAACCTTTGTTATTGATGGGTGTAACAGTTATGTGGTTCCTGAAAGTGGAGCGGAAAGCTTAGCTGTCTCTGGAGAAAAGACCATGTTATGGCATCAAAGGCTTGGACATATTGGAGAGAAGGGCCTTCGGATACTACATAGAAATGGAATGGTAGAAGGTATTTCTAATTACTCTCTAGATTTCGATTTCTGTGAACATTGTGTATATGGGAAGCAGAATCGGGTGAGTTTTCCTTCTGGTGCTAAGAGGGAAAACAAGAAATTAGAACTTGTGCACAGTGATGTGTTTGGACCTGTGTCAGTTCCATCACTGGGAAAGTATGTGTACTATGTTTCATTCATAGATGACTTCTAAAGGAATACATGGATATATTTATTGAGGAAGAAATCTGAATTATTTGAAAAATTTAAAGAATTTAAGGCTCTGGTGGAAAACCAGACAGAGAAGAAGATAAAGGCGCTGAGGATAGATAATGGTGGGGAGTTCTGCAAGGAGTAATTTGAAGAGTTCTGTAAGAAGTGTGGTATAGCACAACAGAAGACTACTCCATACACACCTTAGCAAAACGGAGTTGCATAAAGAATGAACAGAATGCTGATGGAAAAGGAAAGAAGCATGCTCAGTGGTACCGGGTTAGGACAAGAATTCTGGGCAGAGGCAATGGAGACTGCATGCTATCTAGTTAACAGATCATCTTCATTAGCGTTGGAGGATAAGACTCCACATGAGGTATGGACTGGTAAAAAACCCTCTCTTTCACATCTAAGGGTATTTGGATGTGATGCATATGTACATGCTCCAAAGGAGAAAAGGACCAAGTTGGATAATAAATACGAAAGGTGCATCTTTATTGGGTATAAGGATGGTTTAAAGGGTTACAAGCTTTGGAACCCGGAAACAAGAAAGGTTGTGTATAGCCGAGATGTGGTGTTTAGAGAGGTGAAAGATGTTTTTAAACATGAAATCATACCAAAGGAACCTAAGAAGATAGAGTTTGAGTTAAAGGTGTATGAATCAGACTCTACAGCAGAAGAAGATTCAGAAGAGGAAGAGCCACAAACTCTAGCTTTGAGAAGATCAGTTCGAGAAAGAAGGCAACCATAAAGGTATAGTCCATCTACTTTCTGTTCAGGTTTTGCCTTAACTATAACTGATGATGATCCCAGAACTGTCAGGAAGGCAGTAGATTCAGAGGATGGAAAACTTTGGAAGGAGGCCATGGTTGATGTAATGGCATCCTTGCAAAAAAATGAGGCATGGGATTTGGTGGAGTTGCCAGCTGGAAGGAAGCCCATCGGGAGAAAATGGGTGTTTAAGAAGAATATGAATGTAGAAGGCAAGGTGGAGAAATACAAATCTCGGTTGGTAGCAAAAGGTTATTCCCAGGTGCTGGGAATTGATTTTGGTGATATTTTTTCTCCTGTTGCCAAAGTTACTTCTATTAGATTACTTTTATCTGTTGCTGCTGCATTTGATTTTGAGATAGAAAATATGGATGTGAAGACAACATTTCTTCATGGGGATCTAGAAGAGGAGATCTACATGAAGCAACCTGAAGGCTTTATGGTGAAGGGTAAGAAAGAACTGGTATGCAAGTTGAAGAAGTCTCTGTATGGGTTAAAACAGTCACCAAGGATGTGGTATCAGAAATTTGATACCTATATACGGGGACTTGGCTTCACCAGAAGCAAGGAGGATCACTATGTTTTTAAATTAATTGGTGACCGTGTTATTTATTTGGTCTTGTATGTGGATGATATGTTGTTGATTGGAAATGACAAAGAAATTATCCAAGATTTGAAGACCCAACTGTTCCCCAAATTCGACATGAAGGATCTTGGTGCTGCAAACTATATTTTGAGCATGGAAATTAAGAGAGATCGGGCAAAGAGGAAGCTCTGGTTAAACCAGAGGAAGTATGTCGAGACTATATTGCAGAGGTTCAATATGCAGGATAGTAAACCGGTGAATGTTCCTATTCCTGTAGGTGTAAAGTTGTCTGCTGAACAGTGTCCCAAGACACAAGAAGAAGAAGAGGATATGTCCCGTGTTCCATATCACAAAGTACGATGGAGAGTGCTTTGATGTGGCCGTGGTACGCACTAGACTAGACGTTACATGCAATGGGAAGTATTATTAGAGGTTTAGCATATGTCAAACCCAGGGAAGGAGCATTGGACAACAGTGAAGTAGGTTTTCAGATATTTACGTGGCACTAGTGATTATGGCTTATGCTAGTAGGGAAGACCACGATTGGAAAGAATGTTGGACATTCGTGGTTTTGTTGATGCAGACTGGGTTGGAGATCTGGACCAAAGAAGATCTACAAGTGGGTATATGTTTAGCCTATTTGGAGGCGCAGTTAGTTGGATGAGTAAAAGACAGTCTTTTGTGGCTCTTTCAACTACAGAGGCAGAATACATGGCAGCTACTCATGCAAGCAAGGAAGCAGTTTGATTGGAGAGATTGTGTTCAAGTATGGGGTTGGTACAAAAAGATAAGATAATGTAATGCTTAAAGTTACAATTTTCTTGGCTGAGAACCACCTTTACCATTCAAAATTAAACACATTGATGTTCAATATCACTTTGTTAGAGATATGGTTGAGGATAAAAGGGTGTTGCTGGTAAAGGTGGACACTTTGAAGAATGTTGCAGATGCATTGACGAAATCTGTGAGCACTCAGAAGTTCTCTTGGTGTAAAGAAACAATGGGTGTTGAAGAATTGGCCCAATGACTAAGCTCTCCTGTGGCCCCCTGTGGAAAGAAAACAACAAGTGGGAGAATGTCGGGTATGTTTTATATTCTTTCCACGACTAGCCCCATGCGCTGTATGTTGCGCTGGGCACAGCAGGGGGGTCACAAGGGGGGAGGCAGCCCCCACTGTTGGGGTCCGGGGTAGCGCCCCGATGAATTTTTTTTTGGTGTGCGGACCCACTCATAGGTGGACCCACCCATGTTTTGTGCATGAGTTTGCACATGGTTTTGGGGTCCGATGGTTTTCGGCCGTTGGTATTTTGTAGATCCAATCAAGGGAACTACAATTATGTTCTAATCTAGGGTTAATGGATTGGGGTTTATGTATGCTTCGACATGTATATATATGTGTTGTAACACTAAAAGGAATATAATGAAAAATCAAGCTGGTCATCCCAATTTGGGATCTAGGGGAAAATCTCTATGTTTATATGTTTTATGTTTTATGCTCTTGCTGTTGTTTTTTTTTCTGTTATAAGATTTGTGTGTAGATAATTTCTGTTCAGGGTTAAAACCTACAGTTTCCCAACCAAACAAAAAACCCTTGTACTCCATAACTAGCCTAACACCTTAAAATTGAACATCTAAGATATACATTTGTTTACCTTTATAGAGAGGTCCCTCTCTGGATCTAGGAGGGCTAGATCCTGAGATCCCAAAGTGGTTTGATGTTGTCTTGTCATTTGGTATTGCCAAATCTACCAAATGACAGGAACCACAACATCATCCATAATATCTATCTTCCCTAATTCCTCCTAGGGAATGGCCATCAATCATGCTTATGGCCTCATCTAAACCATGTGGTTTAGAAAAAAGAATGCTCCTCCTTGGAGCGTCATACTGCACATGTATGGTTAAGGGATTCATACATACATCATACAAATAATCATGTAAAAAATAATGAATACCCTTACCATGCTTCCTACTCATACAAGTGGAGTGGCTCATAAGTAAGTCTCCTCTCATCTCTAAAGGGAAAATAGGTGGCTGTGCTAACTCTCTCAAATAGTTATGTCTCTCCTCCATCTCTATCTGGTCCATGCATATGCTCATATGTTGATATATATCCTCCTCAAAGCCCATCCAAAAATACCCCTCCATGATGGTGTGGTATGCTCTCATAGAACAAGTGGGGCTGAAAAGGAAATCCTCATAAGCTACTTGTAGCAATTTATCCTTGAGCTTGGAAGCTCTAGGAAATAATATCCTACCATGATAGAAGATGACCCCTACTCAGATTGAATATCCCTCCTCATGCAACTGGTCATCCAAGATCATGCAAGTGAAAATATCCTTGGAATACTCCACCAATAGTCGGGAGTTCTAATATGGATCTATCCTCCATAGTGACAGCGCTGGTGATCTCTCATGAAGAGCACTTATCATATGGTCACCAACTTCTTTGACATCTCTTATGCCAAATATGCAAGTTGGAAGGATGCTATCCTTCCCTTGTTGCTTCTGCCACAGTGCAGAATCTGAAATGGAAGTGGGTATTGATGATGTTGAGAGAATGCTCTTTGTCTCCATGAGTCTACCCCAAAATCCCAGTGTTGTATCAAGCTCTCCCAAGGTTCCCACTCCTCTAAAATCACTGAGTGGTGCCTCAACTGGTGAAGCATCCATCCTCCTCTGTTGATCCAGTGGTCTCCCCGGTAAAATTTCTCCATGTAATGAGACATCCTCAACAAGAGATGACTGAATATATGAATGGAAAAAACTCTCCATGCTTCCACTGCACAATCCAATCACATTCTTAGGTGCATCAACCTCCTGAGGTGGATAGGGATGTGTACATCTCATCTCATGATACTGGTTCTCCTCCCTACCTTCTCGTTGATTCTCCATGGTTCCACACCTCCTCAACAATGGCACATGTAGATCATGAGTTGTGCCTTGATCTCCACATATGAGATCCTCGGGACTCCCTTGAAAAGTTGCAAGAATCCCTCTCCTTGGAGCAAGAGCTCCTCCTTCCTCTGCATGAGGTACTAGATAATCTCTATACATGACAGCGTTGTTGCCCTCAATATCTGCAACATGAATGTGCAACCCTCCAAAAATTGGATCCCTTTTTGAAAAAGAGATCTCCATGCTCCTTTGCTCAAAGGTGTGAGTTGGAAGCTTCCCTTCCAGCAAAGTATGGTGCAAGTTTTCATGCAAGGGTTTTTCTTGAGTTTTCTGGTTTACCCCCACCATGTGTGTTTCATGAATCCTTACATCAAATCTTTCCACTAATGCCTTAGTGAAACTAGCATAGGATGCAATGTTTACATTTCTCAAAGAAAAGGATTCAAAGATCCACCAGGCATAGGCCTTACCTCTCAAATGCAACACTGCAACTTTGATGGCTTCATCTTCAAGAATGTGGTGCTGCTACAAAAATTTCTCTAACTCCTCCACCCAAGCTTTGGCTGAACATACAGGTGAAACCTCAAAGGTAGATAGAAGAAATCTATCCTGCTGCTTCCTTCCCTTCACCTTCATCTTGAAAAACTCTGAAAAACTGAGATGATCTCGGAATTTCTGAGTTTGAAACTCATAATCTTTCAAGAAATTAGTAAGTGTTTCCCTCCTAGCAACCTATGTTGAGATTTCAACAAGATGATGAACTTAGTGAAAAGAGTCGCCTTCACTAAGTGGGCCCGCAGGCTATTTTTGGCGCAAGTCTATTTTTATACTATGTCTATTTTTAGACATGTCGATCATATTCTATGAGTTGCAGGATGCTATTTGTGGATGGTTGGTCAAGTTGGAAAAATAGATGGACTTCTATTTTTAGACATATTGGGTGGAATCTATTTTTAGATTTCCAGTCTAAAAATAGATATGTCGAATATTATTGGCTCTTAATAATATTTGGACTATAAACATTATCTTATTCTCTTGGAGCACTTCAGTTAAGTGCACAGATGTGGCACAGGAGATGACAGAAGGAATTACACGATTCCTGAGGGTGAAGTGGAGATATTTCATGGAGACTTTAGTTAGAACCATGTGACAGAGTTTGGTGGAGTTATTAAAGTAGTTGGTGGAGTTGTGCTCAGTTTAACACAGTTAAACATAGTTGAGCTAGTTGTATCTAGTCTAACTGATTGATACACTAGTGAGAGTGGTGTGAATTAATTATTAATTAATTCAATAATTATTAACTCATTAATCAGTTGAAGAATACATCAGTTACCTACAGTGCATGGATAGTTTCAGTGGAGACCAATGGATAGGTAGGTGAAAGAGCAGGTTGACTATCAGTTGTGACTATAGTGTTGCATGATTTTCAACACAGAGTGGTTGGAGATGCCAATGAGGATTTTGTGAGAAAGGCTGGACAAATTTGAGTTCATTCAGAGCCATTCTTCAATAGTGATTGTAGAGTAGAGGCAGGCTAGCAGGTGGCAGAGATCGGTGCATGGGATTTGCTAGATTAGACCTGATTAGTGTGTAGCAAGTGGAGATTGTACTGAGAGCTTGTGAGGAGCTTTGTATGATGATTGTTTCATGATCTCTATGACATATATTATACAAATAGTTGGGGGTTTTCAGCTTTAAGCTTTCCCGTTAAAACACTGTGTTCATATGTGTGAAGTTTTATGGTTTTAATGTGTGCATGCAATTGATTTTATTTCCGCAAGTAATGATCAATGGTAGAAGAGATTATGTATTGTGAATGAAGTCAAATAGTGTGTGATCAGGAGGTATAACGCATTATTTATATAATTTCTAGATGGTATCGGAGCAATATTGATCATTGGAGCAATTGCAAGGCATTGAAGCGATTGAGTTTTGTGCTGGTGGAATTCGAATTTGCAGCAGTGTTTTCTTGGTGTCGAAGTTGAGATGTCTTTCAACAGATTGCGATTGGAGTATGCCCTTGAGGGAAACTCAAATTATATTGCATGGAAGGACAGGATGGAGGCGGTGCTGGAGGATAATGGGTTGAAGGAGTTCATAGATGCAGAAATTCCAAAACCTGCTTCTAGCGATGTTGCCGCACTTGACGCATGGCAAAAGAAGACATCAAAATGTCGAAGAATTCTATTGGAAGGTGTGAAGGATCGCATAGTGTCCAGCCTTCATGGTAAAGCTTCTCCATTCTTGATGTGGAAAGCTTTGATAGATTTGTTCCAAAGAAAGAGCGACCAGAGGAAGTTGGTGCTCAAGGATAAACTCAAGAATATAAAAATGGAGAAAGGTGACAGTATACCCAAGTACCTCACGAAGTTTGTCCAGTGCAGGGATGAACTGGGAAGTGTGGGGGTTACCTTAGATGATGAGGACTTGGTGAGCTTGGCTCTCCTTGGGCTTCCTAAGAGTTGGCATTCCTATCAGGACTCTGTCAATGGTCGAGAGAAACTGCCAGGATGGGAGCGACTTTGGTAAGATCTTGTGCAGGAGGAGATAAGGCGAAGTACCAGGGATGGATCTTCATCAAAGAATGCAGATGAAGAAAATTTCACTTTGGTTGCTAAAGCAAGGAATGGGAAGAGCAAGAATAATGCTTCTCAATCCGGTGCAAGAGGCAAGAAGAAGGACATGTCCAAGGTGAAGTGCTTTCATTGTCACCAACACAAACATTATGCCACTAATTGTCCACAGAAGAAGAAAAATAAGCAGGCTGCTGGATCTACAGCTAGAGAGGCCTTAGCCTCACAGTTTGAGCTGGATTTTTCATTGATCGCATGCTTGGTCTCAAGTGTGATGGGATTAGTGTGGTTTCTTGACAGTGGTGCGTCTTTCCACATGACTGGAGACAAATATTTGTTTACTGATCTAGATGAGAAAGATCTTGGAGTGCACATCGAGATGGGCGATGATGGTAGATACAGTGCGACCAGTATCGGGACCATTTCCTTTGAGAGGGAGTCTGGTAAACCCTTCGTATTGAAGTAAGTCAAGCATGTTCGAGGATGGAAAAATAATCTTATCTCTGTGGTGATGTTGGAAGACAAGGGATATGATGTTGTCTTTAGCGAGGGAAAGGCTTTCCTGCGTAATAAGGAAATTGGTGAAACCTGGAGGATAGGGGTTCGAGTTAAGAACCTTTATCAGTTGCAGGTAGATGGTTACGCAACAATGGCAGGCAAGGCAGAAGGAGTGGTGAGCTAGGATGAGGGCGAGCTATGGCATAGGATATTGGGCCATCTTCACCATGGTGCTTTGAAAATTTTGCAGAAGATTTCTACCTGGCTTCCCAAAGGTACACTTGCACAGTCAGATCAGTGCAAGCGATGTACTTTGGTAAAATTTGTGAAAGCCACCTTTCATGAGAAGGATAGTCGTGCCACGACGATCCTTGAGAGAATTCACACAGATGTGTGTGGAACTTTCTTAGTAGCTTCGAAAACAAAGCACAGGTATTATGTGATATTTTTTGATGATTTTTCTCGAAAGTGTTGGATCTTCTTCATGCAGAAGAAGAGCGAGACATTCTATAAGTTCTGTGAGTTTAAGGCATTGGTGGAGAAAGATTCAGGGAATCAGGTGAAGGCTCTTAGGAGTGAAATGGTGGTGAATTCATCTCTGGTGAATTCAAGGAATCTTGCAACACATACGGAATTCGAAGAGAGCTCATAGCGCCTCATAACCCACAGGAGAATGGGGTCGCGGAGTGAAAGAACAGAATGATCGTGGGTGCTGCATGGGC
Source organism: Pinus albicaulis (assembly GCA_034641835.2). NCBI lineage: Eukaryota > Viridiplantae > Streptophyta > Pinopsida > Pinales > Pinaceae > Pinus > Pinus albicaulis. The sequence continues at coordinate 708,378,509 of CM076576.1, read as the reverse complement.
GATGTTGCATGATCAGGGCCTTCCCATACACTTGTGGGCTGAGGCATGCAATACTGCGGTTTATGTGCAAAACCGTTGTCCTCATAGGATACTTGGCATGAGTACACCCGAGGAGGCGTTTTCTGGTAAGAGGCCTGATATTTCTCATTTGAAGACTTTTGGCTCACCTGATTACATTCATGTGACAAAGGATGCCAGGAAGAAGCTGGAGCCGATCGCAGAGGTTGGGATATTTGTGGGGTACACTGATAAACCCCACAACTATCATGTGTATTTTCCAAACAATCGGAAGACTGTTGTGCGACGGGATATCAAATTTCATGAGGAGAAAGCCATGAAGTGTTTGCTTGAGAGGGAGCCACACTTACATGTAGATGAGGAGCTATTAGTTCCTAAGGATGAGCCCCAGGATGTGGATCAACCACAAGAGGAGGTTCATGGAGTGGAAGAAACCACTCATGCAGCGCCAACCATCAGAGGGCAGAAGCGCACTACAGAAGCTGAGCGACTGAATCTTGATGTAGAGAAGATTTTAGGAGCACCTACATCACAAATACAGACAGTACGCCTCACCGACCGATGATACCGGATACATGGCTTTCATGAGCAAGTGCACGTGACAGAGCCATCCTCTTTCGAGGAAGCTGTGGAGGACCCTGCATGGGTAGATGCCATGGTGGAAGAGTATGATTTGATTGTCAGAAATAGTGCATGGGAGATTGGCCCAAGGCTAGAAGGGAAATCAGTGGTAGGTTCAAGATGGATCTACAAATTGAAGCAAGCAGCTGACGAGAGCGTCAAGAAGTACAAGGAAATATTTTCTGCCCGGGGCTTCTCACAGATTGAGGGGATCAACTATGAGGAAACCTTTGCACCTGTCACAAGGTATTCTTCCATATGGAGCATCCTAACTCTCTCAGCGCAGATGGGGTGGCACATTCATCAGATGGATGTGAAGACTGTGTTCTTCAATGGAGTCATTGAGGAGGAGGTGTAAATAGAGCAGCCCGAAGGTTTCGAGATATTCAGCAGCGAGTCGCATGTGTGCAGGCTCAAAAGAGCGTTGTATGGGTTGAAACAAGCACCTTGTGCTTGGTACACACAGATAGACAGTTGTTTCACCAGTCTTGGATTCACCAAGAGTGAGGCGGATTCGAACCTATAATGGATTGTGGTGGAGGGTAAGTTACTGATCATTGTACTTTATGTAGATGATTTTATACTGACGGGTGATGAACAGTTGATACTCTCATGCAAGGCTGATCTTGCAAAGGAGTTTGAGATGAAGGACTTGGACCTCCTTCATTATTTCTTGGGATTGGAAATTTGGCAGCGCAGTGATGGAATGTTTGTGTCTCAAGGCAAGTATGCCTGGGAGATACTGGAGAAGTTCAACATGCAAGGCTGAAAGCCTATCGACACTCCTCTTCCTGGTGGTTGGAGGCAGGATGCTACATCGGTAGAGGTAGTGGATGCCACTCAAGTACCGAGTACAACAGGGTTACTTATGTATCTGGTCAATACACGACCGGACATAGGCTATGTTGTTAACCAGCTTTCACAAGCTATGGTTAAGCCAACCAAGCTCTTCTGGAAGGCAGGAAAGTATGTATTGAGATATCTCATAGGCACATCGGGATATGGATTATGGTACAGACAGTCCGATGAGGTGAAGCTGTGTGGCTTCACGGTGCAGATTGGGCAGGGAGCCCAATGGATAGAAAGAGCACATCTGGAGGGATTTTTAGTATCGGGTCGACAGCAGTTTCTTGGTACAGCAGGAAGCAGAGATCCGTGGCACTCAGTTCAGCAGAGGCCGAGTATATGGCAGTGAGTTTGGCTACATGCGAGGCTATATGGATGAGGAAGATCTTGGTTGGATTGTTCGGTTCACACTTAGATCCCATCATGATATATTGTGATAATCGTGAGTTTCATAACTCTCGGTTAATCCGCATTTCATGATAGATCTAAAACACATTGACATCCCAGATCATCTTATTAGAGATTATGCAGCTGAAGATCATGTTACTTTCTACATTCCTTGCCAGAGGATCAAAGATGCCGATATCTTGATCGAAGGCACTTTACCAGAGAAAATTCGAATACCATAGAGTGTAATATCGAGGTGTGGAAGATAATCCAGTGATCTGAGAGGGAGAGTGTTGAGATCGTTAATAAGATTTATTGGCTGATAAAGAGCCGCCCCCTAAGTGGGACCCTAGGCTATTTTTGGTGCAAGTCTATTTTTAGACATACGATCATATTCTATGAGTTGCAGGATGCTATTTGTGGATGGTTGGTCAAGTTGGAAAAATAGATGGACTTCTATTTTTAGAAATATTGGGCAGAATCTATTTTTAGATTTCCAGTCTAAAATAGATATGTCGAATATTATTAGCTCTTAATAATATTTGGACTATAAACATTATCTTATTCTCTTGGAGCACTTCAGTTAAGTGCACAGATGTGGCATAGGAGTTGATATAAGGAATTATTCTATTCCTGAGGGTTAAGTGGAGCTATTTCATGGAGAATTTAGTTAGAACTCATGTGACAGAGTTTGGTGGAGTTATTAAAGTAGCTGGTGGAGTTGTGTTTAGTTTAACTCAATTAAACATAGTTGAGCTAGTTGTATCTAGTCTAACTGATTGATACACTAGTGAGAGTGGTGTGAATTAATTATTAATTAATTCACTAATTATTAACTCATTAATCAACTGAAGAATACATCAGTTAACTACAGTGCATGGAAATTTTCAGTGGAGACCAGTGGAGAGGTAGGTGAACGAGCAGGTTGACTATCGATTGTGACTATAGTGTTGCATGATTTGCAACACACAGTGGTTGGAGATGCCAATGAGAATTGTGTGAGCAAGGATGGAAAAATTCGAGTTCATTCAGATCCATTCTTCAGCAGTGATTGCGCAGTAAAGGCAGGCTAGTAGGTGGCAGAGATCGGTGCATGGGATTTTCTAGATCAGACCTGATTAGTGTGTAGCAATTGGAGATTGTACTGAGAGTTTGTGAGGAGCTTTTTATGATGATTGTTACATGATCTATATGACATATATTATACAGATAGTTGGGGGTTTTCAGCTTTAAGCTTTCCCATTAAAACACTATGTTCATATGTGTGAATTTTTATGGTTTTAATGTGTGCATGCAATTGATTTTATTTCCACAAGTAATGATAAATGGTAGAAGAGATTATGTATTGTGCATGAAGTCAAATAGTGTGTGATCAGGAGAATATCGGATGTATAACGCATTAGTTATATAATTTCTACAACCTCTTCTTCTCTTTCCCTCTCTCTTCCGTTAATCCTGGGCATGTGATTGCGCTGTGTATTAGGATGTGTAGCTGCTTGCTCACACTCCTCATATGTCAATCTAGAGTTTTCTTTAGATTCAAACTCTCTTGGAGATTCTTCATACATCTCCCTCCAGATCTTCTTGAAGTATTCATGAATAATATGTAAATATTTAGGAAGAAGCTTTGTAAGCTTATCCCCTCTTTCTCCTCTAGAAGATGGAGTCTTTTTGCTACTTATTCCTTTGTCTCCTTGATGAGAATAGGAAGTGCAGGGTTCTTCCTCTTCTCTATGCTTATCCTCCTTGGGGAGGTTCTTCATGGATCTGAAATATGATGAGATAAAACCCATCCTCTTCAATATTCTGATCTCTTGGGCTTAGACTCACAGGTTGAGCCAAGACTATGCTTTGATACCACTGTAATATTCAAAATTCGGAATAGCTAGCAAGGCATGACTGGAAAACACATTTTCCAATAATGGCTGCTATAGGAATTGAAACCAAGACCTGGATCCCTTAGATAAATGTATCTAAGTGCTAAATCCAAGAGGAGGCTCCAAAGAAATCCCTCTAGGTGGGTTAAAAAGATCTCCCACACCTAGTTGTCCTCAGAAAATGCCCGATGAAGGGGCTGCAACAATGTATGCTCATAAAATGGAATGACAGCGTTATTGTGGTAAGCATGAGTACATGAAGATGTAAATAGCCAACAAGTATATAATATAGTAGCAAAAGAGTATAATGAATTGAGGAATCAGTCACTCAAGATAGGCAATGAAAGCCTCAATAGAACATGTACAAGAAAATGCAAGAGCACCGCTATGTGTGAAAAGCCCTAGCTAAAATAACGTAGTTTATAGGAGATACTGCAACATAAAAAATGATAATAGGATGATATGGCAATATCAGCTCAAATAAATGAGGGGGAGAAAGCTCTCAACCCCTAAAAACACTAATACAACAATAATACAGAATCCTTGGAACGATTGGCTACAATATATATGAAAATGGAAAATATGCAGAAATGCCGGAGTTGTTGGGTAGCAGCTGCAACTTAGAAAATAGAAGGATATGGCTGAAGATGATAATCAATCTGAAAATAACATCCTCCAACATATCTCTCAAGTGATAGGCTGATTCTAACACTGAAAATCTTGCCTTCCAAAATAGTGGTACAATCCTCCACTGCTGGTGCACTCTAAAATAACGCAGTAAAAGAGTTGGACTACGCTGTAGGAGATAGGAGATGCTTGGTCTGGTGCCAAATATTTGCAATCAGCTCAGAAACCTCCTTCACTGACCTCTCGGAGGAATAGGAGCTCCCTCCTCTGAAAGATGAGCCAAGGAAAGGTGTTGTGGAACCCTCCACTACAACACCCAACAACACTACGTTATAATTCAACAGAAATAATGCAGTGACTGATGGTAGTGGCTTTAGCCTTGAGCCAAGATGTGGAGAAATGAAGTGCAATCCTTCAAGAGGCCTCTCAAGAAGGAGAGTAAATCCTAAACAGGAATCCCTCATGCTAAACAACACTGCAACTCAGCTGAACAGCCGGAGACTGCAAACAGTCTAATCAGACAAATGATCAAATGCTCAAAGATGTCTCACTATGGTTGCCTCTTCCTCCTTTTATGCAAGTGAATGCCTCTTTGACCTGTACCCCACACATTAGGGTTTCTTCCACAAATAATCTTTTTCCCTCTCAAACTGCGTTGTCTTCCCAAGCAAGCTACACTTCTTAGGTAGTGCTATTGACTTGGTCAAACTTGACCTTGCCCTCATGCAAATTGCCCCTCTTCACATTGGAAGGTGAAAAATAAGTTGCTCCAATGATCCCTTTCACACTATGAGGGATTTTATTCCTACCCATGGGCCTTTTACCCATTTTATTCACCTCCTAGATGATATAAGAAAAATTAATATTCCAATTTGCTGCATGCAAATTTTGGAATATTACAGTTTACAATGTACATTTGATGTTGTTTTGTAGGAGTAGGATAAGTACTTGCTAAGTGAGCGGTAAAAACCACTAGTTGTTGACCCATATTAGTGTCTATATCTACAATACAAAATTGACTTCCCATAATAAAATTCCCAAAGTTTTTTCAATGGAAGTCTTCAATAAGTAAGTTATTCAATTACATCAAAAATCTGCTTGCATCATAGCATGTTGTGGAGAAATTGAAAACTTGTGCTAAGACCACAAGTTAGAATGATGAAACGAATCATATATATTGGGCGTGAATTGTTTTAAATAAATAAAATGGGGGTGATTTTCTTAATTGAGATCCATAATGCTTTCATCCATGTATGTACCTTCGAGTATGCTCCAAACCAAACATTTTATGTGAAAAAGACCAAAGTAGTGTCCTTTTCACTAGTAGTTTGAAAATTTGGAATTGGGTATGGGAAAGGTAATGTAATATTTCTTTATTATGCAATAATTGATTAGTGACTACCCAAGAATTAGGTCAATAGTTTTATGTGGAATTTACGATTACAAACAAAGGTGAATTCCCTATACCTAGTGGCCTAGTCTAGAGCAACAAAAGACAAAGAACATAAAGTTTTCCTTAGAGAAATTAGAGTATGGGAATGAAGCCTACCTCAAATTTGTAGCAAAATTCCCTTTCCTCCTTGCTTGTAAGATCCAATTGTAGCTCCAAGTTCTATAACTAGAACCAACACACACGACTAAAAAAATAAAAAGATCCACAACATCCATGTAACATAATCTAACATCCCTATTCAATGAATCAACATGGAATTTAAATATATGAGTGTAAATATAACACAACAAATATAGGAAAATAAGATACTCTTTGTATTAATAGAAATAGGAGAGATTTTACAACCATAAGTAGTAGATGGTTTTGTAGACGTCTCCCCAAGTTTTTTTTTCCTTCCTTGTCACAAATCACACCTCAACATCTACCCTAATGCATGAATATGATGAATCCTTTAGGTTTAAGGAAATAACATAAGGGCACTATCAATATCCAAAATCCAACCCTGATTCTATGGATGGTAGTAAATTTATAGGAGAAGTGTTGTAGTTTAGGATTTACCATTATGGGTTTGAGATCCACATATGATGAGAGGATGAGCTCAAGGGACAAGAGGTGAAGTCCCCAAGATAGGATCAGATTTTATTCAAATTCTTTATCCATGGTAAATAGTTAAAATAACCTTGGAATTTTCTAGAAGAGGAAGCTTCAAAATTGTTTTTAATTTTCCCAAATTTCTAGAATCAACACACCTGCAGAAGGGAGAAACATGTGCTGACCAACGTAGATGGACAAGATGTAACAAGCATTGAACGTAGCTGGCCAATGAAGCAAGGTGCATTGGTGATAAAAAACAATGTTTTTGAGAAATTTGTCCTAGAAACTCAGACTTTTTGGAGAGGTCATGCTTAGGGCTTTATGAAGGTATGATGACAACATGTTAATGGATACTGATTGATCTCATTTGCAGGCCTATTGACCAGATGTGAAAAAATGGCTTATAACAAATAGTATGGTCATTCTTGAATTGTGGGGAAAAACCTTGAGGCGAATGAAACACATATTTATAATCATGTACTAGAGTTTAAATGGATGTGAGGAACTATTATATTGCAATGTAAAATTTGATTAGATATACCACACATAATTGAAGTTATTATTTATGATGTAACGAATTGACCACTGCATGATCAATAAGAAGCTATGAGATTATGTTAGCAAAAACTTTGATCTTGAAGCACTTTACACCATATAAAAGAATATATCACTTCAAAACTACATCATAGATGGATTTGTAACCTAATTGTTAATGGATATACCAATATGAAAAAAAAACAATCAAATGGGGTGACATCACATTACATTGTATCTTGAAAATGAGAGATAGAAACTGTGACCAAGTAGTCATTATTAACGAAAGAATGATTGCCATTATTTTTGGCCCAACCCAAATGGTATGTGTTAGGATAGGGATAGTTGGGGAGCTTTAGTCTTGAGATGAAAAAATCTGCAATGAAATTATTTCAATATTATACCTCTGTATTTGGATTTTTCTAATGAAAAATCAATGACATATTGATTTTTGTTTGAGGAACATATAGAGTTGAATCCTAGGTTGAGAACATGTAAGGCATGATGTAAACATGGAAGGAGAACAAAGAGAAAATGCAAACATTCCAGAAATATGTTTTTTATCTAGATACACTCTACCTTCTACATATACTTTAAAATAAATGTCATCTCTCAATAAAATGAGAGGAATAGTGCAAAGTTCCAAAGAGGATGTAAGAAAAAAATTTAAAAAAATTATATATTATTATTTTTCATTACATGATCCTTATAATGGCCAATGGAAATATTATATGCTCCGCTTAACATTGGGATGTAACCCTCTGTGTGGATATGTCTAACTAAGAAATTATAGTAATTATTATGTCAAACTCTAATCATGGGAAATGATGAATTACTTGAGGTAAAGTTTTCATTTTCCCAAGTGGCTTCATCTTCCAGTAGATTTATTCCACCTAATAATGTCTGTATAAAATTTGATGGAACCTTTACTTGTGGTAATTACTTATGATATTGCTCCTGATTTTATGTTTAAACTTTGGATTTGTATCGTGGTTATTTATTTTTTATATAGACCTAGATTCTTCATAAACAAATTTAAATGCATCATATTCATAGCAATTATCCTTATCACATTCATAGAATCCTTGGTCAATGTATTAAATATACTTATCAATAACCCTCGTAAAAAATGGATGTGCATGCATGACAGATGTTTCTAAAAGCTTCAAGGCTAAAATATTTTTGGTTTTGGAAATATAATTGAGGGAAATACAACCATTGGTCCATTTGGAAGGTGTATTACGTAACAACTATGACATCATGCTACTTATAAAAATAGAAATTTGATAATGACAAGTGGACCCTTCAGATGGTGGTCTCCCATAATCTAGTTGTTTTTATTTATAAAATCAGTAGAATCATCCACTCTTCATTCCCTTTCTCTGTGAAATTGATAGCATCACCTACAATGTTGAGAAAAATGTGAAGAATTCAAATCTCATCTCCTAATTAGAGAACTTTTGAGGTCTAAAATGGGCCTCCTAAAACAAATGTACAACCAAAATAAAATTTATATGAACCAATAGAATACAAGATGATGATGTCAACCATGGTGGATTATTCACCATTTTTTTGGTAAGAAAGTAAAAAAATAATAAAATAATAAAACGAATTTTTCAACTTGCATTTTCAACGTATCTCCCTAAGGTTTTACTCAAATTTCAAGCGAGAGTACTCATTGGAAGCAAAATTTAATCATCATCCAAGGAGTACCCATGTTGCATACTTTCAATGGACGCTACTACATGAAAAATGAGAAATACAATCATGCTTTTCATTTATTTTTCATTTTTTGTGTAGCGGGATCCATTGAAAGTATGCAATATGGGTACTCCCTGGATGATGAATAAAATTATGCATCCAATGAGTGTTCCCGCTCAAAATTTGAGTAAAACCATAAGAAGATAGTTGAAAATATGAGTTTAAAAAGTAGTTTTTTCTTTTTTCCCTCTAAAATTTGATGATGTAACCTAATATTATTTTATTATTTCCACTATTATTTTATAATTTCCTTAGGAGAATTATTTTTTACCTCAAAATTCTCCTAATGTATAATAGTCTAGTGTAGTTTTTGGAATGCCACATAGGTTAATTGAATGATCTTAAAATTGGCAGCAAACTCATGCAAAACTTCATTATCTCTTGGAGTAGAAGTCTAATATAGGTCACATGAAATATATTGAGTTCTAACCTTAAGAAGTCAAGTATCTGATGCAGGAGCATTAGGCTCAGAAAATTCTGTGTATTTTATTAGACATAGGGGTCTTGTGTTTTTAAGGAAGTTGGGTTCACTAATGTAATTATTAATGTTTAGAGTGTTTTTAAATAGGAATTAATTAATTATTGAGAGGAATTTGTAAATGTTCCCGAATGATTGGATACCATGAGAGTAGTAGGATAGTTGAGATTCCATAGGGAATGAGAGATTTGAGAATTAATTGTAATTCCTAAATTAGAATTGGTTTCATGATTTTATGGGTTTGAAAGGATTTTTAGGGATAAAGGATAGATTTTAGGACTTAGAGGATTCTTAGGAATATTTTGAGTAAGTTATGGATTTAAACCATAATTGGTTATAGAGTCCATTTGTATAAATTATAAGCCTCAAGGCATAGAAAAAGAGAGTAGGTTTTAGATAGACAAGGATTTGTTGTTGTAAGCCTATGGGAAAATTTGACAGAAAGGCCACTGATTAGAATATCAGGCCAAAGAGAAGAAATTTTGTAATTATTTGGATATTTATATACAGAGAAAATTTGATTCTAATGTGGGTAATTATGCATTGATTGATTTAGTTTATAATTCATGTGATAAATTAGAATTTGGCACAGTGTATCTATATGCGGATGAAATTAGGCAAAACATTCTATTAATTGCTGTAAAAAGGAATAGTGCCTTCAATTATGCTTCGACAGATATGATAGCATTGGGGTATTGGTTTAATAAAGAGAAAGAAAGTAGGCCTAGTGGTATTGGAATGGTTGCTATTCAAATAACCAAGTATTATGGATCTAGAGTGTTTATTATAGCTGGAAGAAAGGAAAATTAGCACATTGTAAGGAGATTGGTGCTAATTACAAAACAAAGGATTTTGTTACACGCGTAAAAGGAAGAAGGTTATGCATCATCGATCACTGAATGGATCGATGACACAATGATATTTTAAATCGATATTCTGAGTACAATGTGTAAGTCAGAAATCAGACCTGGAACCATATGCATCAATTGTGCATTCAAGTGACAATTAGAAGTTAAGAGAAGAAGCAACAATATTGTTAAAAGGACGGTGTTCTTGGTGAAATTGCTCAGCAGGAATTCAGACGTATATAATGGATTGATGACAAATCATTAATACAATGGGATCATTCAATAGAACAATGACAAAAGTATTATAGAAAGCTCTGGTTGCTATGGTCAAATTGGCACAGTCATAATTAAAACCACATACTCTAGCACAGAATCGGAAAAGAAGGAATGACAAAAAGGAAAATTTAGGCATTTGGAAATATGTTCTGTTTGGAACCAGAAATCCGCAAAATGATGGTTCAGTGAAATGATGAAGCAAGGTTGAAAAAAAACCGTGAGTTGAATTTGATCTACGAAATCCGATCCACGTCAAAGCAGATAAGAATGTGCAAAGAAACCATGAATTTATGGCTCAGAAAAATGAAGAAGTAACTTTGAAAACTAGCAAGTGGATTTTTCACAACTTAAAAGAGGTAAGTAGTATTTCTGGAAAGAATGCGATAGCATTAAAAGGGTGACACGTAGCAAGCTAAAAACTGGCTATTTTGCGTGAATAGAAAAACATTAAATGGTATGCATGTTAATATGTGATTTCCGTTGGAGGCATGAGCGTTAAGATTGATAGTGTAAAAGGTATGTTAGAAATAGCATGGTCCAATTTATATATATATGGTGGTACTTGAGTTTAAACCTAAGTGTGAAATGTTAAGCGTGGATCGAATATATTTATGATTGGAAATTTGGGTTTTTATCCAAAGTAAATTTCGTAGATTCAAAATTCTGAAAAATGGGTATTTTATATGGTTGGTAACCATAATTATTAAGACAAATTTTGCGTGAGAATTTGGGTTTATATGCATGTGGATATGTATATTTAAATTTTATATGCATAATGTGGGTTTTCGCAGCTTTTGCTATGACTGTTTCATATTGGTATCAGAGCGGCAAAGCTCTTTTGAAGGATAATTTTTTTTTTTTTTAATTGTAAATAATGCATGCGTGATGAATGAAATAAGGAAAGCTCAGATTTTAAATATGATTGGTAGCAGTTGCAGAATGGAAAAGGTGTGTATACAGGTACAATTGTGATGACCGGAAGGAGATTATATTTGAATCTGACAGACATCATGCACTTGGAAATAAATTGTAGCAGAATATTGGAAGAATTTGCAGAAGCAAGTACAAATGAGTGGTGAAAAAAGATCACATAGAGATCTTGAAGCTGAGGTGTTGCATGTTATTTTAATATGATTTAAAGATTATGTTTGCAAAAGTTAGGTTGCAGACAGTTGAGGATAATCTCAGCAAGAAGATCACAGCTTTAAGAGTAGTGATGAAGGAAGCCAGTAAAGGTTTCTAAGTGAAAGAAGAATGTGGCAGAACCTTGAAGAATTCCAACAGAGGTTGGATAAAAAGAAAAATTGTGTTCTTAAAAGGTGCAGATGAGTTGAAGCCTAGAAGGAGCAAAGAGGAATGCTCAAGAGGTTCTAGAAGATAGAGAACCAGTGCTTGCCAAAAGACCAAATCCAGAGAAAAGGATTGGTGAGGTACGTTGTAACAAGGAGTACTTATTGCAGATGCTTTAGTACAACTCAAAGTAAGAGAAGATGACTATGGAAATTCATGTGCAAGATTCATAGGAAAGCTACAAGATGAAGATGAAGAATGCTAAAACAATTTGCAAGAACCGGATGAGACAAGAGGAGCTTGACAAGGACTTGGCTGAGGTAAGAAAAGAATTTGATGTATTAGCAATGCTGATAAAGGAAAACTAGTGACGTGGTTGGACCATGAAAGTAAAGTGGCAGAGGCTACAACAAAAGAGAGAACAACAAGTGAATATACAGTTAGCAGAATAATTGAGAAAGCTTGAGCAGATGATGAGTGTGCAATTGAGATGTGAAGAACTCAGAGAAGCTGAGTTAAAAATGGAAGTTTCCATTTGTGAAGCAGAACAGAGTGAAGTTATGGCTAAAGATGAATATTGGAGATCTGTGAAAGATCTTATGAATTATTGTGAAGATTTAAGACAACAAGAAGTTTACCTTGCTGAAGAAATAATTATTGATGATTTCCCAAACTATTGGGCAAGTTCAGACCAGTTGGATGATGTAAAGCCTTGTATTCTAGAATCTAATAATTTTGATGTGATTACAGGTTTTGCAGAGGATGAGAAATATTTTAAAACTGTCAAAAGTATGGAAGAAGATAAATACTCTGAATTGAAGAATGATGAATAATGTCTCTTGAATGAGGAAATAAGTGATGGATTTATATTTGAAGCTGTTACAACACAGGAAGAATTTCTTGTGGAAGAAGGAGAAGAGATTCAGTCTGAAGAACTGATATGTGAAGCAATAATTGAGACTGTTGAACCTTGTAATTTTCAAACTAAAAATCTGTGTATAAATGCAGAAATTGTAAGTGATGATGAAGTACTTAAGTAATTTCAAAGAGAAATTGCATTACTACAGTATTTTATGGAAAACTTAGAGTATGACATAAATATTGCAGAAGACAGAGTTCACTACAGTGGGCAAGAACAAAGAGACATCATGGAAGCAGATGGTGTGGAAGAGAGACTTGCTGATAGTCTTGAGAGTCATTTAGAGAATTCTTTAGGAAGATTGAATCAGCATACTGATGTGCTGATAAAGGTGGAAATTTCAGAGAAACATACTAAAACGTTGTCAGAGGAAAAAGAGGCATTGAGGCCTTATGGTTTTTATTTTAATAATTGTTTTGTGAATGCAGGTTTTGTTGTAGATGTTGGAGAAAATTTGGCACACATGAGCAACCAAGTAAAGAAAGAGGAATAAAATTCTGTGGAAATATTTAATCCATGGAACAAATATATTAGAATGCTGGAAAATATGTTGAAGAATCAAGATTCAATACAGGAAGAGAAAGAGCTTGAAGAAGTAAAGAATGTGAAGATGCAAGAATTAGGGGAAAAAAACAACAAAATAAAACAAAGAGAAGGAGATAGTGTTGAAAATGCAGCAAGATGATGGAGCTTAGTGAAATGAAGTCGCCTTCACTAAGTGGGCCTGCAGGCAAATTCTGGCGCAAAATCTATTTTTAGACTATGTCTATTTCTAGACATATGGAGCATGGTCCGGGGATTCCAGTATGAGATTCTTGGAGCATTGGTCATGTTGGTAAAAATAGATGGGACTCTATTTTTTGGACCTATAGGTCGAAGTCTATTTTTAGACTGCCTCTCCTTAAAATAGGGAAGTCAAATATTATTTACCCTTAATAATATTTGGACTTTAAACTTCAGTTTACTCTCTTGGAGCACTTCAGTTCGAGCTACAGAAGTGGCTCATGCATCTGATAGAGGAATTACGCTATTCCCAAGGGTTTGATGGCATCATGCATAGTTGACTTCAGTTAGGACTTCAGTGGCAGAAGTTTGGTGGAGTTAATGAGACAGCTAGTGGAGTTGTGTTCTGTTTATTTTAGTTGAACTGGTTGAGATTAGTTTAACTAGCTAATCAGTTAGTTATGAGTGGAGTGAATTAAATATTATTTAATTCATTAATTAGTAACTCATTATTCAACTCAAGAACACATCAGTTCACTACAGTGCATGATCAGTTCAGTGGAGACCAGTGAAAGAGGTAGATGAAAAGGAGTGGGTGTAGCTATCGGTGGCGACCTTGGTTGTGCATGACACTTCACCTTACACTTGAGGCTACTTGACAGTTGCCTTTGTCAAGATAAGAGATTCAAACACCCAGATCTCTATATAGGCAGAGCCTAGATTTCGCTCTCTTGCAAAGTGGCAGTGTGTTTTGAACCAGTAACCTGTTCAAAACCAAGCTAGTTGTGTGTAACTTCATGAGAAAGTACTGAGTACTTGTGAGGAGTATTGTACTGAGTTTGTTACATGATTTCTCCATTATAATATACACAATAGCTGTTACTCTCTTGGAACACTTCAGTTCGAGCCTTAGAAGTGGCTCATGCATCTGACAGAGGAATTACGCTATTCCCAAGGGTTTGATGGCATCATGCATGGTTGACTTCAGTTAGGACTTCAGTGGCAGAAGTTTGGTGGAGTTAATGAGACAACTAGTGGAGTTGTGTTATGTTTATTTTAGTTGAACTAGTTGAGATTAGTTTAACTAGCTAATCAATTAGTTATGAGTGGAGTGAATTAAATATTATTTAATTCATTAATTAGTAACTCATTATTCAACTCAAGAACACATCAGTTCACTACAGTCCATGATCAGTTCAGTGGAGACCAGTGAAAGAGGTAGATGAAAGGGTGGAGTTAGCTATCAGTGGCGACATCAGTTGTGCATGAGATTTGCACCACACTTGGAGGAATTTCCCATGATTATTGCGCTGTCAAGCCAAGGAGATTCGAACCTTGGATCTCTATATAGACAGGCCTGGATTGCGCAATAGAGGCAAGGCAATTGGCGGTGAGTTTTGAACCAGTAACCTGTTCAAAACTGAGCTATATTGTGTGTGACTTTATGAGAAAGTACTGAGTACTTGTGAGGAGTATTTTACTGAGTTTGTTACATGATTTCTCCATTATAATATACACAATAGCTGCGGGGTTTTCAGCTATAATATTTCCCCATACATACTGTGTTAATGTGTATGATGATTTGATGTGCTATCGCTTGTTTTATTTCCGCATGTGTGATGATCTGAGTGGAAGAGATTATGTGTTGCATATAAATTCAAATTGTATGTGATAAGGATAGTCTCGGTGGATAATTAATCATTATTCAGCAAATTTCTACATGGTATCAGAGCTATTGAAGCAGAGATTGATCATCACAATGATTACAAACTTATTTCGGTAGACAGAGTCTGCATGCGGGCCAGGTAGCCTCCGGATTCATCTTTCTTCGGAAAGTGAAAGTTCTGGTAAATGCCCCTTGCAGTCAATCTCTGTGCTAGAAATAATTTGTTCTCACAGATCTAGAGCGGTTGAGCTTTGAGGTGGAATTCGAATTTTGCAGCAGTTTTGTTTTCTTGGTGCCAGTGTTGAAAATGTCTTTCAACGGTTTGCGACTTGAATATGCTCTTGAAGGCAGTTCGAATTATGTTGCATGGAAGGATCGCATGGAGGCAGTATTAGAAGATAATGGTCTGAAGGAGTTCGTAGATACGGATGTCCAAAAGCCCACTGATCCTGTTGAAGTCGAAGCATGGCAAAAGAAGATGGCGAAGTGTCGAAGGATCCTGTTGGAGGGCGTCAAGGATCATATTGTATCCAGCCTGCATGGAAAGGCTACTCCATATTTAATGTGGAAAGCTTTGACGGATCTATTCCATAGTAAGAGCGACCAAAGGAAGATGGCGCTCAAAGATAAGCTCAGGAACATCAAGATGGAGAAGGGTGAAAGTATCGCCAAATACCTCACGAAGTTCACTCAATGCAGAGATGAGCTGGGAAGTGTGGGGGTGACTGTCGAAGACGAGGACATGGTCGACCTGGCTCTCCTTGGTCTTCCGAAGGCTTGGCACTCATATCAAGATAGTGTCAATGGTCGGGAGAAGCTTCCGAGATGGGAGCGCCTTTGGGCGGATCTCATGCAGGAGGAGATAAGGAGGACTACTCGTGATGGATCTTCATCAAAGGGAGCTGATGAAGAAAATTGCGCTTTGGTGGCCAAAGAAAAGAAGGGGAAGGGTAAGAAAACCTCTCATTCTGATGCAAAGGGCAAGAAGCAGGATATGGCGAAAGTGAAGTGTTTTCACTGCCATGATCACGGACATTATGCTACCAATTGTCCAAAGAAGAAGAAGAACAAGCAAGCAGGAAGATCTGTAGATGGAGAAGCTTTGGCTTCACAGTTCGAGCTTGACTTTTCACTGATCGCATGCTTGGTTTCAAGTGTGATGGGATCGGTGTGGTTCTTGGACAGCGGTGTGTCATTTCATATGACGGGAGATCAAGATTTGTTCTTAGATCTGGAGGACAAAGATTTGGGTGTGCACATCGAGATGGGTGATGATGGTAGATACAGTGCGACTGGTATCGGTACCATATCCTTTCAGAGGGAGTCTGGTAAACCCTTTGTACTGAAGGATGTCATGCATGTACCTGGATTGAAGAAGAACTTGATCTATGTGGCGATGTTGGAGGATAAGGGGTATGATGTGGTCTTCAGCGAAGGAAAAGCCTTCCTGCGCAGTAAGACTACTGGAGAGACCCGGAAGATAGGGGTTCGAACCAAGAACCTTTATCAGTTGCAGGTAGATGGCTGCACAGCTATGGCATGCAAAGCGGGAGAAGTGGTGAGCAGGGATGATGAGGGCGAACTGTGGCACAGGAGATTGGGCCACCTTCACCATGGAGCTTTGAAGATTCTGCAGCAGATTTCTACTGGGCTTCCTAAGGGCACCCTTGCGCAGTCAGATCAGTGCAAGGGGTGTACTTTAGGGAAGTATGTGAAAGCCACCTTTCACGAGAAGGATAGTCGCGCCACGACGATCCTTGAGAGAGTTCACACGGACGTGTGTGGTCCTTTCTCTGTTGCTTCGACAGCAAAGCACAGGTATTATGTGATCTTTGTTGATGATTTCTCTCGAAAGTGCTGGATCTTCTTCATGTCGAAGAAGAGCGATACATTCGCAAAGTTCTGTGAGTTTAAAGCACTGGTCGAGAAGGAGTCGAGGAAGAAGGTGATTGCTCTAAGGAGTGATAACGGTGGTGAATTCATCTCGGCTGAATTCAAGGAGTTCTGCAGCGCAGAAGGGATTCGGAGAGAGCTCATCGCACCCCATAACCCACAGCAGAACGGGGTGGCTGAGCGGAAGAACAGAACGATCGTGGGTGCTGCACGGGCGATGTTGCATGATCAGGGACTACCCCTTCACTTGTGGGCTGAGGCATGCAATACAGCAGTGTATGTGCAGAACCGTTGTCCTCACAAGGTTCTTGGCATGAGTACACCAGAGGAGGCTTATTCTGGCAAGAGGCCTGATATTTCCCATTTGCGGATTTTGGTTCTCCTGTCTACATGCATGTGACGAAGGATGCGAGAAGGAAGCTGGATCCAACTGCTGAGGTTGGAATATTTGTGGGGTACACTGATACACCTCACAACTACCGAGTGTATTTTTCAGACAGTCGCAAGACTGTTGTGCGACGGGATATAAAATTTCAGGAGGAGAAAGCCATGCAGTGTTCGCTTGAGAGGGAGCTACACTTGCATGCATATGAGGAGCTGTTAGTTCCTAAGGAGGAGCTTCGGGATGTGGATCAGCCACAAGAGGAGGTTCAAGAGGTGGAAGAAACCACCCAGGTAGCGCCAACCATCAGAGGGCGCATGCGCACTACAGAAGCTGAGCGACTGGCTCGGGATGCAGAGAAGGTTGTAGGACCACCTACAGCACAGCGCAGACAGAGACAGTCACCGGATCGGTACACTAGATACATGGCTCTTGTGAGTTAATGTGTTGTGACGGAGCCATCCTCTTTTGAGGAAGCTGTGGAGGAACCCGCATGGGTTGATGCCATGATCGAAGAATATGATTCGATCGTCAGGAACAGTGCATGGGAGATTGTCCCTAGACCGGTGGGGAAATCAGTGGTGGGTTCGCGATGGATCTACAAAGTGAAGCAGGCGGCTGACGGGAGTGTGGAGAAGTACAAAGCGAGATTTGTCGCCCGTGGCTTTTCACAGATCGAGGGGATTGACTATGAGGAGACCTTTGCACCTGTCGCAAGGTACTCTTCCATACGGACGATCCTTGCTCTCTCAGCGCAGATGGGGTGGCACATTCATCAGATGGATGTGAAGACTGTGTTCCTTAATGGAGTTATTGAGGAGGAGGTGTACATAGAGCAGCCTGAAGGTTTCGAGATCTTCAGCAGTGAGTCGCATGTGTGCCGACTCAAGAGAGCACTGTACGGGCTGAAGCAAGCACCTCATGCTTGGTACACTCGTATAGACAGCGACTTCAATGGGCTTGGATTCTCCAAGAGTGAGGCGGATCCTAACTTGTACGAGATTGTGGTGGAGGGGAAGCTGTTGATCATCGTACTGTATGTAGATGATCTGATTTTGACTGGCGATGAGCAGTTGATACTTTCATGCAAGGAGGATCTTGCACGAGAGTTTGAGATGAAGGACTTGGGCATCCTTCATTATTTCCTGGGATTGGAGATTTGGTAGCGCAGCGGAGGACTGTTTGTTTCTCAGGGCAAGTATGCCCGGGAGATTCTGGAGAGGTTCAGCATGCAAGGCTGCAAGCCTGTTGACACTCCTCTTTTTGGTGGTTGGAGGAAGGAGGATGCTACTTCAGCGGAGGTAGTGGATGCCACTATCTATCGACAGTTGGTGGGGTCGCTTATGTATCTGGTCAATACACGACCCGATATATGCTATGCAGTTAACCAGCTTTCGCAAGCTATGGTTAAGCCTACCAAGCTCTTTTGGAAGGCAGTCAAGCATGTATTGCGCTATATTAGAGGCACATCGGGATATGGTTCATGGTACAGACAGGAGGATCAGTTGAGGCAGCATGGCTTCACAGATTGGTATCATCATATCAGAGATTGTGTTCAGCGGAGAATCATGATGCTTTCATATGTTCCCACGGAGGATCGGGATGCCGACATCCTGACGAAGGTGCTCACCAGGAGCAAGTTCGGAATTCCACAGAGGCAGGATAGGGGTTGCAGATAATCCATATCTTGCTGAGAGGGAGTGTTGAAAATGCAGCAAGATGATGGAGCTTAGTGAAATGAAGTCGCCTTCACTAAGTGGGCCCGCAAGCAAATTCTGGCGCAAAATCTATTTTTAGACTATGTCTATTTTTAGACATATGGAGCATGGTCCAGGGATTGCAGTATGAGATTCTTGGAGCATTGGTCATGTCGGTAAAAATATATGGGACTCTATTTTTTGGACCTATAGGTCGAAGTCTATTTTTAGACTGCCTCTCCTTAAAATAGGGAAGTCAAATATTATTTACCCTTAATAATATTTAGACTATAAACTTCAGTTTACTCTCTTGGAGCACTTCAATTCGAGCCTTGGAAGTGGCTCATGCATCTGACAGAGGAATTACACTATTCCCAAGGGTTTGATGGCATCATGCATGGTTGACTTCAGTTAGGACTTCAGTGGCAGAAGTTTGGTGGAGTTAATGAGACAGCTAGTGGAGTTGTGTTCTGTTTATTTTAGTTGAGCTGGTTGAGATTAGTTTAACTAGCTAATCAATTAGTTATGAGTGGAGTGAATTAAATATTATTTAATTCATTAATTAGTAACTCATTATTCAACTCAAGAACACATCAGTTCACTACAGTGCATGATCAGTTCAGTGGAGACCAGTGAAAGAGGTAGATGAAAGGGTGGAGTTAGCTATTAGTGGCGACATCAGTTGTGCATGAGATTTGCACCACACTTGGAGGAATTTCCCATGATGATTATGCTGTCAAGCCAAGGAGATTCGAACCTTGGATCTCTATATAGACAGGCCTGGATTGCGCAATAGAGGCAAGGCAATTGGCGGTGAGTTTTGAACCAGTAACCTGTTCAAAACCGAGCTAGTTTGTGTGTAACTTCATGAGAAAGTACTGAGTACTTGTGAGGAGTATTGTACTGAGTTTGTTACATGATTTCTCCATTATAATATACACAATAACTGCGGGGTTTTCAGCTATAAGCTTTCCCCATACATACTGTGTTAATGTGTATGATGATTTGATGTGTTATCGCTTGATTTTATTTCCGCATGTTTGATGATCTGAGTGGAAGAGATTATGTGTTGCATATAAATTCGAATTGTATGTGATAAGGATAGTCTCGGTGGATAATTAATCATTATTCAGCAAATTTCTACAGATATCAGGCTCCACCATATTGATTAAGGCTGCGATGTGCAGGCTAGGAACAATATATTCCATGGGAATAATGGCCTCCTTGCCATAGACCATCCTAAACGGTGTTTTCCCTATCAATTTCTTGCATGTGGTGTAGTAGGCCCAAAGAACAGATGGGATGTGCATGTCCCAGTCGCTACGATCGGTGTTACAGACCTTAGTCAGTGCGTGCTCCAAGACTTTATTGAACACTTCAACCACTTCATTTTCCTGAGGATGATATGCAGTGCTTTTCGCATGATGGATCCAGAATTATTTCGTTAAGGCCTGTATTGTCTCATTAACAAAGTGTGTACCTCTATCTCTCATCAAGATTTTTGGACATCCAAATTTGGTCAGAATCTACTCAAAGATGAAGTGTGCAGCGGTATCTGCAGTGCAATCCTTCACCACTTGTGCTTCGGCCCACCTGGTTACATATTCAGTGGAAGTTATAATGTAACACACACCTGTCTTCTTTCTGGGTGGGTTGATAGGTCCCACAAAATCGATGGCCCATTTTTCAAATGCTTGCACGACCATTTATGGTTGGAGGGGAATTTCATCTCTACGCGATGGCCTTCCTATTCGTTGGCATGTATCGCAGGCTTTACAATAGTCGTGAGAGTCAGTATGCAAGGTAGGCCACCATAGGGATTCTCTTAAGATATTTTGCACCATTGATTTCCCTGCGTAGTGACCTCCTGCTACCCCGTCGTGGGCCTCTGCCAAGATAGCATGTCGTTCATGCTCCAGTATGTATCGACGCAGCACTTCATCTGCTGCCATATTATATAGATGACCTGCAATGATGGTAAAAGCTGCAGTGCGGGTTACCAAATCTTTCTTCTGTTGCACCGAATACTCTGCAGGTGCCATGCCTGTAGTCAAGAACTCAATGATGTCAGCGAAGTGTGCATCGACTACCTTAATAGAAAAAAACTACATGTCAGGAAATCCTTCTTCTAGGTTGGTTGATTCCTCGCCATTCTCAATTTGGGACAAGTGATCTCGCCCCCCATTTAACTTCCCTAGCTTGACAATGATCTCAAATTCATATTCCTGGAACAACAGAAGCCATCGGTAGATTCCCCCCCCCCCCAACACAGGCTTATTCACCGGCACTTCAAAGCTGAATGGTATGTAACCATTTTGAAGTGTCCTCCTAATAGATAGTGCCAATACTTTTGTAATGCATAGACCATGGCCAATCCCTCCCGCTCTATAGTGGAATATTTACGCTCTGCACCAGAGATTTTTCGACTAGCAAATGCAACTGGGTGATCAATGT
The DNA here is from genome assembly GCA_034641835.2 of Pinus albicaulis. Classification (NCBI taxonomy): domain Eukaryota; kingdom Viridiplantae; phylum Streptophyta; class Pinopsida; order Pinales; family Pinaceae; genus Pinus; species Pinus albicaulis. Next base: position 708,357,165 of record CM076576.1, on the reverse strand, counting down.
CTCCATCTCCAGGCTGTGTCAGGACCGATCCTAGGGCGATTCCTGATGCATTGATGTGAACATGTAAAACCTTCGCCCAATCAAGAAAAATGAGGATAGGCACAGAGACCATCTTCTCCTTAAGTAGTTCTAAGCTCTTCTTACTCTTGTCATCCCAAAGAAATGAAACATCCTTCTTAAGAAGCTTTTCCATAGGCTTTGTGATCAACGCGTACCCCTGAATGAACTTTTGGTAGTAGCCTATGTCCGAGGATCGAACGCAGTTGTTTCTTAGTTGTAGGTACTGCCAGATTTATGATGACTGCAACTTTCACAGGGTCAACCATCAACCCCAATCGGCAGACTATATGTCCAAGCAAGATTTCGAAGGGTACACAGAAGATACACTTCTTGATTTTCAAGGAAATCTGGTGCTTTCTACAGGTATCCAACATCATGCACAGGTTAGAAACGTGCTTCTTTACTAAGACGAAGACAGTCCAATCATGAAAGTAAACTTCCATAATTTTGTGGATGAACTCTTTGAAAATTGTGACTACTACACGTGAAAAGATGGCAGGGGCATTCTTGAGTCCAAACGACATGACTGTATACTGAAAGGATCCCCATTCAGTAGCAAACGTAGTTTTGCTACGATCTTGAGGTGCAATTCGGATCTGATGGTAGCCTGAGAACCCATTAGTGAATTAGTATGCTTCTTGGCCTCCTACGCTATCCAGGATTTCATCTAAGAATGGCGTCAGAAAGAGATCATGTACGCAAGCATCATTAAATTTTCACAAGTCTACACAAATTCGGATTCCCCCCTTCATCTTCTTCTCCTAAACCACCATTGGACTTACCCAATCCGACTATTTGACCAGTTCGATGATACCTGTGCCAGTGAGCATTTTATTGATTTCTTCCTTAACCTTCTGCTTGTACTTAGGGTTCAGCCGATAAGGGCGCTGCTTCACAGGGCGCGCATCTGGTTTTAGTGTGATGAGCATAACCCCTACGTGCCCTGTGATCCCTTTGAGCTCAGAAAAATTAGGGAATAAGTCTTGATATTTCGTGAGCAATTCTGCAACATTGCCTATTATATCATCATCCCAGTAATCCCCAATTTTAGCCAACTTAGGCTGCTCTTCCGTGCCAATGTTGAATTCTCACAGCTTCAGAGGCTACGTCAAATCCACAGTTTGTAGTGGAGGTCCCACAACTACATGCTCCCCCTCTGACTCTGGGATAGAGACATTGCGTTGATCCTCATCACACTCTTCTATGGTTATATTGCGGCAGTTGGAAATATCTTGCATCTATGTCTCCCATGTTAGTACCCCAAGTGTTTCATAGGGATGTGATTCATAAAATACGAATGTATCTGTATCCTACAGAGCTTCTTCAAGCACCTCTGTTCCCCTTGTTAGCCCAAATGTCCCTATAAATTCATCCTTTAATGTTTCCCAGTGGCGGGTGTGCTGATGGAGCTCCGCATCTAAGTACCATGTGGTGGGAATTGGTCCCAAGGAATGAATAAACAGATGAACCCATTCTTCTATAGTCCGGTCACACCATTTTTCCATCCAAGCAAACAGATGCTCGCATGGGTCTCCCGGGCCAAGGAATTTTTTAACGTGCAAGTGGGCCGGAGGTTTGAATCGCAAGATCATCATATCCCGACATTCTTCCCAGTCCTGAAATTCCCCCTTATGCGTGTCCCACCATCTCGCAGGTGTTGCGCGCATGGCTAGATTAAGGGCCCATAGCCTCCGCTCTCTTGGAACCTCAGCTTCAAAAACTCCTTAATACTACTAGAACCATCAAATTAGGGTAGTTCTCTTACCTCTGAGGATATGCATCGGAAGTCCCTTGTGATTCTCAGACATCGCAATGCATAGACATCATGCAACCGGTTTTGCCAATTTTCCATTTCTACGTCAGAGTCAGAGAAGCATTCACTATCCCTCTCCCAGCACAACACACCATCGAACTTAGCATTGATCTAGTATTTTTCCCGGGTAGTTAAATTATAGATGTGATCCACCTCTTCTTCCTCACGCACTAGCTCTATATACGTTTCTCCTTCTGTGGGGTCTAGTGGTACTATCACCCGTGTTCCTTCATTTTCAAACATCATGCTTCTCTTCTTCAAATTGATAATACTGCCCATATCCATGGCCCAATCCAACCCTAGGAGCACAGGATAGGGGTTTGCATCTTCTACAATCTGAATGACCTCAAAATCAGCCCAGACCTTAACTCCTGCGATATCTACCACGATTTTTGACAACCTTCCCAATGGTACGATCTTCTGCTGATTGGCCATGCGCAGCTGGATAGTGGACCATTCCAACTTAGGTTCCCCCATTCGCTTCCATGTTTTCTTAGGCAGTACATTCACATTTGATCCTAATTCCAAAATAACCTGATCCATTTCATAATCACCAATTTTCGCTGTAAGTTGCATTTCCCTACCAGTGCATTTCTTATGTTTGTACAGTTTGTGCACATCCTTAACTTCCAGGGGTGGATTAGTTCTTTCTGTGCAGCTGTCTATTAGTGCTTGGAGGTTTTTGATGGCTCGCTGGTTGCGCAACAGCTTCATACACGCCTGTAAAAAAATTTGAACCTCGTCTCCTGCTTTAATGTTTGCGGGGTTATCATAAGTAGATGCCTCAGCCATAGCAAAGTCTTGTCATGATGCAACAAAGGTTTCCTTTTCCTTTTGTAGGTCTAAAACCTCTGGTTTGATGAGTGATTTCTGGATCAGAGGCTTAGCCGCAGCTTTCTCTTCCACCCCCCCAGTAGCCATGCCACTATGTGTTATGACATTAACGCTTGGTCCTTCATCTCGAGGTTCTGCCTTAATCCTTTAAACATTTTGTGTAGGTGTTTGCTGCTTTTCCTACACGATTATAATCAGACAGTCTTCGATCACATGGTATAGCTATCTGCAATATCTATAGGACTGTCTTGTAGGGTTCAGGTAGTCTCTCGCAAAGTGGCCTACCTCTCTGCGGTTATAGCAGATCAGTTTTCCTCTTCCCCTACCGGCGCTTCCACACCGGCCCCCTCCCCTGCCCCTAGCTGGGGAGCCACCTATTCCTGAGGGGGATCTTGGTGAAGAAGGGTCCGATTGTACCCTATATAGGTTTCCATGGTCTATCATCAGATCATAGGTCTGGCAGTTATGTTCTTCATGCCCTACATATCTGAAAAACCTGCACCATTGTTGCTTCACTTCTGGGACATATGTGGTGAGGCGGGGGTAGTGGTTGGTATCATGCAACCCATAAATGTGAAAATCATCGCACCACAACACTGGCCCACTTGGTCCCGCAGCTTCCCTAGGACGCAACGGGTTGGGTACCCCAGCCTACATGTAGTCTGCTAACAGAGGACAATTATACTTGGTGTGGCCATTCACCCTGCATCGTATGCACCATCTGTTAGGGCTAGGCTCTGTTCCTTGCTCCTTCCACATGTTCTGGATCTCCATGTGCATTTCCTCTAGATGCCCTTGTATTTTTTGTACTCCTAGCTGGGTATTATCTCTTGGCGTAGCTTCTAGCTTCATATCAATCTCCAAGGCCTTTTCCTGCGATTCAATGGCTTGATGACCCATTGTCATGCATAGGTGGGGCAGTAACATAGAAATGAACCATTCTGTGTGCTTCCTGTCATCATACATAAATCCTCCTTCTCTGATTTCCTTCTTTAACCATTGTTCAACTTCCCATACAGAATCAGATGGTCCTTGCCTGAAATCTTTCAGATCGTTCATTATCTGAGAGTAGGACTTAGGCTTCTTGAACTGTTGTTTCAAGGAATTCTTAATCTCTTCAATGGTTTCATTCACATATTGAGCTATGTACCCCATATAACAATCCAAGGATATTCCTTCAAAGGCAAGGGATAGTTGCGCCCTTTTTATAACATCGTTGGCCACGTTCTGCGTAGTCCATACCGATCCTGTGACAAACCAGAACCGATCCATATCTTCATCCCCTACGCCCTTGAAGGTAGGTAGCTTCATGTGCGAGGCCATATTGTATTTTGATGGAGGTGGAGGTACGGGTGAGTTCTTACCCCTATGATGGTTTGAAGGTGGTGTAGGCGGAGGGTTATGCGCAGCCGAATTTCTTACTGGACTGTAGAAAGATCTATCTCCTTCTTGATTAGTTCTGTAGTATTTACCACTCTGTTTTGTACCCTCACTCTGATCGGAGCTCATTCACTTTGTATGACTGCACAAAATGCTATTTTTTCACAATAAGATCTTAATCAGTAATGGAAATTTTTTCAGAAACTTACCCCGAAAACCCTTGAAGAACCTCCACTTTGCCTCAGAATAGGACACGAACCGGTCAATTGATTGTGTATAACTCGCTGGGCCTAGGAATTCTCGACCGGTGAATGGTAGTATATATGGTAAATCCTAGAGGTGTATACCGTCATTGGGCATAGGAATCCTTGACAGGTGAATGGCAGGATATATGGTAAAGCCTAGAGGGTAGAGACGAATAAATTTCTCATGGTTTAGGTGGAGAGATTTGAAGGCATCCATGCTTTTATAGGCCTATTAATCCCTAGACTGGTATGTGGTGGGATTATGGTAAAGCATGTTTGTATAGATGAGGGATTGGGACTAGGAATCCCTTGAAGGATTGTGGTAAAGCCTAAGGAAGCTCTGGTTGGTTTTGTTGTGAGTCCCACATTAATTATTAGAATATGACATGAGGGTGATTGACTGACAGAAATATTTTTTTCAACCCAACGTATGTTCAGGTGGTACGTGGAAGTCCCTAACCTAGTGGCATTTTTCATATGTTAATAAGATTTCTTTTACTCTAGTGTATTATGTGTAAATGTGTTTGTTATTATGTGATCTTAATGGATTTTCTATCATTTTTATTCTGCTGGATATATGCTGGTTATAATTATGGTTTATGACAAACTTGAGTTATGGCTCTAATCATGTTCTGTTTAGTAAATTAAATGTTAATGAATGCATGACCTAATATATGATATTGCATCTATTATGAGAGGTAATCATACCTTCTTTATTATTCTCAGATAAGTATGAAGTCCTTATGATCATATGTGTTTATATGACCTGTAGATTGCATGTTCATGATGTGTTTGACAGAATGTATGTCATGTCTATGCCTTGTCACGTCGGGTCCTTGTTCAATTTTTTGCATTAGAGGTTGTATCATATTTTTATTTATCATTTGTGAGATTTTCATGAAGTTTTGGGTACAGGATTCAGTCTTGTCCCTTAAAAAATAGCTCAGAATGTGGGGTCGTTGGCACAGAACTTCCTGGAAAATTATGCGGTGGCATGGATGTAGGCTTTTGCATGTGATTAGAGGGTTTCAACCACATGGGGGGCTTGTCATCAGTGTGACTGGGGCTCTATTTCAGTCAGAAATAAAGTTAACTCAAGGGTTGAGAACTTGGAAGGGTTGGTTGGCTCATGAAGATTATGTAGCATCTGAGGAAGGTCAAATTGATCTCGTCTTGTTGGTTCCACTACCTTAACTATACTTGGGAGTTTAATCATATCATAGTAACTCTTCGTCACATGTTTACCCTAGTGGACCGGTTAGCTTAGATAAATGTGGGAGGAGGACCTGTTACACTTGAAGGGTTAGGCTTATCAATTCATATTCCGCAACATTAAAACTAACCCCAAAAAGTTCATCATGAAATTGTGTGAACCTGCTCAGATACTATGGAATAGTGTCATTCCTTTGCATCTTAGTATTTCAAAGTTTATTATTAAGCACCATCTTTCTGTGGTCACTAATATTCTCGAATAATTATGTTAATGTTTTCCAAATTACGAACAAAGTTTATTTTGGATATTTGAGGCAATGTGATCCTACACTCCCTCCAAGATTATTCTCCTTATGTTGGCTACATCTTTCTTCCACTGAGCAAGGTTCTGGGAATCAGATGCTTGTAATTTTTCAGAATCTATCTTGGTGTATTTTAACAATCCATTGTCATCCCATACCTCCTCCATGCAATGAAATTAGAGTTTCCTTCCAATGCATACTCTAGCCTCAACCCATTGAAGGTCATCTTCCCAACTCTGTAGAGATCCTGCTGCACTGAATTGTAAATTCGATTCTCCTGAGAAACAACTTCAAAATTATTTCTCTAATGTGAATCCTGTAATGATACCATGTAGAAATTATGATGTATATTCGCAACTACTTCTAAATTTTTAATAAAAATCACAAGACACAAACCTACTCTACTGCTCTGTGGAAATCAATTCACAATTTAGAACAATAATCTCATACATGCAATAAGAAATAACACATATGCGCACATTTTTTTCCAATTAAATCAATCCTATAAAAACCCCAATTCCTGATTGCATTAATTTGATAAATAGAGATTTATTACAGTTGCTTTTCTCAACTGAGAACATCCTGCAAGTGAATAACATATCTCTTTGCTCGTTGAGAAGCGCTTACCTAGACTTAGTTAATTTCTTCCTCTACTTGAGCCCCTATTTCCTTGCACAATTCCTAAGAAATTAAGCCCCTATTGTTTAGGAAATTCCTCCAAAATGATTGCACAATTCCCAAGGTTGATCATCTGACTACATGCAACACTTGTACACTCAAGACTAGTCTACAACTGATGTTACACTGCCTTGGAATCTACATCACATTTGGGGAACTTGAATTCTCTACATGCACTAGATATTTTTGGGCTGATTTATCGGCTAACTAGATGATCACCGAGTTTTACTGAATTCCCACTGCACAACTGAACTTCCACTAGTTCCTCCAACAATTAGAACTATTTTAATTGAAAACATATTGAAATAACTAACCTTGATTTCTATAAATTAGAAATCACACATGCTTAACTGAACTCTAAACCCTCCAACTTGAATTTAATGAGCTAACTGAGTTACAAGAACCATGTCACCTTGGTTAACTACATCCAAGTTGTCTGGTGATGTGGAAATTCAATTTTTATTAATTTAATCAAGGAAAAATCAAATTGAGAATTTCTTACTGTATTTTTCAACATTATGTCTTAATTGGAAAGTTCAACACAATAAAATAAGGCTAAATAGGGAGAATTATATGAAACACATTTTTACTGATATAAATAAGCATAATCAACCGATTTTAGTCAATGAGACTCTTTTAGGGAATTTCAGCATTGATACATTTTTTGGGAACTTCGCTGTTGAGATTTCTCCTTTTTCAAATACACAAGAACAATCTAAACTCACATCTTGTACCAAGTTGGTAACACCTAATATGGCTTTAATTGATATTAATGTTGTGAAAAATGATATACAATATGAACTTTAGACTTTATATTTTGATAAATCTAGATTGAAGAAGGTGTTTATGTTGATTGTTTGTTGCTTGATTGAAAGGAAATAAGATTTTTATTGCATGTAGATTAGAATTTGATTCTATAAATAACATTGCAAAGTATGAAGCTCTTATTCTAGGTCTCAAGAATTCTGTTGATCTTGATCTAAAATTATTAACCCTTTTTTGAATTTCTAAAATTATAATTAAAAAGGCACAAAATTCCATCCATTGTGTTTCTACTCATTTAAAAGATTATGAAATTGAGGTATGAAATTTTTTGTCTAACTATATATCTTTTAATATTAATTCCATTCCTAAATCTTTCAATTAAGAAACAAATTTTTTAGAAAATGTTGCATCTAGATTAACACCTGTTAAAGTCTTCGTACTAGGTTCATTTTTTGTTGAGTTAATTTTCAGATTATATATTTCTCACAATGTGCACTAATTAGCGTGTGTTTGATGGTGACCAATAGATAATTTACTTTATCCAAATGGAAGACAATTTTCAAGATGTGGCAATTTATGATGTCACCCATGAAGAAAATATTTAGAATTTTTTATAAATACACAACCATTGGTCAACGGAAGATACTTTCAATCTGGTAAATTATATCCCAAAATTTGTTGTCAAGCTAGAGAATTTTAATGATATTCAGGAAAATTTTAAATGGGTTGTGAATTTTAAAACAATTAGTTCCTTTATGTAGTATGAAACTATCAATATAGGAATTGAATCTAATCCAAAAAATATCGACCCAGCGACTGATTGCACTCAAAAAGAAAAATCAAATTTCATCAGATTGTTCAAGGAATACAAGGATGTGTTCACTTGGATATATGATGACTAAATACTTTTTACTTTAATGTAATGCAACATGTTATTGCAAAGAAATCCCAAACAAAACATTTTCAATAGAAGCTTATAAAATGCACCTGAGCCTTGAACCTTCCATTAAAAGTGAATTGAATAAATTTCTAGTCGCTAGGATAATATTTATTATCTAACACACTCAATGGGTCTCCAATCTTGTTCCTATGAGAAATAAAAATGGGGATATTCAACCTTGTGTTGATTTCCTTAATCTTAATAAACCCACAGATAAATACAACTATCATGTTTCACTTATGCAACAAATTTTACAACGTTTCTTTGGTTCTAATATGTTGTCCTTATTGGATGGGTTTTCAGGTTACAATTAGGTTATGTTCTCTCCTGTAGGTCAACTTAAGAGTACCTTTAGGAATCCATGGGCCACTTTTTCCTATAGGAAGATGTCGTTTGGGCTACTAAATGTCAAGGCTACCTTCCTGAGAGCAATGGACATTACTTTTGTGGCTTGATAAATGAGTCAATTGTCATTTACTTAGATTATGTCACTTTTTACTCTTAAAAGAGATAAGATCAACTATCACATCTGAGAAATGTATTTGAATGATGTCATAGATTTAGCATTTACATAAACCCAAATAAGTCCATCTTCACAATTAATGAAGGTAAATTGTTTATTTTTTCTAGTTTCGAAAAATAGAATGTTGATTGATCATGAGTGAACAGAATTCATCGTTAGTTTATCTCATCCCACCTCTAAAAAAATGCCATGTAATCCCTTTTGGGTAAGATAAATTTTGTGAGGATATTAATTCCTAGTTTCTCAGAGATTGTGAGACCACTCCACGATTTGGTTCAAAAGGACTTTGTTTTTAAATGGGTTGAACAAGAAAAAAAACGTCTTCCATGCAATTAGACTAATCATATATGAAGCACCTTATATAATGAGTCCTAATTTTTCTAAATACTTCACACTATACAATTTTTCATCTGATAATGCATATCCTATTGTTCTCACACAAAAGAACAATAAAAAAATGAAATCCCCATTGCAAATTTCACGAGCTCTAATTTTAAAGGGGTGGAATTGAATTATTCTATTGTATAAAAACAATCCTTTGTGTTTTTTAAGGTAGTAAAACATTTTATACCATACTTGCGGAAATTTAAAACCCAAGTAATTATCCCTTATATAGTAGTGAGAAACTTGTTGGTCCAAAAATAGTTGTGTGAGAAGAGAGGACACTAGATGATAGCTCTACAAGAGTATGACCTTGACATAAAACCTAATCAAATTGTTAGAGGACAAGGTCTTTCTAAGTTAGATATTGATTCTGTTAATGCACCCAATGAAATTTTTGTTTAAATAATGAAGCATTTTTTGCTCAAAATGAAATTTTATGTGCTTTAGTTAATTCTGACTCATAGTATAACGATATCATTATACTATCATTTTTTTTAATTCATGAAACTGCTCCTCAACATTTGGATGTGAGGAAAAGAAGAACACTGAGATTGAAATCAAATCAATTTCATCTAATTAATAATGTTATTTTTATAATAAACAAAAATATGGAGTTTTGCTTCGTTATTTGGAACAGGAAATTTCAGATTTTTTTTTTAAGAAATACATTCAAGGCCTATTTGAGGCTATTTTGGGGGAGACACCACATCACATAAAGTGTTAAAGTCTGGGTATTACTTGCCTACATTTTTTAAGGATGTCCATGCCTTGGCCCAGAAATATGAAATCTACTATAAAGTTGTTGGTAGAGTCAAGAAAGTTTCTTTTCTTTTACAGCCCATGTTTGTTGATGCTCCTTTTTAGCAATGGGGCTTGGATAATGTTGGTACTATCAACCCAGCTTCATCTTTGTAGCATAAGTTCATCCTAATAAATACTGATTACTTCATTAGATGGGTAAATTTAGTCCCTCTTTGAGTGGTTAATACCAATTGGATGATATTTTTCTATGAAACTAATGTTATCACTCATTTTGGTATCCCTGAATCATTGGTTTTTTATAATGCTTCCTACTTTTCTTCTCTTTATCTAAGTGCATATTCTATAGAAAATGGAATTAAAATTAAACATTCAATAAAATATTACCCTCAAGGTAATGGACTTTCTCAATCCACAAATAAAAACTTAATTAAGATATTGAAAAGAATTGTGGCCTACCACTAGAAGAACTAGCATACTACTTTATTTAATGCATTATTGGTTAACAGGATAACCCCTAAAGTTTCCATCAGTAATTATCCATTCTCCCTCGTATATGGGAGAGAAGATATATTCCCTCCCAATATATTTTTACCATCATTATGAATGTCTCAAAAATCTCAAGAAACGGAATGTCGTGCTATGCAAATCATAATTGATGCCTTACTTAAATTGGAAGAGGAAAGAACTAAAGCCATAAATAAGTTTGATCAACATTAACAAATTGTTAAACATTGGTTTGATTATAAGTCCTACTCTGATAAATTTTTGAAGTAGGAGATTTGGTTCTTAAATGGGATAAATTTCTTGAGGGAAATGGGAATACACTAAGTTTCAAAAGTTGTGACTAGGACCATTTATTATTAGAAAAAAATTTTCCACTAGTACATTCTAGTTACAAACACAGGAAGGACAATCTAAATACCTTCCAGTGAATGGTCAAGTCTTGGAAAGGTACTTTTCTCAATACCCTTTGGGGAAATTAGTTTTTTAAATATTTATTTGATTTCACTTTTGAAATTTTTCTTTATTTGTTTCGATTTTAATTTGATTTTTGTTGATTTCGAGGGTTTTTTGGATAAATGATAATTTGGTTAAGATTTTTTTTTATCTAGAGTGTTTTAAGCATAATCATAGATGGAACATAATTTTTGTGTGTATCATTAGAACCTTTTTGGAATTTTCTCTACAATGATGTTTTTCTTATGTTAATACCTAAACACTCTAATTAGCCTGTCTTTGATTTTGAAAACTTGTCATGGATTGTGTTGAAAATTTATCTAAATTTTTATAACATCACTTATGAAACTTTATCTTTAACCCAATGAAGAAATTATTTTCCAAAATAATTTACTTTTATAGTAATTATTTTTGGGAAGACAATATTAATCAATGGAAGATGACTAATTTTTTTACTTCTTTCACCATCTTTGCTCTTAATGAGTTTTTCAGTTTTTCTTTCTCATTAGTTAGATGATATCATCTTATATTAATAATTTAAAAAAAATATTCTAATAAAAGAGTTAGATAAAGGATAGGAGGTCTCATCACGATTTAGCCTTCCATGATCATGGACTCTTATAAAGTGACATTACGTCGACTGGTCACCAAGCGAGGGTAATGCCTTTTGGTTGCAAGACTGAAAGACAAGAGGTCTCACAATGTGTCGACTTGTTCACTTTTGTAAGATTTTATTTATGAAATTTTCATCAACTGGTCACCAAAATACAACAACTATCAAATAATTTCCAAGAAGTAAGAAAAATGTAAAATGAATCTCAAATTATATATAAATTTCTATCCAATGGGATAAAATCATTTGAAAATGGTTAAAGGGTAACCATATTGAGGCTATGAACACTTGTTGGAAACATTGGCCATACATGTGGTATTGAATTCATCCTAAAATTGGCATGTATTTGGTTATCCAATTTTCCCAAATATTTATCACTGGTAATTTTTTTATTCCTAAAAATATTTAAATGGGAAATTATGAGTTTATATTTTTCCAAGTTATTGAATTGTGATAAAAATTGTACATACATTCTAGTAATAACATGATTAAATCATTACTACATGAATCAATGATAAGGGCCTTCGATTTTTTTGGGTTTGAACATATTTAGACATTTATGTTTTTATTTCCCAAAAATTTTCAAGTTTTCAGTAGAGATAAGTTATGTTTTGCCCAATGAGTCACAATTTATTGTCACCCCAACAAACCCCTTCCATTTTATTCAAATGAAATGGGCCCCCCATGTTTATATGAGATCCCTAGTGTTAATTGATAATATTTTTTACTCTAAACACCATTATACTAGATATCAATTTTTAGGATTCAACTGCGTTAAATAAGTCATTCATATATGACCATTTCCATGAGAGGTAGTCATAACTGACTAATTTATCATGATTCTTTTTGAAAATTCCACTTAGAACTCATTGCATCGGGTGATTTTTGGGAAAAATCCATAGTTAATCATGCTTGATCCAAAGGTGATCTGGGATGGTGACCTCCAGAAAAGTCCTGGTTACCAAGTGCAAGCCCCGGAAGTGATAATTGATGCTATGTGATTCATTTCACAAGTTTCAATCCCACTTCTTCACCCCTGTGAACATCACCTAACACAATGAGTGCTAAATGGACTTTTCAAACAATCATGAAAACGTAGTCAATTATGAGTACCTCTCATGGAAATGGTCATAGAAGAATGACTTACTTAACGCAGTTTAATCCCAAAAATAGATATATAATATAATGCACTATGAAAACCCCTCAATACTTAAATACAAAGAGTGAAGGGAGATCCACTTGAATGGTTCATGAGGCACAATACTTGCTAAGGTTTTTCAAATGGGGTAGCAAGCTAAGTGGGATTGATTGTGTGGAAAAATCCACAGTTAAGTGCGCTTGGTCCAGAGCCGATCTGGGATGGGTGACCTCCCGGGAAGTCCTGGTTACCGGGTGCAAGCCCTGAGAGTGATGGTTGATGCTATGTGATTCATTTCACTAGTTTCAATCTCACTTCTTTACCCCTGTGATCATCACCTAATGCAATGAGTGCTAAGTGTACAACTTTATCTCATGGAAATGAGAAATTAGTCACTTATGACTATATCTCATGGAAATGAGAAATTTGTCAATTATGACTATCTCTCATGGAAATGGTCATAGATGAATGACTTAATTAACACATTTGAATCCCAAAAAACTATATCTAATATAATGCACTGCGAAAACCCCTCAATACTTTAATACAAAGTGTGAAGGGGGCTCTACTTGAATGGTTCATGAGGAAAAATACTTGCTAAGGTTTTGAAAATGGGGTAGCAAGCTAAGTGGGATTAATTGTGGGTAAAACTCAACAGTTAAGAGTGATTGAGCCAGAGGCGATTTGGGATGTGTGACCTCTCGGGAAGTCCTGGCTACTAGGTGCAAGCCCCAAAAGTGATGATTGATGCTATGTGATTCATTTCACTAGTTTAAATCTCGCTTATTCACCCTTGTGATCATCACCCGATGCAATCAATTCTAAGTGTACTTTTCAAAACAATCATGAGAAATTAGTCATTTATGACTACCTCTCATGGAAATGGTCATAAATGAATGATTTACTTAACGCAGTTGAATCCCAAAAAATGATATCTAATATAAATCATTGTGAAAACCCCTCAATACTAAAAATCATATATATTCTTTCGGATTGATAATTTATTTTATAAATGACAAATGTCTTCAATTTTATGATTTTCGGCATGTAATTTAAAACACAATTGCGACAATATGTTTTGTTGTTTTACAATCTCATCATTGAATCCATGTAATTTTTTTATGTTTATTTGCTTTAATTAGTCAAGGATTGATTGTTTCTTGATTTGACCTTGAATTATATTCTAGGTGGTGTCTTTTTTTTCCTAAGAGTTAGAATGGACTCTTATTTATACATGCTATATGCTCATTTTTTCTTTCTAAAAAATGAAAATACCATTGTTTATAACACCAAGACCTACATTGGGGATTGAATTCTTGTGATTGTTGAGTTGTGGAAATTTGAATGTGGGATAAATAATAGGTATAGGGTGTAAACTATAAGTGATGTGGTAATATCATGTTTGAAATTTATGTTTACCAACTCCCTATCCCTTTAAATTAAGGATTGACAAGCATATCATATAATGAAGTACTCATGATCGAAAAACTTGATATAAATGTTTGATGAGTCATTTCTTATTGTGTGTCAATATCAGGTTTTGTGGAGCACTGTGTATTCAACATCTGGACTATGGTTATGGATGGAATAGTCTTGAGGGCTAACTATCATCATTATTCATTACCACCCTCCATTAATCACACCATGGACAGTTGGTACCTGAGCTATAGTGTCATTTCATACCTGTTTGGTGATTTTCCTCCAACTAAATATACTCATAATTGCATTGAAACCTAGAAATTAATCACAACCTAACCCTAAGTTTGATGACATTTGATGTCGATTTGAAATTATTTCCAGGTATTCTCGCCAAAACCTTAGGCATTTATAGAGGAATTATAGTTTTCCTCTATTACTGCATCCCACCATATGATATTCTCCTCTTTTGTGGAATCCTACATGCACATTAAGATACCCTTCCTCTTCATGGCTCACATGGTGAGGTTTAAGCCTTTGGGAACTAACGTTATCAAAGCATATGAAGAATATTTGTCTTTGTTTAAAAAAGTAGGATGGTGGTATTTTTCTTTAGCCTTTCCTGGTCACATTATAGAGGTTGCTAGAGCTTATGTGTAGTCCTATAAAGGCAAGAATTCCCAAGTTGGAGATATTGAAGTGCTGGTAAACGAGGCTTTCATAACCTAGGCTACTCACCTGCTAGTTGAAAGAGAGAAATGGTCAAAAAACTGCCCCTTGAAGGATATTATTTGGAGAAAATTTTTGGTATCCAAGATTTTTTCATATAATATAAAAGGTACGCTTGTAACACACCTCAAGAAAAAATGGTGTGATTTGGTTTTGATTATTAGGAAGTTTATAACTTATGAAGGTTGTTATGGTATAGTTTTCTACTACCATATTCACTTGCTTATGGTTTTTCTTGGATATCTACTTAATCTTCCCTATGATCTATTTGAGAGCCTCAATAAAATGCCAAAATTTAACCAAACAAGGTTTAAAAACCTTGATAGGAGCTTGTTTCATTACAACCTGATTTGAATTCTTATTGAAT
This sequence comes from Pinus albicaulis, assembly GCA_034641835.2. Taxonomy (NCBI): domain Eukaryota; kingdom Viridiplantae; phylum Streptophyta; class Pinopsida; order Pinales; family Pinaceae; genus Pinus; species Pinus albicaulis. The sequence continues at coordinate 708,342,047 of CM076576.1, read as the reverse complement.
TTCAACTATAACAATTAGAAGATTCTTGTGAGGCATTCCTCCACATAAATAATTTTTTTTATGTCTCCAGATAAGAATGGAGAGAAAATTCCTCCAAATATAAATGAATTTCATAAGTGTATTCATGAAAATGTACCCAAAACCCTAGCCTCATTAGTTCATCAGAGTTCCATGCCTAAAAACCTTAGTAGTCTATCTGAGCTAAACACGTCAAATACCATTGATAACAAGCCCCCATACCCAGAATTTAATCATGTCACATGAAAATCAAGTAAGAGGGTTAAATTTGGTCTTATGAAATAAGACCTCAATTCTATACTGTGTGATGATTGCAAGCCTAAGGTAGATTTTCCTATGCATCGTTTCTAGCACAACCTTGCAGATGACATAATTAATATGGTGAAGCATAATTGGATTACAAACAATCAATTAGCGTAAAATATATCTCAGGCTAAAAGAAATAAATCTAAAAAGGGTTCAACCACTGTCATTCCCATTCATTTTGATATTCCTGAAGAAACCAATCTTCAAAAGGAAAACCCTAGGCCCAAATCTGATGAAGATTTTAGTGATAACTTTGTTTTCGACCAATTTAATGATGTTGTGATTAGGTCTAACGATGATTCTAAAAGTAAGGAGGATTTCCATAAGTGTTTGAAAGGCTGGTTATGACAGGAGAAATATTGTGTTGTAGTGCCGTATCTTGAGCATAAAATAAATGAACTACAATGAGAAAATCAACAACTTAGGCTGCAAATTCAATCTATGGCTCAATAAAATGATAATCAGGTCACTTAATTGAAAGAAAAATATGGCTAGCTGAAAAGAAATTAATAATAAAGTCTTCGTGGGTTAATGTTACCATCAGTTCAGATTTACAAAGTTTCTTTGGGGTTACTAAATTAATGTTTAGATCACTTTATTTAAATTTTCATATCTTTTCTGAAGGTACAAATACTTGTTAATTTGCTTTATTTTATTAGTAGTAGCTACAAAATCTAAGATTTTGTAGCCACTCCTTTAGATAGGTATTGCTAGTTAATTTTATCTGTTTGATATGCTACATGTGTTCAACGCACATATGTAGCTTCGATTTGGTTTCTACATATGGTCCGTCCAGCCCATTCAACTAGTGTCTCTTGCTCATACGAAATATTTTTCTATTATTAGTTGTTAGTACTTGTTTATTTTTTTATATGACCCATAAAGTTGAATCTACAGGCTAGAAAATACTTCCTAAATGTTTAGGAACCGTCTCTTTATTTGGACATTTGATAATTTTGTATTTTCATACTTATATCTAGTATAAATAGAGTATGAAACATTGAGAAAAGGGGATGTAATTATTGATATTTTGATGAATATGTGGTAGTGAAATACTATGTTTGAAGCTAGAAAAAACTAAGATATAAAATTTCTTTTAATTTGGGAAGTCACAAAATTTAAGATATAAAATGTATCCTTCTTGGATTGGGCTTGTAGGATCTAAGGGTGCATATGGGTCATGTTGTATCAAGAGGATTTTTTAGCATGTTCAAACAAGGCTTTCTAGCATATTTGTCCAAGGTTTAGACTCATTTTTGCAAGGTTTAGACTCATTTTTGCATAGCTAGGAACGTGCACAAATAAAACTTTTTGAGAATCATGTTCTTATAAATCTCGGGCTAAACATATTATTGCACATTTTATTGCTACTTGAGGAATATAATGAACGATTTTTATAGCCGAATTTATTGACAAAAAACTATAATTTTTCTTTATGTTAGAAGATTTGATACAACTAAAATTTATTTCATAGAAGGTTGTAATATCATAACCATGTTTTGTACTTAATGCATGGTCTTCTATAAGTAACATCCAAGAGTTAGTTAGTGAAATTAGTCAATGTGGACCATTTACATTGGGACTATTTCACATTCAGTTTGAATATGGTAAAAAGGAGTCTTCAGATAATGGGGACATCAGTTTACCAATGTGGGATTGGGATGGATGAATTTTTATGAGTGATTTATGGTTGTCTCTCAGAATGGAAAAATTGGGAGCATTCTATAGATATATTTTGGATCTTGGTATTAATATATAGATTATGGATCATATGTAGCATGGTTTCTCTATTCTTAATTGGGACGCAAAAATACAACTTTGGATTTATTAGGAAAAACAATCTAGGGAGGATTGAATGTCCCTTTTCGAGAACATCAGAAAATATAAAATTAATTTAGCTATTTAGTGTCACATTAAATGTGATAATGAGTAATTAAATTAAACGTGTGACTTTTGATTTAATTAAGAAATATAATTTATAAAGTCACTTTATTATTAAAAAGTTGACCCATGGAATTTCAACAACCCATGATATTTGGATGAGGGAAACTTTATAAAAAGAAAAATAAGATCTCATTGAGGATATGAATGAGTATTGATATTTTGATAATTGTTTCAATGGCTTAATTAGTTTACGGTGTGATGGATATCCCCTCAATATATATTCCCAATTTATGTGTTGATATATACACCTTAGCTGATGGTGGTTTGTTTCGATGGTTATAAAGTCACCCTAGTTGATAATTTTATTTTTGTATGAGACACCGAATTTATTATTTAAGGAGGCCAAACTATGGGAGGGATGAATTCGTTTACTTAGAAGAGTTAGAGAAAATTATCAGTTTGTTGGAGGAGTTGAGGTGTATAAAAAAAGGAGCGAGAAACCAAGAATTTCTAGCTAATTCATTTACTAATTTTATTCAAATTTTATTATTTATTAATAAAATTAGTTTGGGTTTTCAATATTTTCTTGGTCTGAATTGAAATATTTATTTAATTTCTCTATAAGAAAAAATTATGGTGTTTTGTAGTAAATTTTCATGAAATATTTTTTGCGAATTTTTCTGGTAAATTTACCAAATAAATTATAAAGGAATATTGCAATCCCTCAGAAGAATGTAACACTCTTCATAAAAAAAATTTAAAATTAATGTAAGAATTGCATTTTAACACCATTTCTATTTACCATATGATGAACACTGTGTTTTTGCAACTCAAATTATTATCATCAGTTCCTTAAGGAAGTTTCCTTGCCATTTAAGTTAATATGAATTGATGGCATAAAGCACAATAGCTATATGATACAACAACCAAAGTTTAAACATTTTATATCCTATCAACAAAGCACACACCCACTTAGGATACTTAACTTAAGTTGTATTAGGCTCACCTACTAATATACATCCTCTGTTCTGGTAGTAGGTATAACAAACATCGTTTAACCACGATTATAAATGAACTTTCCATATATGTTGGTTATTAACCTTATGTTATTTTTTAAACTTTAGAATTACATTGAAATTATCTGAAATGATGTTTTACAATGTTGATAATCCTTAGCAATGTGATTACCACATTCATTTCTTCACATAAATTTATTAAACTAGCGGCATTCCTCCGAAGTTTTTTCAAACTTGTGCTAGAGGTTTAAACGATGGACATTTTGCATTGTTCAACATTGTCAATTTATTTTTGAGCTGATGGTCCTAGTACTTTTGAAAGTGGTTAGGGTATTACCCCCACCCAAACCCTTGTCAGGACTCTCTTTTCACTCGCTCCAGATCTTACCTATGCTCTACAAATTTGGCTACTTGCTTGACCCGAGGGTCTTAATACTCATGAAAATGATGCCAAATTTTTTCTTCTTGTCTCAGGTATGAATCCTTGGTTGCCTCCGGCTTATTTTGTTTACTATTTAGTTTTGTTCTGTTGTCTCTTATGTTCTCTTACCGCTTTGGACAGTTGATTTCCCTGGTTGCTTACCTGGTTCAACGAAGCGATGCTCTGGAAGGAACACAAAGTTCTAGATGGAAAAGGTAGGGATGGCCTAACCTCATCATATTAGATAGTTGACTTATTTCCATTCATGTGTGCTATGATGGAAACAGTTAGGTTTTATTTTTTCTCAAGTTTTCCTAGCCGAGTCGACGCTCTCAACCCTCAGGTAAGATTGTCTCGAAGGTTTCCTAGTTTCTTCGTATTTTTTTACAAAATATTATTGGTTATGTATAAATACCCTAACTAGGTGTTCTGTTGTATTTTGGTTGTAGGTACAACCAAATCCTAGTGGTCCCATTCTCTGCAACTTCGAGGTTCTTTTCAAAGCTTGTGCTTACTTCCATTTCCTTGTTTCCAGGTATTTTATGAAAAAAACTATTAGGGTTCCTTTCAATGGTTTAAAATGATTGTGGGTTTTCTCTCTCGGCGCGAGTACAATTATCAGAACCATTTTGTTTCAAAATTAGGCCTATGTTTTCAGTTACAGTCTCGTCAGAGTTGCTTAACCTTAACCCTAGTCGTTTCCTCTTGATTGTGTAAGATTGTATGTCGACCATGATGTAGTTTATGTATATAATTTTGGTATTAATACACTATGCAAGACCTCGGTGTATTTGCATGCATCTAGGTTTTATTTCTAGAATGGATGAGGGATTTCCAAGTTGTAATAATAACTATTTTATCATATAATTTTGTTCTATCTATTTATACAAAAAATGGAGGCTTAGTTTATCCCTCTCTCTGCATGTAAGATATAAGAAGTTTATTTCATATCTATCGGTTATATCAGTTTCAATGTTTAGCTCTGGCGTTTAACCATATTTCATCACATGTATCAATATCATATGAAATTAACCGGAACTCATGTTTAAGTTTAAGTTATTAGAGTTCATTTGTAAGTATACGTTGGGCACATATTTGGCCATGTTCTCAGTTATACGCAACCAGTAATACTAGGTGTTGCACTGTTAAAAATTTTCCATCTTTTAATGTAAGTATGTTTGCATGGCAAGGTTATTAATTGAACTGTATTTTTCAGTTGTGAAAAGAAATCTCTGAATTTGAGCTATGTCTTACTTCCTACCATTATTTAGATTATTACTGCTCATAATTTATTTTTCAGACAATAAGGATTTGAAGTAATTAATTGCATGTTTTTAACCCTTATAACAAAATATTGTTTATGCACAAACTCGTAGATCTTGCTTACCATTTTAGTTTAGTTTACCATTTAGAATAGATATGGTATTCCTATGATGGTTCTAAATTGAGCAATCATTGAGGTTCACACATGTTCATTTAAGTTTTACTCGAGTCCTTGTTTCCATATCATATTGTTTGACTAAGGTCGCCCCAAGTTTGGACTAACCGATATCGCCTACAACATGGCTCTTTCCTATTTCCTATAACACCATTAACCATTTATACTCTAGATTGCTACAGTTTCACTCTAATTCTATTATAGCTTATTAATTATTCTTGCATTGTACAAATATGCTTCTTCGGCTCAAAATTATAACACTAAATACATGTGTAGTCTAATGTAATTCGAACACAAAATTTCAATATAATAACCACAGAATTTTAATACTTAATACATTCTAAGGTTAATTATCTAATGGATTGCAACTAAAGATCTTGATTAGAGAACTCAACTAGAAGAGTACCCTCCATCCTTCCAATGATATCGGCGATCACGTCTGAGTCTCCCCTCGAGCTTCTAGCTACCAACACAGTTTTTTCGTGATAGTGACCATTTTGGTCTACTTGCAGACCTCAAGACCTTTTCCAAGTCCAATATATTTCCACTAGGTGCAACCCAACTCAAGAATTTCCTTCACTTGCAGCACCCAATTGCAATTTCTTGGTTTGGTTTCCTTCTTCTAGAATTTTTTTTCCAAAAAGGTCAAAACCCCCTTCCTTCCCAGTGAGATGCATTTTCTTCCAGGAAAGGAAGCCAAGAAGCATAACTGCTTAACTGTCTGGTAGTTAGATAACTTCTTCAGGGTCCCTTATTTTGAGTTCCCAAACCATATCTCAGTAATTACCAACATGTATAGTTACACTCTAAATGATAAAATGTATATATATGAGGTCCCAAATAATTTAATTAATTATTTTAGTCTTGACAATTTTTTTTTCTTAACTTAAATATTAAAGGTCTCAAAATCAAACAAAATATCCAAAAAACATAGTAACCAACAATAATTACCAAATGCTTCTATATAAAGGGGTGAAAAAGAAGGTCATTATAATTTCACTCACACAAACCCTAATTCTAAAAAAATAATAATTTATTTCATATGACACTTGTTCATATGACATTTTTTAATTAATCAATTTAATTGAAAGGGTAGAAAGGACATAACTATTTTTGAGGTAAATGTTAACCTTTGATTTGTAACTAATACTAAGAATATTCTAAAATATTCCTTGAAGATTAAATCCCTACCATCCACCTAATAATTATCGATAATTAAATTAAAATTTTAGAAATTCTATTGCAAAATAAATATCCTATTTTATAACATATTTTTATTATTTTATAATTGAATATAAATAACATGCGTTATAAGCAAATGGAGCACTAGTATTGATGGAGCACTAGTATCAATGGTCCACAAAAGTTGACATGTTATATATATATATATATGTGTGTGTGTGCGTGTGTGTGTGTGTGTGAGTAGGATAAAAATAATCATTAGTAATTTATAATAGGTAACATCTGGTTAGTGATATATAAAATGAGTCTAACTCGTTATAGATAATAATAATGTTTAATAAAATTGAGATAAATTTGAAAGATAATATTTAAAATATGTTATTATTTTAATTATTCATAAAGACTATACTATATAATAATAATGCATATTATTTATTAAGTGTAAATTAGTTGATTTGTTTGATTTTTAGTCTTTTTTAAGTTACTGGTTTAAATTTTATGAGCAAGGGTTGAGAGTGGGAGCCATGTATGGGAATTCAAATGATCTCATAATACAGTATGTAATATTCCCAAATGGGGAAGCAGTAATATATGAACACAAAACTAGAAATAGTAGTGTAAATCAACTCATCCACATTGGAGACTAAAATGGAGTCATAAAATTATGTATAAGAATAGAAAATCAATACAAAATAGTGAGGCATAAATCATATGCAATGAGGAAACAAGCCTCCCATAAGCAATCACTCCCAAATATGAGCTGTTGTTACAATACAAAATGCCGAAGAGCAAATAAAGTGCAATCATATTAAGCATAACTACAGCTATAAATAGTACAATGGTATAAAAATATTGATATAGGCTCCAATAGATTCTAGACATACATATTTGAGCACTAGATCAGCTTTCCAAGACAACCCAAGAGGGTTTCCAGAAAATGAACACAATGTGCCAATGTAAGCTACAGCCTTAGGGCTGAAGATATGCTGCAACAACATAAATGAGAAGATATGGCTGAAGCTGATGTAGAAACATACAACTCTTCTCCAATAGATCCTACGGATGAAAGAATGGCTCCTCCACTGAAGAAATCACCTCCCAAAACAACCATTGCAAATACCCCTGCAACTCCTCCATAAAATAACACAGATCTTGACTGAAACTATGCTATAGGGGATATATACTCCTTGTCCTGATGCTAAATGTGTCAAATAATCCCAAGGGGCTTCTTTACAGGCCTCCCAATGGATGGAAAGCTTCCTCCACGGTAAAACTAGCTCTGAAGACACCCAATATAATTCTCCACTGCTACACCCTACAATACAGCACAATATTTTGTAGTAACTGCGTTGTAGTTGAAGATTGGAGCTTGGACTTAAGCCTAAGTGTGGACATTAATTACAATGCTCCTCCAAGAGGCCTCTCAAAGAAGGATATGGGATTCCCGCTTGGGAACACCCGGTGCTAAACAACACAGCAATCTCAACTAAACAGCTGAAAAATGCAAGAAGTATAAACAAAAAACATACAAATAATAATCTAAAACATACCCCATATGGCTACCATCCTTTTCCTTATATAAGCTATGAGCTTCCTTACCCTTGGCCCCACTCAATTAGGTCATTTCCTCCATGCAATCAATCTCCCTCCAAAACAGTGGTATTCCTTATTAAATGTCCACTCCTCCATAGCAACATTGTTGATTTGGTCAAAGTTGACCTATTCAACATGTTCCATCCCCTGTTCACACTCAAAAGTGCTTTGTCTAGCCGTTTAGAGGATCTCCTTTCACACTTTAAGTGTTTTTATTGTTGCTAAGGAGATTTATGGGCCTCCCTACCCACTTATTCACCTACCTAGTGACAAAATAATGTATAATATTCCATTTAGCTAAAAGCTAAATTTTAGGAATATTACAGTCCTCCCCTCCAAAATGTTTCTTGTCCTCAAGCAATTTTAAGGGTTGAGAAAAATTCTCCCCTCTTCCTCTTGTGGCCTCCTCATCCAATAGTCTCCACCATTTCTTTAAATATTCTACAAAAATTTTGTCTCCCAATGGTTCCTCCCAAATGTGCAAGTTGGCCTTTGGTGGATAAACCAAATGGCTCTCATCATGAGAAAATGGAAGGTCTATAAGGGAACCTTCTTGTTGTCCAATGGTCTCTTCAAGGTAGGAGTGATGAAAAGTATAGGGGATCTCATTCTGAAAGAGAGACTCCCATCTCCATGCTATCATCCAAATGAAAAGAATCACCCCCCAACATGGTAATTCATGGGAGAGTTCCTCCCATATGTTCATGAGAGGAATCTCCCAAGTGTTCCAAACAATCATATGACTCAAATCATAAAGAAACAAGTGATATACTGTAGTGGCCATATCATCTTCCATGCTCCCTTTGAATCATGAAGCACAAAAGGTGTGGGAAATTTCATTTCCCGTGGACACATCCAACCAATGTGCCTTCCCTCCAATCATGTTCCCAACAAAGATAAGAACATCATCAGCATATGGAATCACAATCAAGGTCATGATAGCTGCCATATGTAGTAAAGGAGAAGGACAATGGTACCTCATATGCAACCAGCGTAGTTTTTCTCCTAACTGCCATAGAATATGATATAACAATTGTTCCTCCCACCACTTGTTTGCTGCCCCATTCTTCTTGCATGCTTGGAGGAGGAGTATGACAATTGGTGTTAATGATGCATACCATGAAGAATACATCATCTCCCCAAAATTTTCTAGGGAATGGTCAACATTATCATTTCTCATGGCCCCAAGTAGCCCATGAAGCCAATAAGAAAGAGTGCCCCATCTTGGAGCAATGCCCTGCACATGAGTGTTAAGAAAATGCAAGTATATATTAAATATATCATGATGCTCAGAAATACAATCCTTACCATACATTTGGTTCAAACTAGTAAGGTAGCTCATGGATAAGCTCCCTCTCACACCCAATGAGTAAGGAGGTGGTGATGATAACTCTTCCCAAGAGCTATGTTTCTCCTCACCCTCCAAACAATATATGCACTTCCTCATATGATAATGCATCTCCTCTTTGAATTCTTCCCATATGAATCCCTCCAACATAGTATGGCATGCTCTAATGAAACCAGTGGGATTGAAAAGAAATATCTCATAGGCTGCATGTAATAGTTTTTCCTTGAGATTTGAGGCTCTAGCCAAGAAAATCTTATCATGATAAAAGATGACCCCATCTCTCACTATATATCCTTCATCGGGAAACTTGTGATCAAATATCCTGCATGTAAAGAGATCCTTGGAGTATTCCAACAATAGCTAGGATCTCCAATAAGGATCCCAACTCTCTAATGACAACGCTACTGATCTATATTGTGTATCCCCTGTCATGTGGTTGCCTTCTTCCTTGACATCACCTATTCAAAATTCAAGCACCGGTATGCTGCTAACATGTTCCCGATGCACCTCCTGTAGCTACTCATGCTCAAGTGAGAGTTGAAGCTTTTGGAGGTTAGTATTCCATAAGAAGATATCATCTCTCCAAAATCTTCTAAGTCTGGCCAATGCTTGCATGAGTGGCCACCCTCTTATAACAAATTGGGAAAATTCCTCCCTATGTGGAAGTATCCTCCTGTTCTCCAATGCCATGGAGTGGTCTCCTTGCACCCTGATGGTGTCATCCTCCATCCCAAAAACATCTTCTCCCAGCACAGAATAGCTAATGAGAGTGGGTAATGATGATATTGGGAGAATGTCTCCCTCCTCCTTGAGCCTACCCAAGACTCTATGCGCTGTGCCAAATCATCCCAAAGTTCTCACCCCTTCTGGATCAATGATTAGTGAGGTGTCTCTCATCTCTTGATCTGGTGGTCTCCCGAGTGGAATGCCTCCATGTAATGAGACATCAAATTCTGAAGTAGACTATATAGGTGAGTGGATTGATTTGTCCCTCCTTCTACTGCGCAAACCAATATACTTCTTTTGTATATAAACCCCTTGAAATAAACAATGGTGCATGCTCCCCATCCTTTGATGTTGATCCACCTTTTCTTCTCCTCCTTTGATCAAGGTCTTACTGCCCATCACTACTGTCACATGTTTTTCCTTGGGAACCTGTTGCGTAGATGCAAAAGCCCCTCTAACTGAAGTAATACCTTCATGACCATCCCCATGTGGTGATGGTTCTTCTCCTGATGTGACAACGTTGTTAATTCCTTTCTACTTTTCCTTCTCTTTAATATTTGAGAATACGTCATCAACAATAAGAGACCCTAGATCTTAGTCCTCCCTTGAAGGAGGAATCTTCATGTCTTCCTTTTGAGAAGAAAGTTGTTCCTGCAATGGGGATCTTGCCCTTGGAAAGGTATCATACAAGTTTTTATCCCCCTCAATAGAAATCTTAATTGGAGTGAGTATAATAGATCTTTCCAACTCATGCAAGGGTTTTGATTGTTTTGTTTTGGCTAGCTCAACCAAAGATGTTTCAATTTGTTTTCCATCAAATATCTTCACTAATTTCTTAGTGAATCTTGCATAAGTAGCTATATTTGCATGATTAAATGAAGAAGATTCATAAAACCACCAAGTATGAGCCTTACCTTTAAGATGAAATGCTGTTATCCTAAGGGCTTCCTTTTCTGAAACTTGATGTAGCTGCAAGTATGAGTCTAGCTTCTCTATCCAATCCTTGGTTGTGCATGTAGATGACCCATCAAAATTTGGAAAAAAGAATCTACCTCTTCTACTTATGTTGTGATTGTTGGGTATTCTTTCCTCATTGAGTTGGAAAAACTCTTGGAAGTTCAAGTGATCCTTGAATCTCCAAGATTGAGATTCATACTCCTGAAGATAGTCACTCAAAGTCTCCTCCTTTGGTGCATATTCTTCCTCCATCTCTCTTGATGTGAATCTGGGCATAAAACTGTGTTGTGGATCATAATGTATGGCTGCATTATCACACCCATCATGTAAAAATCTAGGGCTTGCTTCATTTTCAAACCCCTTGGAGATTCCCTACACATTTCCCTTCTCATTTTCTTGATATCTCCCTTGATGCTCTGCATAGTTTGAAGAAGAAGCTTTGAGAGCTTCTCTTCCTCTCTTCCTCCAAATACTACAGTCTTGTATTTGTCCGTTCTGGACATCTTCTCCCCTTGTGAGAAGCTTCTCCTTATGGTGACATATTGGTTGAATGCACAGGTTGAGCCAAGATTATGCTCTGATACTGTTGTAATATTCCCAAATGGGGAAGCAACAATATATGAACACAAAATTGGAAATAGCAGTGTAAATCAACTCATCCACATTGGAGACTACAATGGAGTCATTAAAATATGTATAAGAACAGAAAATAAATACAAAATAGTGAGGCATAAATCATATGCAATGAGGAAACAAGCCTCCCATAAGAAATCACTCCCAAATATGAGTTATTGTTACAATACAAAATATCGTAGAGCAACTAAAGCACAATCATATTAAGCATAACTACAGCTAGAGATAATAAAATGGTATAAAAATACTGATATAGGCTCCAATAGATTCTAAACATACAGATCTGAGCACTAGATCAACTTTCCAAGACAACCTAAGAGGGTTTCCGGAAAATGCACACAATGTGCCAATGTAAGTTGCAGACCTAGGGCTGAAGATATGCTGTAACAACAGAAATGAGAAGATATGGCTGAAGTTGATTTAGAAACCTACAACTCTTCTCTAATAGATCCTCCGAATGAAAGAATGGCTCCTCCACTAAAGAAATCACCTCCCAAAACAACCACTGCAACTACCCCTGCAACTCCTCCCTAAAATAACGCAGATCTGGACTAAAACTACGCTGTATGGGATAGATACTCCTTGGCCTAATGCCAAATGTGTCAAATAATCCCAAGGGGCTTCTTTACAAGCCTCCCAATGGATGGAAACCTTCCTCCACTGCAAAACTAGCTCTGAAGAAACACAATATAATTCTCCACTGCTGCACCCTACAACACAACACAATATTCTGCAGAAATTGCATTGTAGTTGAAGATTGAAGCTTGGCCTTAAGCCTGAGTGTGGAAATTAAGTGCAATGCTCCTCCAAGAGGCCTCTCAAGGAAGGATATGGGATTCCTGCTCAGGAACACTCGGTGATAAACATCAGAACAATCTTAACTAAACAGTTGAAGAATGTAAGAATTCTAAACAAACCACATACAAATAATAATCTAAAACACACCCCATATGGATTCCATCCTCTTATATAAGTTATGAGCTTACTTACCCTTGGCCCCACTCAATTAGGTCATTTCCTCCATGCAATCAATCTCCCTCCAAAATCGCGTTATTCCTTATTAAATGTCCACTCCTCCATAACATCGTTGTTGATTTGGTCAAAGTTGACCAATTAAACATGTTCCATCCCCTGTTCACACTCAAAAGTGCTTTGTTTAGCTGTTTAGAGGGTCTCCTTTCACACTTTAAATGTTTTTATTTTTTCTAAGGAGATTTATGGGCCTCCCTACCCACTTATTCACCTACCTAGTGACAAAATAATCTATAATATTCCATTTAGCTAAAAGCTATATTTTAGGAATATTACACAGTATTTAGGCTCTAAAAAGTCTTGCACTATCTTGATGACAAGATCTTGCAAATGAATAGATTATTCTTCAAAACAATATTGGTGTTGCCCCACACTTAAGATTAGTCTATCTAAAAAGATAATAATAATACATACTAATTAATAATAAGAATGAAAAAAAATTATGAATTTATTTTTCTAATTATGATTTTTTTTTCTTTGGCTTGTTTAAAGAATAAATCGATTTAATTTTTTGATGTGATATGTATAATAACATTGATGATATAATAGATATATAGTTACTTAAAAAAAATGTCTATTGTTGATATTGAAATTTTTATACTTATTAATTAAACTTAAATATAAACTTATAAAATATAATGGCTATGAATATAAATCATTAGTTTAATTTATATGGTAAAATAGAGATATATGTGTGTTAATTACATGTATTAAATTTCTATATATTTATTAATTATATGTTATGAAATATCATGGTTATGAATATGAATCATTCTAATTTTATTTTATTTTAATGTCAGATCGATATTATGATTTTTTTCTAGAAAAAAAAATGTTTGTAATTTTATTAAGAACAACAACAACACTACTAACATTACAATATGTCTTCCATCTTGAGTTAATATTTAAATTTTTACACTCATTTATAACTGCTACAACATCTCCTCCATACTAGATAAATTTGCCCCCTTTTATGACTAGATATTTACATTAGGTTGATGAAAGATCTAAAAGATAAATGAATTGGCCTCTTTTTATGAGGAGATTACTACATTGGTCTGATGAAAGATATAACTTTATTAGATACAAAGGTAATAGTTTATGAAGCTAGGGATGCTAATAAACTTGCTTCACATAACCAACTTACTATAATAGCTGAAACATTATGCATCAACATGGTAGCACTATACAACTAGCAAATTAGGATGGAGATGCTCAATGTTTCTATGCTAATAAAGAGTAAAGATAGCCAATAAAAGAGTTAATTTCTTTATAGTGATTTCATGCATATTGGAAGTTAATTTGAAACATGAAAGATTTCTTATATTATATAATTTTTCTAGAATTGCAACAAATACATTAGGAAGTACATAGTAACTTCTTAATTTTATTTTATTTTCCTCTTATCCAAGAGATATGCAAAACCTTTTTGAAAATCATATTGCTTAGCAACAAAATTGAGTTTTTTAAAGATGTATACATGTTCACACAATATGTAAAGAACAACCAACATGCCCATTTTGTGTCCCTCAAATTTATATTTTTTTTTTTCCATTTTCATACTTTCTCAAACTATATTTTTTTTCTGATTATTCATTTGTACTTATTATTAACCTAATAATTCTTGCTTCCTAAAAATGTATCATTCTTTATTCTAAGTTTCCAATTTTTCAATTTTACATAATTAAAAAACAAACAAAAAAACAAAAAACAAAACATACCCTACACATCTATAAAATTAAAAGAAAAAAAACATGAATATTTTCTAACTCTTTTTAAATTTAATACATATAATATATACATCAATAAAATTAAAACTTTAAAACATGAATATTTTCAACTCTTTTTAAATTTAATTATGAAAATTTAGAATATTAATTTTTATTAAATTTAATACATATACTATATACATCAATAAAATTAAAACTTTAAAACATGAATATTTTCAACTCTTTTTAAATTTAATTATAAAATTTAAAATATTAATTTTTATGCTCATAATTGTTATATTCATTCAATCCATGATATTCTCTCTAGCTTGATATGAAGCATAAAAACTAAAGCATATTTTAAATAAAGAAAATGATATTCAAATTAGAAGGTAAGGGTGACAGGGATGCTAAAGGGAGAAAAGTAAAAGAATTTACGTAGATATATCAATGGTTTGTTACAAACAATGAATTAATATCGATAATAATAAATAAATTAATAATATTAATTATTAATTGAAAATTTGACTATTATTTTATAATTAAAAATAATCTAGTTAATAATCTTTTAATTACTAATAAAATAACTAAAACTTATTTATTTATTTATTCCATGCCCGTGATTATAAACCAACCAAGATATACCTTTGTAAAGAGAGTATGCAAGCTAAATGGAAATTGATTGACCAAACATCCATCATACATTTTTCATGATGTGTAAATCCAGCAAAATATATTCTGGAAATATTTTCATTTATTAAGACATTGACTTTTCTTGCAGACATACAAGAGAGAATTAAGGTCATTCTGTTCCCTCCTCTAAGCAACGTATTATTCTCGTGATTCTCATCTCTTTCAGGTCTTTCTATTTATTAAAAAAATTCCCAATATCTAGTACACCGAACACCTAAGGAGGGATATGTATTGGGTTTAGGTTTAGTTGGAGTAGCAGTTATGCCCAGATCTGGTTATCAACTCTGTTTTTGGAATAAAATACAAAATATTTATATTAAAAAACACACTTAGAATTGATGTTACTTTTCCAAAATCCAATTACAAAGTTATCTCCCAAAAAAAATCAGTGCTATGAAAACAATTTACTCAACCTATAGAAACCATTTTTATGATATATTTTTAATTTTATTTCTTCAAAGCTATATACTTCCCAAAGCTTTAAAGGTGAAATATGAAAAAGCAATTCATATATTGGTGGAAAAAGCCAATTTTTAAAAAACTTAATCATAGCAAATAATTATGTAATTTCAAAGTCGATTTTTAAAAAACTTAATCATGACAAACAATTATGTAATTTGAATTGTTTTTAAAATAATAAATTAATATTAAAATAAAAATAAAAATTTATCTATACTAATAAGAAATAATTTTAGGGCCTAGAGTATGTCTTAAAATTACTTCTTTTTGGTTAAGGGCTAGTCTTTTTTGGATCTAAGGAAACAGGTTAACGGTCTAAGACCCAAAGGCATTTCGAGGTAGTGAAACCATGCACCTTGAGCCACCACCTGGTTATTCTAGGTGGAAGTGGTTTTCCTTGAATAATGGTGATGAGTTACTCTGACCAACAACACGTTATTCCAAGTGGTTTGGTTATCCTTGAATAAGGGTGATGATTCAGCCTGCATTCATGGACAACCGCTAGAATAACGGTGATGAGTCCACCTGCATTCGCTAATAGGAGACATATATGGTTGTCCTGAGCGTTGGCTTGACAACTGAGTTATGGTAGGTTTTCCCACCATGAAAAAATAAGAAACTATTTTTTTATTTTTTTTTGGTAAGTTAGGCTATTCTATTAATTCGAAAAAGAGAAGTTGCATATGCTACAGGTTGGTTTGGCAAGCTGCGCTTAGCCAATCCTAGCCTTAGTTACTCAGGTTCGGGGCTGCCTCAGAGGAGAAAACCAGCCCGCACAAAACTTAAGACAGAAAATTACAATGTGCACTGTAGCATTGATGTATCTAAGAAGCACAAAATATGCAGAAGCAAAAAAGCACTGATGGTGGCAAGCTTGACAAAAAAATATGGAAGAGTTGTATGGCTGCGCAAGCCTCAATCTTCATCTTCATGATCACTGTTAGGGACCTCCTCCTCCATGGGGCAAGCATGTGTCTGCGCTGCCACTTCCTCCGAATCAGCCAACGAACACCTGGGTTTGTGGACTGGTGCGCAGAGGATGGGGGACTTCGGATCTACGCCGTCAGGGACTTGCATCTAGATGCCATCGGAATCCATCACCTAGACATCTGAATCATTGTCTTCTGTCTCCTGAACTGACACCGGGTCAGTCTTGCGGAGCTGGGGTTGCGTCTGGTGAGCGAAGGTGGACTTTCGCGGACCACGCTTACCTCTCTGCGCAGCTTGCTCAGGGGCTGCTTCCTCCTGCTCTGGTTCAGGGCTCTGACGCGCAAAAATTCCAGAGGAGGAGCCTTCCATTGACTCTAGACGATTTTCCTCGCACGGTGATACTGTCCAGAGAGAGCCCCTCTCTATCCACCTCGTATGGTTCTCTGGCATAATCTGGGGGCCATTTCACAATAAGGCAGGGGGGAGAAGTAAAGGGAGGGATACGCAGCGCTAGGGCTTGGGGAGTGGGAAGGGTTGGGGGAGAGTTGCGTAGAATGGGATGTCATAGCCCAGAGGGGACTGCGCGACACAGCACTGGGAATAGGGTTGCGCGACCTTCTGAAATCAAGGAGGTGCTAGAGCTGAGATAAAAAAACGAAAGGCAAAGGGAAAATACAGTGGGTTGTTCTGGGATGGGAGCTCATCCTATTAAAGGGGCTTGGACGAGTGCAAGGAGGATGGCAATGAGTATGCCTCACACGCAACTGCGTGCCAAGATCGATCACCTGAGCATGCTCGAGGGGAGGGGAATGACTGATATAAGGGTTAATCATGATAGTCATTAATGGTTATAGAAGCGAAAGGGTGCTCAGGATAGGGCGACGCAGTTCCCAGCGTCTCATAATTATACCTTATTCTGTTAGTCTTGTGCGGACAGCTAACGGTTTGAGGATCTATAGCAGATGAGGCTCTGCGCAGAAGATCGTTGTTTTCAGAGATGTGTGAGATATGATTGTCAATCTTGTCAATTATGTCACCTGCATCCTTGGAATAAGAAACTATTTTTTTGGGCCTAAAGTGTGTCTTAAAATGATTTTTGTTTGGCTAAGAACTCATATTCTTAGGACTTATGGAAATATGTGAAGATGGTTTCCCTCACTGTTGGTTTGACAAGTGAGTTATGATAGGTTTTCCCACTGTTAAAAAATAAGAAACTTATGGAAATATGTGAACCTCCCAGAGGCATCTAAGCTTACCCCCATAAGGACCACCAATAGGTAATTCAAAGTGGCATGGTCTTGAAAAATAATGATAAATCAACCTACATTAACTAATAGCAACGAGTAATAATTATCCCCACTACTGATTTGACAACTAAATTATAATAAATTGTTATACGGTAAAAGAAAATTAACCAAAAACAAAAAACAAATACTTCCTCCATTTTATTTTAATATTTTAATGAAATTATTCTTAAAATGATATCTTTACAAATTCACAAAAACTTTGATAGTTGAGTTTTCAATGAACTATTCCTTCAAGATTGATCTTCATTTTCTCATAATTTTAAGGCTGGTCGCTGGCATTGTTTTGGCCTTTAATGGTTTTATGTGCCCCTTTCATGGTCTTTATGTGTATCACAGCACTAGTCTTTGCACTCATTTCTTTGTGCCTGTTCCAAATCTCCATCCTTGCTTTCTCTATTAACAAAATTTGAAATTTCCGTGCTCACAGATTTCCGTTCAATGCCTTTTTAGCTATTGTTTTGCTATTGTGGTTCATATTCAAAGTTTTCACATTTCACCTTATTCATTTTCACTATTATACATGCTATTTTCTTATTAATATTAAAATTAATAAGATTTTGATGCAATGAAATATTTTTTGCGTCTGTATTATTAATATTAAAATTAATAATATTCTAATAAATGAAAAACTCGTATTATTTTGGTGAAAATTGTCTTTAAAATTTGATAAAGATTTTGGAAATTATGATTTTAATTACCAAACTTTTTACTTAGAAATTACAGTGCTACCAGATTGATGGAAGGGAGTTATAATTAAAAATGTTGCTCCCGGTGGGATTTCTTCAAATGAAAAGAAAAACTTTCAAGGTTGGTGAAACTTTCCAGGAATTTCGGGAAATAAGATTATGATCATGAAACTTTTTCCGAGAAATATAAGAAAAACTTTGAATGTTGGTGGAACTTTCCAGGAATTTTCGGAAATGGGATTCTGATCATAAAACTTTCTACAAGAAATTTGATTGGGTTGATTGATGGAAACTTAAAATATGGAAAAATTTCACCTTTTGGTTTTACTTTTTTTAAAGATAACTTCAATAATAATAAATATATCTTAGTTGAAAAAAATAACTCATATATCTTAGTTGAAAAAAATACCTGGCAAACAAAAAAACAGTCTGACCAAGCCCTGCTGAGATCCAAACCACTGATCATGAAAAAACCCAAAACAGAGTGAACCCTTTGAAAGCTTTAAGCCTTCCATCAGCCGTGGCTATATATTTTCCTGAAGTCTCAGTCTTTAACATTATTCCAAAGGTTTACCTTCTCCAGTTTTGCTGAAAGCTTCCCTATTTGTAACTTCTGTAAGCTTTTGGCATACCCACTCTGGATGACAGAGAACAGTGAATGCAGAATAAATGATTGACATAAGTTGGCAGATTCTCAATTTCAAATTTCTTGTTTTAAATTGGGAAATTTTTTCTCTTTTTTCTTTTCGGTTCAAATCTAATAAAATTTCATTGAAATCACAAGTTTGATGAGTAACCCTCCACAATAAAATGTCCTAAAAAAAATTTAAAGTGCCAAATCTATATATATACAATATAAAAAACCAATTAAATAACCTAAATTAAGATTTCACTTCAAAATTTAAAAACTATTTAAAGTTAACCATAAGACAAAATAATGAATCTATATATATAATATAAAAAATCAATTACATAACATAAATTAAGATTTCACTTCAAAATTTTCAATCCAATTCATACACTAAAATCTTAAAAAAAAAAAAAAAAATTAACCAGGCGACAAAAGCACGGTTGTCACATACATAATCGATAAACAAATACTATATAAAAAAAAATTTAACTTATTGTTACCAAAGTAACTATTGCAAATATATATATATGCTCTCAGCAATGTAATCATCATTTCACAGTTAATTCACAATTAATACACAAGAATCTGGATTTAATATTCGTACTGGCATTCCCATAAAAGTTATTATTCGGAAGATCTGGTTATAAGGCCCTGAGTTTAATGCAAAGGTTTTTCTTTTGTGATATCCGAAGACTCATATTTAATAACCAAGTCTCAAGGCTGATTTAACTATTCTCGCATTAAGACATCTGTCAAAGCTCCGGCGTTGAAAGATGCTCCGCCAGCTTGGTATACATGGTGATGTTAAATTTGACGTGTTTTGAGAATTAAGCGCCAAGCTCAAAGCTATGGCAACTCCGACACCTGGGCTTTCCTCTGCCCATCCCGCAACTTCGTTTTTAATGAAATTTATTGCCCAGCGTACCGCCAGCCTTACCGGCATAGCTGTCATGTTTATCTGGGTTTTCCATAGCACATTCTGCGGGTAACTTAACTCTCTAGCTCACTTGCCGGGAAGGTTGCGATCTTTCGGCATTTTCTCTACCTGCAACCAAGAGTCATGGTAAACGGCGTTCCTTTGGACTTCATCGGCGGCCATGGCGCTCATGGGGTTACCTGCTTGTATTCTCCGCCCAAAACTCTTTTAAACACTGGTCGAGACTGCCCTCTGTAGCATTTCGGGTTTTAGGTAACAGTCTCTCATAGCTCTTCCTTCGCTTGTTTGTTAACAGTTAATTGTGATTTGTTTTCCAATTTAATAAGATGGGTTAATTCTCTTTGTTTTCAGGCGTGCTATTGCCAGGGTTAAGAATGCCGAAATCTTGCTTAGGTCTCGGAGGTGAAACTCCGCAGAAGGTTTCCAGTGACGCTGGTAACTTTTCGTATACCACCCTCTACTTTCTCTATTCACCCGTTTGCAATGGTAATCCCATTTTCAGAGTTATATCCTTACCCTTAGCTTCAGAACTGATTTCGTTATTCCTCCTGTGTTTTCGGTTAGGAATAATTCGGGTCCGGGGTTTATTACTCACAGGTAACAGTTCTAGCATCATTTAACCCTCAGCTTCTTGTTATTTTTACTTCGGTAATGAAACTAAATACCCCTGGGTTTTGCAGGTACGCTCAGCTCAACCATCTGATTACACAAGATAAGCTTCAGACGACTAGACCTCGGCTAATACCTGTATCATTTTTCCAGGTACTCGTTTTCCGAAGGCAAGAGGTTAAATCCCTCTTCAAATCCCTATCCTGGCCACGGGCCTTCGACAGTCTTGTTAATAGAATATTTAGTTATGATTTACAAAAGCACGCAGAGCATAGCTCTCAGCTCAATACCCTTGGGGTTGTTCTCTTACAGCTTTGTTGTGGTTTCTTGTTTAATGAAAAATGCGTTCCTAAGAAGCAGGGCTCGTAAAACCCTCGGCATGCATAAGAATATGTTTTCTGTTATGACTCAATGTTAAGTTCTGAAAGATTTTAGTAGTTTCCAGGATACGATACTCATGTTTAATTCCGGGTTGAATGGCTATACATAACTATGTTGATTCAGGGTTGAATGGCTATACATGACTCTATGCATACTGTTTATTTTAGAGCTTTCACTTTTCCTTCTGAATATACACACAGTTACAATATTCTTTGCTTGGCCGACTCTGCTATGTTAGTCCCACAGTTTGTTTTTATGCGAAAGGTTCTCTATACTTACTTAATGGCTGTGTCCGGTTACAAACTTCTGAATCAGCATTCATGTTTTTTTTTATTTTCTTTACGTATTTGTATAGCAACAGTCATTTCTTTGTTTACTTTTCGAGGGCCTGCTACAGGTTCTTCTTACTGTAATATCGATTTCTCTCAATATTACACTCATAGAAAGCAAAAGATATTTGTTCTAAATTGTAACAAACCCCTTTCTGTTTCGTAGCGAATCACACAAAACTAATACAGGGTAATAGAAAGAAATAGATACCTACACCATTTCTATGTTTAAATTCGATGCTTTCTTCCAAAACTTGTACACAGTTTCTTTAAAGTTGCTAGATCGTTCTTGCCGTTTTCCCATTCTATATTAAACATTGCATTTCAAATTCTTAGAGTATGTGCAAGGGTCGAAGTTAATCATAACCTCTGTAATTTCAAACTATTCTCTTTTCTTTTCTACCGTAGCACTAAGCAGAGCTATTTACTGTTCTTTCAACATAATATATTTAAGAAGAATTACAGTAGCACATATCTGTAACTTTTTAATGATATTAAACTCCAGAAAGATTAACACTTTGGTACTTATCTGTAGACAGTAGCACATATCTGTAACTTTAATGATATTAAACTCCAGAAATATTAACACTTTGGTACTTATCTGTAGACAGTAACACATATCTGTAACTTTTAATGATATTAAACTCCAGAAAGATTAACACTTTGGTACTTATCTGTAGTGGTAGAAATTTCCAGGCCGTTGTCCTCCCAACCATCAAGGGAAGCTATTACGTCCTCACCTTGCCCCCTAGCCCCAGAAATCGAATGGTGCCACGGGTTTAACAGTGGAACAATCTGCTGTGACCTCTGGACATCAAATTCCAGTCACCAACAGTCAATATGGCTCACGTAAGAGTTTCCAAAGTTATTTTCAACTGCTTCCCACACTAGCTCAAGAAAATACTTTCTCTTCTTTTTGCCAATTTCCAGAACCCCCTCTCCTCCTCTGGATCCTCACTTTATCCATTGAGGAGAGGGTAACTATTTTCCAACTGTTCCCCAACCACCATCTATTCTGAGAAATGATCACCAACAGCTTAGGATATTTCTATCCATTCATTGGTTTCTCTTAATAATTCACAAATAGAAATAAAATAGTAATTTTTGTTTCAACACATAGTCATCAAGTCTTTCTTTGAAATAAGCAAATTGTTTAAACTAGTTAATGCTAATTAATCTTTTAAATGAAGCTGTCACATCTCCCCCCCCCTGGGAGTAACACCGTCCTCGGTGTTTTCAGTCCATCTCTGCAAAGAGTGCTGGGTAAGCTTCCTGTATAAACTTTTCATCCTCCCAAGTAGCTTCGTCCGGCCCAAAGTGCTTCCACTGCACTTTTAACTGGGAAACTACTCTTTTACGGAGTTCAATTTCCCTACGATCTAGTATGCGTAGTGGCTCTACCAAGAATTCTCCGTCTGGTTCTACCTGTAAAAGAAACAACCGATTACCAATCAGTACTTGAATGTATTAAAACCTTCAGTTAGGAATTATTTCTACTCTTTCCTCCCACCTGAATGTTCTGCCAATGTATTACATGTTTTTCATCATGCACATATTTCTTTAACAAAGATACATGAAACACGTTGTGTACTTTAATATGACCAAGCAAAGCTAGCCTATAGGCTACTGGTCCCACCCTTTCCAAAATTTGGAAGGGTCCGCAGTAACGGGGCGCTAATTTGGCGTAAGAAGTCCATCTTAAAGTACTTCTTTTTGGTTTAATCCTGACATACACGTGATTCCCTACTCTGAATTCACGATAAGACCTCTTCTTATCTGCAAAGACCTTCTGTCGGTCCTGGGCAGCTTTCAAATTCTGTCTTATTCTTTTTACTTCAGCTTCTAGCTCTGCCAACATTTCTGGCCCCAACATTAATTTCGTCTCCGGACTGCTCCAGTTTATCGGTGTCCGGCACTGTCGTCCATACAGCGCTTCAAAGGGACTCATCGTTAGGGATTCCTGATATCCGTTATTATATGCAAACTCCACTAGGTGGAGATAATCCTCCCATTTAGTTGGCTGTCGCATTACATACATACGCAGCATATCCTCCAAAACTTGGTTTACCCGCTCGGTCTGCCCATCAGTTTGAGGATGATAGGCAGTACTGAAGTGTATCTGAGTACCTAGACCCGAGAATAAGGTTTTCCAAAAAGCGGAGGTAAACTTAACGTCTCGGTCTGAAATCACGGTCTTAGGTATACCTTGCAATCTAAAGATTTCCCTCATAAATATGTCTGCAATTTGCACTGTCTTGTAAGTGGATTGCATAGGTATGAAATGGGCAGATTTACTTAATCTGTCCACCACTACCATGATTGAATCATTCTGCTTCCTTTTTCGCGGTAAGCCTGTGATGAAATCCAAAGAGATCACTTCCCATTTCCATTCAGGAATGGGTATGGGCTGCAATAGCCCCGTTGGATGCCGATGCTCCACTTTAACCTGTTGGCATTCTAAACACTTGCTCAAATATTCCGCAATGTCTCTACGCATACCAGGCCAATAATATATTTTTCTAATCGGTGTAAGCATCTTTTGATAACTGGGATGACCAGCGTAGTTGCTGCGATGGTACTCGTTCAGGATCAACTCCTTTAGACTTTCTCGATTGGGAACATAGGTTTTTCCACGAAAAATTAACATCTGATCTTCATTTCTGTCATACTCAGATGGCTTACCTCGCTCCTTATCCTCTTCCATCTGTTGCCATAAAAACTTGTATTCTGGGTCCTTCAGTGCTTCCTCCTTTATTTGTTCGGACAGCTGGCTTATAGGTTGGCTGAAGTATATTGCACAGATCCCATGTAATTTCCTGTTCAGGGCATCTGCAACTCGGTTTTCTTTACCCTTAACATGTTGTATGTCCATGTCAAATTCGCTCAAAAAGGCATTCCACCGGGCTTGCCGAGAGTTTAAATCGGCCTGTTTAAAATAATTAGTTAGACTGCTATGGTCTGTTTTGAGTACAAACTTTTTGCCCAGTAGATAATGCCTCCACACCCGGAGAGCATGCACTACTGCTGTAAGTTCTAGATCATAAGCAGAGTATTTTTGCTCGTGCTCTTTCAGTTTCCGGGACTCATAAGCTATTACCTTGCCTTCTTGTGTTAACACTGCACCGACTCCCTCCTTACTGGCATCCGTGCACACCTCGTAATCCTTACTGGGGTCAGCCACCCTCAGTACTGGTGCTGTGGTTAAACGTTGTTTCAGCTTTTCAAAGCTGATCTGACAATCTTTTGACCAATTAAAAGGTTTGCCTTTATTTTGTAAGGATGTGATAGGATAGGCAATCCTAGAAAATCCCTCGATGAAACGTCTGTAATATCCTGCCAGACCCATAAATGATCTAATATCAGCCACATTCTGGGGTGCTTGCCATTCCAAGATAGTTTTAATCTTTTCAGGGTCCACTGCTATACCTTCAGCTGTCACAACATGACCCAAGTACTAAATTTCTGTTTTAAAGAAATCGCATTTGCTGAATTTACCATACAGCTAATGTTTCCGCAGCATTTCCAATACTATCCTCAGATGCTCCTTATGTTCTTCTTCGCTCTTGGAATAAATCAATATGTCATATATGAAGACCAGTACAAAATGATCTAGAAATTGATGAAAAATGCCATTCATCAATCTCATAAAAGTTGCTGGTGCATTCGTCAATCCAAACGGCAACACCACAAACTCATAATGCCCATATCTGGTATGAAATGTTGTTTTGCAAATATCCTCATCCTTGACCCGAATCTGATGATATCCGGACCTCAAATCTATTTTAGAGAACACCTTGGCGCCTCTCACCTGATCGAATAAATCATCGATTCTGGGTAAAGGATATTTATTCTTAACTGTCAGCTTGTTGAGTTGTCGGTAATCCATACACATACGTAAGGTTCCATCCTTCTTTTTAACAAAAAGAACTGGTGCTCCCCAAGGTGACACACTTGGGCGGATATATCCTTTATCTAACAACTCCTGCAGCTACATCTTTAATTCTGTTAACTCTGGTATGCTCATTCTATAAGGTGCTCTTGACACAGGAGAGGCTCCGGGTAGTAATTCAATAGTGAAATCAATTTCCCTTTTGGGTGGCAACCCAGGAATGTTTTCTGGAAATACATCCAAAAATTCCTGTACCACAGGGATATCCTTTATATCTACAGCCTTTCCCTTAGATTCGGCGTATCCCACTTGAATTGCGTACAACTGACATCCTTTACGAATACACTTTCTCATCTGAGATGTTGTTATGGGACGTAATTGCACAGGCTTTTTGATTCCTTTAATCTCCTTACGTGTACCATCTAGCGCTCTATACTGTATTACCTTTTCATTACAGTCCACTATGGTCCAGTGTTTTTCCAGCCAGTCCATTCCTAGTAACACGTCATACGATCCCAATGGTAGAATATTTAAGTCTACCTGAAGCTATTGTTCTGCAACTTCCAGTATGCAATCAGCAATTTTCGCAGCCACTTTGCGTTTTGCTCCGGTGGCTAGTTGAACTAACCAGGAGTTTTTAAATTTCTTCTCTTTTAAGTTGCACATTTCCACTAGTTTAGGATTTATATAACTTAAACTAGCACCAGGATCTACTAAAATCGAAACAGGTTTAGATAATATAGTACCTTCCAATTCAATCATTGTGGGTTGAAAATCAGCCTGTCGATTCTCCAAGGCTGCGTTTATACGTGGTATGTTTCGTGCCACGTCCCCAACTATTGATGCTTCCTGCAAATTTGCCACAGATTCACTCTTATTCCGTTGTGGACAGTTCTTATAGTAGTGTGCTTCCCCACAGCCCCAACACTGTAGGGGGGTCTAGAATTCGGCCCCTGTTCTGGTTTACTCGATACTTCTGTGGGTTTTTCTTCAGCTGGCCATTTGATCCTTTGATGGTTCTTATTAAACTGCTTGCTTCCAGCGTTCCATCCTGCCCCTTTAAAGTGGTTGCTTTTACTGCTTCTGAAAGTAGATGAATTTTTCTGATTTTTCTTGGGCTGCCAACTTTTCCCACTCTCCCCCTTGGCCTTATTCTGCTGGTAACACATGCGTGCTTTCCGGACAGCTTCATCCATAGTTTGGGGGTTAACAAACTCTATTCTTTCCCTCATGGGAGCAGGCAGATTGCTCAGGAACCGCTGTACCTTAGCTTTCTCCTCTCTGAGGTAGGGTACATAACGTAACAGGGAGGTAAATTTCGCGACATACTCATCCATGGACATCTGGCCCAGTCAGAGATCATGGAATTCCTTTGCCTTATCATCATAAAATCTCTCCGTTAAATACTTATCCTTGAAGTATTTCTGAAACTGTTCCCAGGTGACATCACACTCATCTAGGCTGCGTACATTCTTCACCTCCTCCCACCACAGAGTGGCTTTCTCTCGCAGCTGGTATATAGCCAATCTGGCTTTCAGATTACTGCTATACTCATATACCTGAAAATATTTATTAATGTTAATTATCCATGCTTCAGCTGCCTCTTCCGCCTCGCCATCAAACATTGGTGGCTTAATCTTACGAAACTCCCCCTGTAGTTCTATTTTCTGCTTCTTGAAATCTTGTTGGTCGGATAAATTGCCCGACTCTGCCTCATTATAATTCTTATTTTTACTCCTTTGTGAGGGGCTCCTCTCAGTTTTACCAGTAGTATCGTTCCTGGTTTTCTGCTCGTCTTGTCCTGTTGATTCATCTTTTTCAGCACTGGGGTGCTCCAACTCTTGATTTTGTTTATCAGATAAAATTTTTAGTATCCTTTCTTGGTCGTGGAGCAACCTCTCATTGTCCTTTCGGACCCTCATCATTTCTTCTTGTAGTTGTTGTACTGTATTTATTAAAAATGCAGTCTGATGCTGTTGTTCTTCCAGCATTCGGCTTGTCTTTTGATGCTGTTCTACAGTCAATTGAACCCACATTTCTGGATTCATAACAGTTTGGCCCAGAGTCTCCTCCGGCGGAGCTTGAGATGTCGTACCTTCTCTCATGTCCCTCGTTCCTCTCAGTGCACTAGTCACACACACCGCTTCACTGTCAGTAGACCCCTAGGATCCCAGTGTAGCAATCTAGCTCTGATACCAATTGTCACATACATAATCGATAAACAAATACTATATAAAAAAAAATTTAACTTATTGTTACCAAAGTAACTATTTCAAATATATATATATATATATGCTCTCAGCAATGTAATCATCATTTCACAGTTAATTCACAATTAATACACAAGAATCTGGATTTAATATTCGTACTGGCATTCCCATAAAAGTTATTATTCGGAAGATCTGGTTATAAGGCCCTGAGTTTAATGCAAAGGTTTTTATTTTGTGATATCCGAAGACTCATATTTAATAACCAAGGCTCAAGGCTGATTTAACTATTCTCGCGTTAATACATCTGTCAAAGCTCCGGCGTTGAAAGATGCTCCGCCAACTTGGTATACATGGTGATGTTAAATTTGACGTGTTTTGAGAATTAAGCGCCAAGCTCAAAGCTATGGCAACTCCGACACCTGGGCTTTCCTCTGCCCATCCCGCAACTTCGTTTTTAATGAAATTTATTGCCCAGCGTACCGCCAGCCTTACCGGCATAGCTGTCATGTTTATCTGGGTTTTCCATAGCACATTCCGCGGGTAACTTAACTCTCCAGCTCACTTGCCGGGAAGGTTGCAATCTTTCGGCATTTTCTCTACCTGCAACCAAGAGTCGAGGTAAACGGCGTTCCTTTGGACTTCATCGGCAACCATGGCGCTCATGGGGTTACCTGCTTGTATTCTCTGCCCAAAACTCTTTTAAACACTGGTCGAGACTGCCCTCCGTAGCATTTCGGGTTTCAGGTAACAGTCTCTCATAGCTCTTCCTTCACTTGTTTGTTAACAGTTAATTGTGATTTGTTTTCCGATTTAATAAGATGGGTTAATTCTCTTTGTTTTCAGGCGTGCTATTGCCAGGGTTAAGAATGCCGAAATCTTGCTTAGGTCTCGGAGGCGAAACTCCGCAGAAGGTTTCCAGTGACGCTGGTAACTTTTCGTATACCACCCTCTACTTTCTCTATTCACCCGTTTGCAATGGTAATCCCGTTTTCAGAGTTATATCCTTACCCTTAGCTTCATAACTGATTTCGTTATTCCTCCTGTGTTTTCGGTTAGGAATAATTCAGGTCCGGGGTTTATTACTCACAGGTAATAGTTCTAGCATCATTTAACCCTCGGCTTCTTGTTATTTTTACTTCAGTAATGAAACTAAATACTCCTGGGTTTTGCAGGTATGCTCAGCTCAACCATCTGATTGCACAAGATAAGCTTCAAACGACTAGACCTCGGCTAATACCCGTATCATTTTTCCAGGTACTCGTTTTCCGAAGGCAAGAGGTTAAATCCCTCTTCAAATCCCTATCCTGGCCACAAGCCTTCGACAGTCTTGTTAATAGAATATTTAGTTATGATTTACAAAAGCACGCAGAGCGTAGCTCTCAGCGCAATACCCTTGGGGTTGTTCTCTTACAGCTTTGTTGTGGTTTCTTGTTTAATGAAAATGGCGTTCCTAAGAAGCAGGGCTCGTAAAACCCTCGGCATGCATAAGAATATGTTTTCTGTTATGACTCAATGTTAAGCTCTGAAAGATTTTAGTAGTTTCGAGGATACGATACTCATGTTTAATTCCGGGTTGAATGGCTATACATAACTATGTTGATTCAGGGTTGAATGGCTATACATGACTCTATGCATACTGTTTATTTTAGAGCTTTCACTTTTCCTTCTGAATATACGCACAGTTACAATATTCTTTGCTTGGCCGACTCTGCTATGTTAGTCTCACAGTTTGTTTTTATGCGAAAGGTTCTCTATACTTACTTAATGGCTGTGTCCGGTTACAAACTTCTGAATCAGCATTCATGTTTTTTTTTATTTTCTTTACGTATTTGTATAGCAACAGTCGTTTCTTTGTTTACTTTTCGAGGGCCTGCTACAGGTTCTTCTTACTGTAATATCGATTTCTCTCAATATTACACTCATAGAAAGCAAAAGATATATGTTCTAAATTGTAACAACCCATACCAAATCAGAGAACGTAGCTAATCACACAAACTTTAATAAGGTAATAGAAAGAAATAGATACCTACACCATTTCTATGTTTAAATTCGATGCTTCTTCCTTTAACTTGCATGTGAGTTTCTTTAAAGTTGCTAGATCGTTCTGCCGTTTTCCCCATTCTATATTAAACATTGCATTTCAAATTCTTAGAGTATGTGCAAGGGTCGAAGTTAATCATAACTCGTAATTTCGTACTATTCTCTTTTTCTTTTCTAGTAGCACTAAGCAAGTAGCTATTTACTCGTTCTTTCAACATAATATATTTAAGAAGAATTACAATAGCACATATCTCAGAATCTCCTTTAATGATATTAAACTCCGTAAAGATTAACACTTTGGTACTTATCCGTAGACGTAGCACATATGTGTAACTAAAAATGTAATAAACTCCGTAAAAGATTAAGATTATGGTACTTATCCGTAGACAAGAATACATTCGTAACTTTTAATGATATTAAACTCCAGAAAGATTAACACTTTGGTACTTATCTGTAGTGGTAGAAATTTCCAGGCCGTTGTCCTCCCAACCATCAAGGGAAGCTATTACGTCCTCACCTTGCCCCCTAGCCCCAGAAATCGAATGGTGCCACGGGTTTAACAGTGGAACAATCTGCTATGACCTCTGGACATCAAATTCCAGTCACCAACAGTCAATATGGCTCACGTAAGAGTTTCCAAAGTTATTTTCAACTGGTTCCCACACCAGCTCAAGAAAATACTCTCTTCTTTTTGCCAATTTCCAGAACCCCCTCTCCTCCTCTGGATCCTCACTTTATCCATTGAGGAGAGGGTAACTGTTTTCCAACTGTTCCCCAACCACCATCTATTCTGAGAAATGATCACCAACAGCTTAGGAGATTTCTATCCATTCATTGGTTTCTCTTAATAATTCACAAATAGAAATAAAATAGTAATTTTTGTTTCAACACATAATCATCAAGTCTTTCTTTGAAATAAGCAAATTGTTTAAACTAGTTAATGCTAATTAATCTTTTAAATGAAGCTGTCACAACAGTCTAAAGTTAGCCATGTCTGGTTGCAGGTGTCAGATGAATGTCGAAATTGGGAGATAAGAAATTGGAAAAAAGTTTGAACGTTACTCTTACCCTATTCGATTTTCAATATATTAAAAAATGATAGATCATTTGGATAATGAAATCATTAATATTATCAGAATCCATAGTTTATTTAGATAGTTATATCAGTATCGTTGAGCCTTATCAGAATCCATATTTTTATTAGATAGTTGCCTGCATTGTCAACAACTGGGCGAATTCTACCAGGATTTTCAATAGGGTTATTTTATCCGCTTCAAAGTACATCAATACATAGAATAGAAAAGAAATAATGAATGATCAATTTACTATTACCAACGTCACTTGAAAGTATGAAATCTGTAATTCAGCGAAACTAGTTTTAATTGATAAATTTTCAGAAGTCTCTTTCAAATAGATAATTTATTTGATCGAAATATTACATGAATTACACACCATAATCAATTAGTTTAATAGAAAAAAAAAATTATATATATATATATATATATATATATATATATATATATATATATATATATATATATATTGTAGGTCTGTTTAATCTCTGCTGAATGTTAAATAGATGGTTAAATTTAATATAATTAAATAATTAAAATATGTTTTAATTTGTAAAACAAGATTAAACTATTTATCTTAAAAATAGAAAGAAATTTCATTTCATTCCAATATTAAAACAAAATATAGTCTTTTCATTTCATTCCATATTATATCTATATATATATATATATAATTGGAAATTTCAAGTAGAAAAAACACAATTAAAATAATTATTAATTTTTTCATTATTCATTATGTGTTTTCCCTTTTCTATTTTAATTTAGGGTTTTTTTTATTTTTAAATTTTATATCTTTGTTTTTTATATTTTCAAACAATAAGACTTGAAATTTCAATTTTATTTTATGGTTTTTTCTTTTTTCTTTTTTATATTTTCAATGGTATAATAAGACTTCGAACTTCAATTTTTTAAATGTCTTTAAAATCAATTTTTTTAATAAATATTTAATAAATATTTTAAATTAACAAATTATTAAGCAAAATCAAAGACGATGAATTGTTAATAAAATAAAATATTTTTATAATAACAGATTATATCAACGCATAACTACACAACAAAATCCAAAAGCACTAATGAATGAATTGCTATAATAATACTTTTAACAAGAAATAATAATAAAATAAATTATTATTATAATAAAAAAGCCACAACATATATGAACACAAATATATTATGGTAGGGTGCCTTAGCTACAAAAGAACAAAATTCAAAATCACTGATTACTTAATTTTTATTACCATAACTGATTATTATATTTTTATTACAAATATAATATATTACTGTCACTTAGCTACATAAAACAAAATCCAAAAGAATCCACCCAAATATCTCAAATAAAAATAAAAATTTACTGAAGACTTAAAAAAATTATTATTATAATAAAAAGGCGACACCATATATGAACACAAAAAGGCTTAGCTACATAAAACAAAGTCCAAAAGAGTAGTCAACCCAAGTATCTCAGATAAAATTTTCCGAAAACATAGTCATTTTGTATTCTTTTAAATATAAAATTACATTCTTCACATATTTTCTCAAACAATTTTTGCAAATTATCTTCATTTTACACATTCTAAAATTATATAGCTATTCTTTCAATTGATTAAGTTTACTAAATTAAAATAAATAAATTATCTATTTAAAAGATAAATAAAATACAATAAATAAATTATCTATTTAAAAACTAAATAAAATACAATAAATAATGTCATAGAGATAACACGCCGAAGAGCACCATTACTTCGTAAAAACTCCATTACTTCATAAAAATTGCTATCAAAAGGATTAATGATTTGAAAACATATGATGATGTCTCAATAGGTTTTTAAGGTCAGCTACCATCAGTACAGTCGGTTTATAATTGAAGATCGGTTACAATAATTGCAGTTTATATTTGAAACCCGCCGTAATGATTTGATACGGTACCTGCATCCATCGGTATTTGCATTTGTTGATAGATTGGATTTGAAGTCCAAGCAGAATATGCATTTACAGTTGAAGGTTCATGGGCAACTAAATAATTATAATTTGCAGGCATGACACCCCTGGTCGTCGGCTTCATAAATGGGCAGGAACCATGAACATTAACTATTTCTCGATGAGAATTATTTTGTATAGCCGCTCCTGCAATCATCTGGTCTTGTCTTCCTGTACGCTTTATATTTGAAGGCCCAACACCGTTGGGTTTTATATCTGAACATCCGTTAAAAAAAGATAAAGATTAAGAGAAAGCCTCGAATGATATTAACAACTTAAAATAAAATAAATTAGAAAAATAATCCAACAAAACACAGCTAGAAATTAATCTTGAAAATCGTATATAACTCCAAGGTAAATACTGCTACACATCATCTTCTTTTCTTTATTAAAATTATGATTGTGAATCCACTGAATAGGATAATGATTATGAAACTTTCTCCCAGAAATTTCATTTGGTTTATTGATAGAAAAAAAAAAAAAACGCCAAAGAGCACCATTACTTCGTAAAAACTCCATACAGTAGGTTTATATTTGAAGATCCGTTACCATTAGTACAATTTATATTTGAAAATCCAACGTAATTAGTTGGTATGGTACCTGTATCCATCGGTATTTGCATTTGTTGATAGATTGGATTTGAAGTCCAAGCAGAATCTTCATTTACAGTTGAAGGTTCATGGCCTACTAAATAATTATAATTTGCAGGCATGACACCCCTGGTCGTCCGCTTCATAAATGGGCAGGAACCATTAGCGTTAACTATTTTTCGATGAGAATTATTTTGTATAGGCGCACCGGCAATCATCTGGTCTTTTCTTTCTGGATGCTTTATATTTGAAGGCTTTATATCTGAAATTAAAGATTAAGGGGAAAGGCCTAATCAAACTAACAACTTAAAATAAATCAGAGAAAAATCCACCAAAAAACAGCTAGAAATTATCTTGAAAATCGTAATAAGATTGTGATCCACTGAATAGGATTATGATTATGAAACTTTCTCCCAGAAATTTCATTTGGTTTATTGATGGAAAGTAAAGATATGGGAAAATTTCACCTTTTGGTTTTACCTTATTTTAAGAACTTCAATAATAAATAACAAATAGGTACAAAAAATAACTCACAAAAAAAAGAACATTCTTACCAAGCGACTGCTGAGATCCAAACGCCCTAATGATCCTCAAAGAACGCAAAGTTCTATCTGAAGATCCGTTAAAGAAAAGAAAGATATAGGGGAAACCCCGAATGAATTTTAACAACTTAAAATAAAATAAATTTAATCTTGAAAATAAAATTGATCTTTAAAATCGTATATATGATATCTGCATAATCTTGAAAATTGTATATATCATACCTGCATCGGCCTTGAGAAATTTAATTTGACGTTCGACTTCACTAATCTTAGCGTCCAAAGAATTTCGCAGTTTCAGTGAGCGACAATCCGTGGCCTGCAAGTCATCGTTAATAATCCCAGTGTCCAAAGAATTTCGCAGTTTGTTGCAAGGAGAGTGTAAAGGAAGGTCCCGTGAGCGACAATCCGTGGCCTGCAACTCATCGTTAATAAAAAACTTCTTCAACTTCAGTTGGTTACTGTGTTTTCTGATACCCTGGTCCAAGAAGGCTAACGGCTCTTCTTTTCTCTCCCTTTTCTCGTGGATTTCATACTTCTGACGGAACTTGTCAACCAGAGCAGTGAGTTTGGAAGAGGAACTGCACAATATCGTAAGAGTAGGGCCGCTGTCCCGACAAGACTCTTGGCCACAGGAAATCATACAAACTTCCGCGCCACAGAGAGTGTGAATCTCCTGCAACTTCTTTATCAGTCCGTTCAGCCGATTCCGATAAGTGGTGCACCTGTAGCCTAGGTTCTCAATTCTTTTGAGTTGGACTGGTTTACGCCCCATTCTTTCTCACAAAAACACTTCGAATTTCCACCGACAGACGCAGGGGAAAACAGAAAACCTGCAAACCCTTATAAAATCCACCGCATTAACACTTATAAACCCTACCAAGCGATCTGATCATCCAATTAATCTTTAATCTGGTTGTTGTGACTAGAGCTTATATATTTCGTCCATATTCTATTTATACAATAATTTCGTCCATATTCCATTTATATAATAATGACATTACCTCGTACACTTACAGTCCACATCAGCAGGGGCCGAGATATTTTCGCCCCAGTTTGTTGAGAATGTGCGGCCCAATGGTTACCTGTAATGCTTGAACGGACGGTCGTGATTATTAATCGAAATTGAATATTGTTGTGATTAGCACAATCAAATACGTTGTTTATAAATGTAATATATATGAAAGACATTTATTATTAATTATTATTTATTATTACCAATTAACATTTATAATAATAATAATAAATAATAAATAATAATAATAATTAATTATAATTATTAATAATTATTAATATTTATTATTATAATAACTATTAATAAATGTTAATAATAAATATTAATTATTATAAATATAATGGTTAATAATTAATAACTATTAAGTGAAAAATAATTAATTATAATTACTAATAATAATTAATTAATAAGAATTATTAATAATATATTAATATATTATTAATTAATAATAATAATAATTAATTATTATTATTATTAATTATTAATTATTATTAATAATTAATTAATAATATACTCAACCAATTAATATTATAAATCTAATTTAATAATAAACCTAAAATATTAATACTAAAAACTTAAAATATTATAAATCAAAAGATAAATATTAAATTGCGGCAATTAATATTATAAACCCTTTATATATAAACTTGTAAAATAAATTATGAATATTTTTAATAATTACTAATTAATTATTATTAATTAATTAATAATAATTCTTCATAGTATATAATAATTAATAATAACATTTAATAATTATAATTAATAATAATTAATTTATTAATAATAATTATTTATTAATAAATATTAAAATTTAATCATTAATAATTGTTAATTTAATTATTACTAATTAATTATTAATAATAAATCCAACAAATTATTGTCATAAACCCAAGAGATTAATACTAAAAACCTAAGCAATTATAAATTCAAGGGAGAAATATTAAACCCAAGGTACTATAAACGCAAGGGAATAATATTAAACCCAGGAGATTAATATTATAAACTTAAGATATATAAACCATAAGATAAATATTATAAGCCCAAAGGAATAATAAACCCAAGGGATTAATACTAAAAACCCAATGGATTATAAATTGATGGTATATAAACCCTACGATAAATATTATAAACCCTAAAATCAACATGGTCGACCACACTCTCTTCATATTAACACAATATTTGTCACAATGCGACATTGAACTATGGTTGACCATGGTCGATTTTTATATTGAGACAACATTTGTCACAATGCAACATTGGAAAATGGTTGACCACAGTTGATTATATTGAGACAATCTTTGTCACACTGCGACGTTGGACCGTGGTTGGCCATGGATCACCATGGTTGTCAAAATGTAACGTTGTACCAAGAGACAATGTTTGTCACAATCTGACCATGGTTGACCATGGTTGATTTTCATATTAAGTCAATATTTGTCCCAATGCAATGTTGGAACATGGTTGACCATGGTTGATTTTCATATTGAGACAATCTTTGTCACAATGCAACATTCAACCATCGTTGATCATGGTTGATTTTCATATTGAGACAATATTTGCCACAATGTGGCATTGGACCATGTTTGTGCATGGTTGACCATGATTATAAACCCAAGGGATTTATAGTAAACCCTAGGGTTAATAATATAAAACTCATGAATAATATTATTCCCTAGGAATATGAACCCTTAGATTGATAAACCAAAGGGATTGATATTATAAACCCAAGGGATTAATTCTAAAACATCAAGGTACCATAAACCCAAGGGAGTAATATTAAACCCATAGGATTAATATTATAAACCAAAGATATATAAACATTAAGATAAGTATTATAAACCCAAGGGACTAATACTAAAAAACCTAAGGGATTATAAATTGAAGGTATATAAGCCCTAAGATAAATATTATAAACCCTAAAATCAACATGGCTCACCATGCTCGACCACGATTGATTTTCATATTGACACAATATTTGTCGCAATGCGACATTGTACTATGGTTGACCATATTCGATTTTCATATTGAGACAACCTTTGTCACAATGCAACATTGGACAATGGTTGACCATGGTTGATTTTCATATTGAGAGAATCTTTGTCACAATGCGATGTTGGACCATGATTGGCCATGGATCACCATGGTTGTCAAAATGTGACGTTGGACCAAAAGAAAATCTTTATCACAATCTAACCATGGTTTACCATGGTTGATTCTCATATAAAGTCAATCTTTATGACAATGAGATGTTGGAACATGGTTTACCATGGTTGAGTTTCATATTGAGACAATCCATGTCACAATGCAACATTGGACCATGGTTAATTTCCATATTGAGACATTCTTTATCACAATGTGGCATTGGACCATGGTTGTGCATGGTTCACCATGATTATAAACCCAAGTGATTTATATTAAACCCTAAGATTAATATTATAAACCTTATCAATAATATTATACCCTAGGAATATGAACCCTTAAATTGATAAACCGAAAGGATTGATATTAAGCAATCATTGTCACAATGCAATGTTGGAACATGGTTTACCATGGTTGATTTTCATATTGTGACAATCTTTGTCACACTGCGACATTTGACCATGGTTGACTATGGTTGATTTTCATATTGAGACAATATTTGTCACAATGTAACATTTGACCATGGTTGACCATGGTTGATTTTCATATTGAGGCAATATTTGTCACAATGACATTGGACCATGTTTCTGCATGGTTAACCATGATTATAAACTCGAGGGATTTATAATAAACCCCGAGATTAATATTATAAACCTCTTGAATAATATTATACCCTAGGAGTATGATCCTTAGATTGATAAACCTAAGAGATTAATATTATAAACACAATGGATTAATTCTAAAACCCTAAGGTATTATAAACCCAAGAGAATAATATTAAACCCAAGGGACTAATATTATAAACCCAAGGTATATAAACCTTAAGATAAATATTATAAACCCAATGGATTAATACTAAAAACCCAAGGGATTATAAATTGAAGGTATATAAACCCTAAGATAAATATTATAAACCCTAAAATCAACATGGTTGACCATGGTCGACCAAAATTGATTTTCATATTGACACAATATTTGTCACAATGCGACATTGGACTATGGTTGACCATGATTGATTTTCATATTGAGATAACCTTTGTCACAATGCAACATTGGACAATGGTTGACCATGGTTGATTTTAAATTTGAGAGAATCTTTGACAATGCGACGATGGACCACGGTTGGACATGGATCACCATGGTTGTCAGAATATGAAGTTAGACCAAGAGACAATCTTTTTCACAATCTTAACATGGTTGAACATGATTGACCATGGTTGATTTTCATATTAAGTCAATCTTTGTCATAATTCGATGTTGGAACATGGTTGACCATGGTTGATTTTTATATTGAGACAATCCATGTCACAATGCGACATTAGACCATGGTTGACCATGTTTGATTTCCATTTTGAGACATTCTTTGTCACAATGTGAGATTGGACCATGGTTGCGAATGATTCACCATGATTATAAACCCAAGGGATTTATATTAAGCCTTAAGATAGATTGTTGATAGATTGGATTGGAAGTCCAAGCAGAATCTGCATTTGCATTTGCAAATACCTTAACCCAAGGTATTTGCATTTGTTGATAGATTGGATTTGAAGTCCAAGAAAAATATGCATTTACAGTTGAAGGTTCATGGGCAACTAAATAATTATAATTTTCAAGCATGACACCCCTGGTTGTCGGCTTCATAAATGGGCAGGAACCATGAACATTAACTATTTCTCGATGAGAATTATTTTGTATAGCCGCACCTACAACCATCTGGTCTTGTCTTCCTGTATGCTTTATATTCGAAGGCCCAACACCATTGGATTTTATATCTGAACATCCGTTAAAAAAAGATAAAGATTAAGAGAAAGCCTCGAATGAAATTAACAACTTAAAATAAAATAAATTAGAAAAATAATCCAACAAAACACAGCTAGAAATTAATCTTGAAAATCTTATATAACTCCAAGGTAAATACTGTTACACATCATCTTCTTTTCTTTATTAAAATTATGATTGTGAATCCACTGAATAGGATTATGACTATGAAACTTTCTCCCAGAAATTTCATTTGGTTTATAGATAGAAAAACAAACGCCAAAGAGCACCATTACTTCGTAAAAGCTCCATACAGTAGGTTTATATTTGAAGATCCGTTACCATTAGTACAATTTATATTTGAAAACCCAACGTAATTAGTTGGTATGGTACCTGTATCCATCGGTATTTGCATTTGTTGATAGATTGGATTTGAAGTCCAAGCAAAATATTCATTTAGAGTTGAAGGTTCATGGCCTACTAAATAATTATAATTTGCAGGCATGACACCCCTGGTCGTCCGCTTCATAAATGGGCAGGAACCATGAGCGTTAACTATTTTTCAATGAGAATTATTTTGTATAAGCGCACCTGCAATCATCTGGTCTTTTCTTTCTGGATGCTTTATATTTGAAGGCTTTATATCTGAAAATAAAGATTAAGGGGAAAGGCCTAATGAAACTAACAACTTAAAATAAATCAGAGAAAAATCCACCAAAAAACAGCTAGAAATTATCCTGAAAATCGTAATGAGATTGTGATCCACTGAATAGGATTATGATTATGAAACTTCCTCCCAGAAATTTCATTTGGTTTATTGATGGAAAGTAAAAATATGGGAAAATTTCACCTTTTGGTTTTACCTTATTTTAAAAACTTCAATAATAAATAACAAATAGGAACAAAAAATAACTCACAAAAAAGAGAACATTCTTACCAAGCGACTGCTAAGATCCAAACGCCCTAATGATCCTCAAAGAACGCAAAGTTCTATCTGACGATCCGTCAAAGAAAAGAAAGATTTAGGGGAAACCCCAAATGAATTTTAACAACTTAAAATAAAATAAAATTGATCTTTATAATCATATATATGATATCTACATAATCTTGAAAATAAAATTGATCTTGAAAATTGTATATATCATACCTACATTGGCCTTGAGAAATTTAATTTGACATTCGACTTCACTAATCTTAGCATCCAAAGAATTTCACAGTTTGTTGCAAGGAGAGTGTAAAGGAAGGTCCCATGAGTGACAATCCATGGCCTTCAATTCATCACTAATAATTTTGTTGAAATATTACTTTCAACTGCTCAGCCCACAAAGAGCCGCTTTCCAAAATTTCTATTTTCTTTCTCCAAGTTCTCTGTACTCTGGCCGCTTGCTAAATTCAGTGAACAGTCAATTTTTTCTTAAGACCCTTACAATCCTTCGTAGTTTACAAAAACTGTTGAACAGTCTCTGTCCTATGTGTTTTGAAAAACAAAGTTTTCTATTTGAAGAACAGAGCATTTTGATAAAAAAAATTCTTTTGATTTAAGTGTGTATGCGAGCGTTTTTATGTAAAGACCTGTGGTCCCCACATTCTTTATGTAATCGCAATTGCACGTTGTTTTTGGATCAAGTGTCTTGTTGATGTTGGAGGTTCCGATGCGATCATCGCAATCGGAAGTTGCAAGAGTTACCTCCGCTTCTTTTTTTATGTCCGATTGACATGTTCCGATGCGATGCATTCATCGCAATCGCAAGAATATTTATCTCCCTCTGCTTTAAGCCAAGGACCGCGGGAGGTGTGGTCCCACAGACCACGCGGCACCACTGTATTGCATCGCAAATGTTTTTTTTGTATTGGCCCGATTGTTTTGTGAAGTTCCAGACCCGATAGAGTTATAGGACAGAGTTGATAAATGGATTTCGTGTTAAAATGGAGGCCCGTACCCAAAGAGCTCTGGCGGATGCGATATGAAGTTATAGGATGGATTGGATAATCCATCGCGCGCACAATTCGTGATGTCAGCAACCCCATTTTTGTTACGCGAAAATTCTCATTGTATTTTGGTCCATAGTGTTTGAAGTCCGGGCAGAGTATTATGTTTTAAATGTTTTTTTATATATCGCACGATGAATAACTTTGAATTTTTATATGTTTTATTATAAACATATGTTATATAAACATATGCGTGGTATTATAATGTGTGGGTCCCCGACAGTTTTAATAGTTTTGTTTTATTAACATATGCTGCGACATATTGTTAAGTTTAAATAGTTGTTTTGTTTTATTAAAAGGTGTTGTGGTATATAAAGTGCAAAAAGGCCCGAAGGCTATCGTAATAGAAAATGTTATGTTTTATTTTGAAAGCACAGCAGAGTGAATTTTGTATACACAACAGTGTATTTTCAAAGAGACAGAGAGTATTTTAAAAACACAACAGCATTGTTTTACAAAGTGACAGAGTGTGTAATTTTGTGAGACAGTGAAGTCTGTTTGGCACTGTGTTAGAAGTAGTCCAACATTTTGTATTCCCTCAGTCAGAGGAGATTTTGTAACAGTTTTTTGAAGTAAATGAAATAGTTTTTCAAGTGCAAAACTCTGTCTCCAGTGAAGAATTTTTTTTCATTATCTATGTTAAAGAGGAGAGTATTACTCTCTCCATTCGTTGTTCAGGAATTTCATGAATTCCAACATAGTATCAGAGCTAGTCCAGGCTCTTTGAAGGTGTCAAAGAAGTTGAAGGAAGGATTTCTTTGTTGCAGCAGCTTCTCTAGCAGAGTGAAGACTCAGTCAAGAAGAATCCAAGGTATTTATCAAGTCATTTTTTTGTGTTACTGTTGTAGACAGTCAGTTATTTTAAATACACAGTCAAGTATTTTGAAGCATAGTTAAGAGTGCAAGAATGGTTGGAGCCAGCACTAACATGGGTATTGGTAATACTCAACTCCCACAATTTAATGGGAAAAACTATGACTATTGGGCAATAACTATGAGAGCCCTATTTGCTTCCCAAGACTTATGGGAACTTGTTGAGGATGGCTTTGAAGAGCTAGCAGATGAAAATGAGTTTGATGATTTAACTCAGGAAGAGAAGGAACTGCTGAAGAGAAATAAGAAGAAGGATTCTAGAGCCCTCTACTTTTTGTATCAAGCAGTGCACGAGAGTGTGTTTCCAAGGATAGCAGCAGCCAAGAGATCCAAAGAAACATGGAAAACTCTCAAGACAGCCTATCAAGGCATGGAGAAAGTGAAGACAGAAAAACTACAGTTGCTGACGAGAGACTTTGAGACTCTCTGCATGAAGGAGTTAGATAATATTGACTCATTCTTCACACATGTGATTGGAATGGTCACACAGATAAGGTATCATGGAGAGACTCTTGAAGAAAGGAGGATTGTGGAAAAACTCTTGAGGATTCTACCCTCAAGGTTTGATGTGATTTTCACCACCATAGAAGAGACCAAGGATCTCACAAAATTTTCAGTGGATGAGCTACATGCATCACTGATGACACATGAGCAAATATTGGGCAGAGATGAAAACTCATCTCTAGAGCATGCCTTT
This sequence comes from Pinus albicaulis, assembly GCA_034641835.2. NCBI lineage: Eukaryota > Viridiplantae > Streptophyta > Pinopsida > Pinales > Pinaceae > Pinus > Pinus albicaulis. The sequence continues at coordinate 708,300,033 of CM076576.1, read as the reverse complement.
AAGACCCAGATGTCATTCGGAAGAGGAAGAGGGCAAGGTAGAGGAAACAAGAGAGGAAGAAGCAGAAGCCAAAACAGAGGTGGAAGAAATAGTCCAGCAAATGCTCAAGGAAGGGGCAGCAATCCAAATCAGCATCAAGGCCAAGGCAGCAGCCAGCAAAGTGGTTAGCAGCATGCTCAAGGACAAAGGTATGATAAATCCAATGTCCAATGTCACCATTGTAAAAAATATGGACATTATGCAAATGAATGTAGAAAGAAGCAGCATGATATGGGTAATAAAACAAATGCAAATTTTACTAGAGAAAATATCAGCCAAGATAAATTGTTTTTAGCTTGTAATATGGCTGAGGAAAAGAGTGAAGATTTATGGTTTCTAGACTCTGGTTGTAGTAACCATATGACAGGAAACATAGCCATGTTTTCTATGTTAGATGAGAGTGTGAAGTCACAAGTCACACTAGGGACTGATAGTAAAGTTTTTGTTATGGGAAAAGGAGACGTAAATGTTTTAATAAGGAAAGGTGTAAAAAAATCCATAGCAGATGTTTATTATGTTCCATGAATGAAATGTAACCTCTTAAGTATTGGATAGCTTGTTCAAAAGGGGTACAATGTTTTCTTTGAAGATGATGTATGCACCATCATGGATAAACCACCCAGCAAACAATGTATTGCTGAAGAGAAGATGACAAGGAACAGGATGTTCCTTCTCAGGATGAGAGCATATTTGAAAAATGGAGAAGAGATAGCAGCAGTGAAACAAGAGGCTTTCTAAAGTGACCAAAAGATGACAATTGGTTGTGGCACTTGAGATTTGGACATCTCAACTTTGGAGGTCTTAACTTGTTGAATAGAAAAGGAATGGTAAGAGGATTACCATTGAGTCAGAAGCCAGACAGCCTTTGTGAAGGTTGTATCTTGGGGAAACAACACAGAGAAAGTTTTCCTTTTGGGAAAATCATAAGGGAAAAAGCACCCTTAGAGATTGTCCACTAAGATTTATGTGGACCAATGCAAACTCCATCACTTGCAAGCAGACACTATATGTTAACATTCATAGATGATTTTACAAGAAAAAATTGGGTTTACTTTTTGAAAAACAAAAGTGAAGTGTTTGAAAGATTCTGCAATTTCAAAGCACTTGTTGAGAAGAAAAGTGGGCTGCATATCAAAGTCCTAAGGACTGATAGAGAAGGTGAGTATATCTCCAAAGATTTTCTACGTTTTTGTAGAGAAAATGGGATTCATAAGCAGTTTACAACTAGGTACACTCCGCAGCAAAATGGAGTTGCCGAAAGGAAGAATAGAACAATAATGGATATGGTGAGTATGTTAAAGGAAAATAATTTGCCTAATGATTATTGGGCTGAGGCTGTACATTGTGCAGCATACTTCTTGAATAGATGTCCTACAAAATCAGTTATGAACAAAGTGTCGGAAGAGGCATGGAGTGGCACAAAGCAAGGTGTCACACACATGAAAGTTTTTGGATGTGTGGTTTATGCACACATTCCAGATTAGCTAAGGAAGAAGTTGGACAGCAACGGGGAGAAATGTATTTTCATTGGATACAGTGAGGAATCCAAAGCTTGTAGGTTGCATAACCCATCCACCAAGAATTTTATTTTGAGCAGAGATGTTCAGATCATTGAAGAGGAAGCTTGGGATGGAAGCATAGAGAAAACAGTGAATGTTAAACATTGTTTATCTCATGATGAAAATGATGATGAGTTGGCTGAAATAAATCCCCAGACAGCAACACCAATACAAGGGAAGCAAGAGACACCCTTGAGGAGAAATGAAAGTGCTTCTCCAAGCACACCACAAGGAGGAAATTCAAGTGCTTCTTCAAGCATTTTTACACCTAATGAAAGAGGTAAGAATTTCAGAAATTTAAATGACATTTATGAAAAAGAGGTAGCAAAGGAAGGTATGAACTCTTTGTTTACTTTATATTGTCATGTTGATGACCCTATTCATTTCGAAGAAGCTATTAAGGATAGGAAATGGATAGAAGCTATGGATGAGGAGATTAATTCCATAGAAAGAAACAAGACATGGGATTTGGTTGAACTCCCAAAAGGTAAAGATGTAGTTGGAGTTAAATGGGTCTACAAGACCAAGAGTAATGTTGAAGGAAAAATAGAAAGACACAAGGCAAGACTTGTTGTCAAAGGGTATAAGCAGAAGCATGGGATAGACTATGAGGAAACTTTCGCACCGATTGCTAGAATGGAAACCGTGAGAGTAGTGTTGTCCATAGCAGCACAAAACAAGTGGAAAGTTTACCAAATGGATGTGAAATCAGCATTCCTAAATGGAGTGTTAATGGAAGAGGTTTACATTGAACAACCTCTCGACTATGAAAAGAAAGGCCAAGAGCACAAAGTGTGCAAATTGAAGAAAGCTCTTTATGGGCTGAAGCAAGCGCCAAGAGCGTGGTACAGTAGGATAGATTCCTATCTACTCGAAAATGGATTTGAAAAGTGTGAGGGAGAACCCACCCTCTACATCAAAGAAAAGGATGGTAAAATGTTTCTTGTGGTTTTATATGTTGATGATGTTATTTTCACAGGTAATGATGATTACCTTATTGAAAATTTTAAAACAGTCATGAAAGAAGAATTTGAAATGACTGACATGGGTTTGTTGAGATACTTCTTAGGAATAGAAGTAGAACAAGATGAAAATGAGATTTTTATCTCACACGCAAAATATGTTAATGAAGTGCTGGAAAGATTTAATATGCAGGAGAGCAAAGTAGCAATCACTCCCACAGTGATGGGATTAAAACTCAGTAGAGAGGACAGCAGCAAGGATTTTGATCCTAGTTTGTACAAGAGCATAGTTGGCAACCTCATGTATTTGACTGCAACTAGGCCCGATATAATCCATGTTGTTAGTTTGATTTCCAAATTCATGGAGAGGCCAAAGGAAGCACATTGGCAAGCACCGAAGAGAATTTTGAGGTATGTTAAAGGTACTAAAAGGTTTGGTATTTTATATACTACTTCAGAATATTCATATTTAACTGGATACACTGACAGTGATTGGGCTGGAAGTGTAGATGATCGAAAAAGCACTTCCGGTTATGTTTTTCACATGGGTTCAGGAGCCATTTCATGGGCTTCTAAAACACAGCCTATTGTAGCATTATCTACAACAGAGGCAGAATATGTGGCAGCTACAGCAGCAACGTGTCAAGAAATTTGGATGAGAAGGATGCTAAGGATTTTATGCCAAGAGCAGGCAAAAGGTACAGTAATTTTTTGTGACAATAGCTCAGCTATTGCATTATCTAAGAATTTTGTGTTTCACAAGAGAATGAAACACATTGACACAAAGTTTCACTACATTAGGGAATTGGTAAACAATGGAGAAATTGTTTTAGAACACTACAGAACTCAGGAGCAGTTTGCAGACATTCTGACCAAGCCATTGAAGCAGAAGAGTTTTGAGTTTTTAAGAAAATGTCTAGGTATGATTGATAACCCAGCAGTTGAAATTAAGCAGGAGTGTTGAAATATTGCTTTCAACTGCTCAACCCACAAACAACTGCTTTCCAAAATTACTTTGACTTCTCTGGCATAGGCCGCTTTCCATTTTCTTTCTCCAGGTTCTCTGTACTCTGGCCACTTGCTAAATTCAGTGAACAATCAATTTTTTTTTAAGACCCTTACAGTCCTTCATAGTTTACAAAAATGGTTGAATAGTCTCTGTCCTATGTGTTTTGAAAAATAGAGTTTTCTATTTGAAGAACAGAGCATTTTGATAACAACAGTCTTTTGATTTAAGTGTGTACGTGAGCGTTTTTATGTAAATACCTATGGTCCCCACATTATTTATGTAATCACAATCGCAAGTTGTTTTTGGATCAAGTGTCTTGTTGATGTTGGAGGTTCCGATGCGATCATCGCAATCTGAAGTTGCAAGAGTTACCTCCGCTTCTTTTGTTATGTCCGATTGACATGTTTCGATGCGATGCGTTCATCGCAATCGCAATAATATTTATCGCCCTCCGCTTTAAGCCAAGGACCGCGGGAGGTGTGGTCCCACAGACCACGCATCACCACTGTATTGCATCACAATTTTTTTTTTTGTATTGGCCTGATTGTTTTGTGAAGTTTCGGACCCGATAGAGTTATAGGGCAGAGTTGATCAATGGATTTCATGTTACATTGGAGGCCCGTACCCAAAGAGCTCTGGCGGACGCGATATGAAGTTATAGGATGGATTGGATAATCCATCGCATGCACAATTCATGATGTTAGCAACCCCATTTTTGTTACGCGAAAATTCTCATTGTATTTTGGTCCATAGTGTTTGAAGTCCGGGCAGAGTATTATGTTTTAAATGTTTGTTTATATATCGCACGATGAATGACTTTGAAGTTTTATATGTTTTATTATAAACATATGTTTTAACATATGTTATATAAACATATGCACGATATTATAATGTGTGGGCCCCCAACAGTTTTAATAGTTTTGTTTTATTAACGCATGCTGCGACATATTGTTAAGTTTAAATAGTTGTTTTGTTTTATTAAAAGGTGTTGTGGTATATAAAGTGCAAAAAGGCCTGAAGGCTATCGTAATAGACAATGTTATGTTTTATTTTGAAAGCACAGCAGAGTGCATTTTGTATACACAGCAGTGTATTTTCAAAGAGACAGAGAGTATTTTAAAAACACAGCAGTGTTGTTTTACAGAGTGACAGAGTGTGTAATTTTGTGAGACAGTGAAGTCTGTTTCGCACTGTGTTAGAAGCAGTCCAACATTTTGTATTCCCTCAGTCAGAGGAGATTTTGTAATAGTTTTTTGAAGTAAATGAAATAGTTTTTCAAGTGAAAAAATTTGTCTCCAGTGAAGAATTTTTTTTCATTCTCTATGTTAAAGAGGAGTATTACTCTCTCCATTGGTTGTTCAGGAATTTTCATAAATTCCAAAAAATTTCAGTGTCCAAAGAATTTCGCAGTTTGTTGCAAGTAGAGTGTAAAGGAAGGTCCCATGAGCGACAATCCATGGCCTGCAACTCATCGTTAATAAAAAACTTCTTCAACTTCAGTTGGTTACTGTGTTTTTTGATACCCAAGAAATTTAAGGGCTCTTCTTTTCCCTCCCTTTTCTCGTGGATTTCATACTTCTCACGGAACTTGTAAACTAGAGCAGTGAGTTTCAAAGAGGAACTGCACAATATCGTAAGAGTAGGGCCACTATCTTGACAAGACTCTTGGCCACAGGGAATCATACAAAATTCCGCACCACAGAGAGTGTGAATCTCCTGCAACTTCTTTATCAGTCCATTCAGCCGATTCCGATAAGTGGTGCACCTGTAGCCTAGGTTCTCAATTCTTTTGAGTTGGACTGGTTTACGCCCCATTCTTTCTCACAAAAGCAATTCGAATTTCCACCAACAAACGCAGGAGAAAAAAGAAAACCTACAAACCCTTATAAAATCCACCGCATTAACACTTATAAACCCTACCAAGCAATCTGATCATCCAATTAATCTTTAATCTGGTTGTTGTGACTAGAGCTTATATATTTCGTCCATATTCTATTTATATAATAATGAAATTACCTCATACACTTATAGTCCACATCAGCAGGAGCCGAGATATTTTCGCCCTAGTTTGTTGAGAATGTGCGGCCCAATGGTTACGTGTAATGCTTGAATGGACAGTCGAGATTATTAATCAAAATTGAATATTGTTGTGATTAGCACAATCAAATACGTTGTTTATAAATGTAATATATATGAAAGACATTTATTATTAATTATTATTTATTATTACCAATTAAAATTTATAATAATAATAAATAATAAATAATAATAATTAATTATAATTATTAATAATTAATAATAGTTATTATTATAATAATTATTAATAAATGTTAATAATAAATATTAATTATTAATAATTAATTATTATAAATATAATGGTTAATAATTAATAACAGTTAAGCATTCATAAGTGTAAATAATTAATTATAATTATTAACGATAATTAATTAATGAGAATTATTAATAATATATTCATATTTATTAATAATTATTATTATTAACTAATAATAATAATAATTCATTATTATTATTAAAATAAAATAACTCATTTAATAATCTTAACTCATATGAATGATTTCTTATAATCATCAAAATAAAATAAACACCAGATACTGAAATAAGATGCAGGAGAGTTTTTCTCCTTTTTACTATTTTTTTGTCACAGAAATAGTAATTCTAGCTTAAAAAAACAAAATAGAACAAATAACCTCTAGTATAGAAGAAGAAGTTAGAAGACCCCGACTTGAAAACTTTTCGTTTAAAATATAAGAGCTAAGTGAGGCTCTTCCCTTCCTTGACATAGCTTATACTTATCCCCCTAAGAAATAAAGTCTGCAACTTCTTTATGTTCTTCTTTTGTTTCTCCTCAGTCTCTCTATTTTTTTCTTTTCCAGAAAAAGTATCCATTAGAGACAAAATTCAGAATTAGAGATATATTTTTATCCATCAACTATTTTTGAGTCGTTATTAACTACCTCGGCCTCATCAACAAGTGGCACATCGCTAATTGTTCATTAATGAGCTCTTGTTCCCCACTTCTATATACAACTTCGTGTCTTCTAGGGAATATTAAATTGGTCAATAGTTCAATAAATAAATATTATCACCCAGATTAGATGCCTAGGACTTCTAATGGATAATATTAATTTCTAAAAAATGGAATTGTAGCCTTTTTCTCTTTCATCCACTTGTACTTAGCCACTAATTTCCAATTTTTTTATTCATAAAATAAAGCATAAAACAGTTTTATAATGGTAACTATACATCAACCATTATCAGTAAGATTACTAATAATTAAATATGTGTAAGTCTTTCTAATGTAGCACTTAACCTCAAGTTTAAACTTATAAAACTTATATATATACATTATTTCCACAAAGTCTTTAAGTTGGGGGCATCACATCCTCCCCCTATTAAATTTGACACCATCTGATGTCTTAGCATGCCATTTTAGAATTTAAATCATAGAAGGATAAGCTTATTTAAAATAATCCTCTAATTTTCAATTTTCTTCTTCTGGAGTAATGTGTTTCCATTGAACTTTTAATTTCACCACTTCCTTGTTATGGAGGGTAACCACTCTCCGATCTAGAATATGCAGTGGTTCTACTAGGAACTCTCAGCCCTCTAATTCCACATGTAGAACATGCCAATCAATTACATGAGAAGTATCATGTATATATTTATTTAATATTGAAACATGAAACACATTATGAACCTTAATGTTGGTTGGTAGGGATAATTGGTAAGCAATAGACCCAATTATGGCTAGCACTTTAAAGGGTCCAAAATATCTAGGAGATAGTTTAGCACAAGTGTCAAGCTTAAGTGTAATTTTATTAGCTTTGAATTTTAGGTATACACGGTCTCCCACATTGAATTCTTTTTGTTTCCTTTTTAAACATGCATAAATTTTTGGATGATCTTGAGCTATTTTTAAATTATGTTTGATTTTCTTGACTATCCCTTCAATTTCCTTTAACATGCCAGGACCTAGTACCAATCTACCTTTAGGATGATCCCAAATCAATGGTAACTTACATATTCTCCCATGCATAACTTCAAATGGACTCATTTTTAAGGAAGTCTGATATCCATTGTTGTAGGAAAATTCATCTAGATGTAGGTGGTCTTCCCATTTGATTTATTTACCTTTCACGTACATCCTTAACATGTCCTCCAATATCTGGTTGGTCCTCTCTATTTGACCATCAGTTTGAGGATGATAGGATGTGCTGAAATTTAACTTGGTCCCCATGTTTTCATATAGTCCCTTCCAGAATTTGGAAGCAAACTTTGCATCTATGTCTAAAATTACAATATTACGTACCCCATGAAGTCTGAAAACTTTCCTAATAAATATTTATGCAATATTTATAGTCTTAGAGGTGGATTTGACTGGAATAAAATGTGATACCTTGCTAAGTTTGTCAACCACAACCATGATAACATCATGTTGTTTTCTACTTCCTGGTAGTCCAGTAATAAAATCCATTGAAATAGTCTCCCATTTCCATTTAGGAATGGGAAATGGTTGTAATAAACCAGCAGGATGTTGATGAGATGCTTTAACTTGTTGGCATTTAATACACCTTTCCACATACTCAGTTGTTTCATTTTTCATGTTTGGCCAATAGAAATATTTCTTCAATGTTGTGATTAGCTTTTTATACCAAGGAGGGCCAACTATTGGGATTTTATTCAGTTCATCTAATACCAAAATTTTCAGACTTACATCATTTTGTATGTAAATTTTTCCCCTAAACAACAACAAATCTTACCTATTAATTGAGAAATTAGCTTCTTTCCCTCCCAAATTTTTAGCTTCCTACAACTTTTCTTTAATTTTTACATATTCTACATCAAAATGTGTAGTTTTTTTTACTTTCTTAGCTAAATTTATTAACCAACTAATTGTTTTTATTTTACTAATTTGGTGAAGTTCTCTGCTTAATGCATCATTTATCTTATTATGTTTTCCAATTATCTATGAAATTTCAAAGTCATACTCACTTATAAATGATAGCCATATTATTTTCCTAGCATTTAGATTGGGATGATCAAATAGATACTTGAGGCTCACATTATCTATCTTTAGCTAAATTTTCCTTCATATCAGGTAATGTCTCCACATTTTAAAAGCATGAATTATTTTTGCTAGTTCTAGGTCATGTGTAGCATAATTAGTTTCATGTTATTTTAATTTTTTGGATTCATATAAAATAACATAGTTGTCTTGCATTAAAAATCCTCCAAATCCTTCCTTGCTTACATCTATACACACCATCAATTTCCTTGTTGGGATCTGCTAATTTTAAAATAGGAGTTGTTATCAAAATTTTCTTGAGCTTGTCAAAAATAGCTTGACACTTAGAACTCCACTCAAAATTGATTCCTTTATTTTGCAGATTATTAATTGGGTAAGCAAGCCTAGAAAATCCTTCTATGAACATTTTGTAATAACTTGGGATGCCCATAAAGGATCTGACCTTTTCCATGTTCTTAGGTGTTTGTTATTCCGAAATTTCTTTCACCTCTTCAGGGTCTACAACAATGCCCTCTTATGCCCTCTTTTGATATCACATGCCCCAAATAATGTATTTTCTTCTAATAGAATGAACATTTGCTAAGTTTAGCATAAACTTCATGATCTCTTAGGATTTGGAGAACCATATTCAAATGTTTACCATGTTCCTCCTTACCTTTGATTATACTAGGATATCATCAATGAAGACAATGAATTTTTTTTCTAAAAGGGGTCTTAGCACATTGTTCCTAAGACACATAAATGTGGCAAGTGCATTGGTTAATGAAAACGAAAGCACTACTGATGGGCCTCTAAATTAGACACAAATCAAGGCCCATCTAACCTTTCTTAGGCACATAAAGGCTATATTAAATCTCTCCTTCTACACTTAATAATGTTTTTTAAGCTTTAATATATTCTTATGAAGGTTTGGAGATAATTGCATATTTGTGCTTAATATTATTTAATCCCAAAAAATGATATCTAATATAATTCATTGTGAAAACCCCTCAATACTAAAAATCATTTATATTTTTTTAGATTGATAATTTATTTTATAAATGACAAATGTCTTCAATCTTATGATTTTCGGCATGTAATTTAAAACACAATTACGACAATATTTTTTGTTGTTTTACAATCTCATCATTGAATCCATGTAATTTTTTTATGTTTATTTGCTTTAATTAGTCAAGGATTGATTGTTTCTTGATTTGACCTTGAATTATATTCTAGGTAGTGTTTGTTTTTTCCTAAGAGTTAGAATGGACTCTTATTATACATGCTATATGCTCATTTTTTCTTTCTAAAAAATGAAAATACCATTGTTTATAACACCAAGACCTACATTGGGGATTGAATTCTTGTGATTGTTGACTTGTGGAAATTTGAATGTGGGATAAATAATAGGTATAGGGTGTAAACTATAAGTGATGTGGTAATATCATGTTTGAACTTTATTTTTACCAACTCCCTATCCCTTTAAATTAAGGATTGACAAGCATCTCATATAATGAAGTACTCATGATTTAAAAACTTGATATAAATGTTTGATGAGTCATTTCTTATTGTGTGTCAATATCAGGTTTTGTGGAGCACTGTGTATTCAACATCTGGACTGTGGTTATGGATAGAATAGTCTTGAGGGCTAACTATCATCATTATTCATTACCACCCTCCATTAATTGCACCATGGACAGTTGGTACCTGAGCTATAGTGTCATTTCATACCTATTTAGTGATTTTCCTCCGAATAAATATACTCATCATTGCATTGAAACCTAGAAATTAATCACAACCTAACCCTAAGTTTGATGACATTTGATGTCGATTTGAAATCATTTCCGGGTATTCTCACCAAAACCTTAGGCATTTATAGAGGTATTATAGTTTTCCTCTATTACTGCATCCCACCATATGATATTCTCCTCCTTTGTGGAATCCTACATGCACATTAAGATACCCTTCATCTTCATGGCTCTCGTGGTGAGGTTTAAGCCTTTGGGAACTAACGTTATCAAAGCATATGAAGAATATTTGTCTTTGCTTAAAAAAGTAGGATGGCGGTATTTTTATTTAGCCTTTCATGGTCACATTATAGAGGTTGCTAGAGCTTATGTGTAGTCCTATAAAGGCAATAATTCCCAAGTTGGAGATATTGAAGTGCTGGTAAACGAGGCTTTCATAACCTAGTCTACTCACCTACTAGTTGAAAGAGAGAAATGGTCAAAAAACTGCCCCTTGAAGGATATTATTTGGAAAAAAAATTTGGTATCCAAGATTTTTTCATATAATATGAAAGGTACACTTGTAACACACCTCAAGAAAAAATGTTGTGATTTGGTTTTGATTATTAGGCAGTTTATAACTTGTGAAGGTTGTTATGGTATAATTTTCTACTACCATATTCACTTTCTTATGGTTTTTCTTGGATATCTACTTAATCTTCCCTGTGATCTATTTGAGAGCCTCAATAAAATGCCAAAATTTAACCAAACAAGGTTTAAAAACCTTGATAGGAGCTTGTTTCATTACAACCTGATTTGAATTCTTATTGAATTTCAACTATATCAATTAGGGGATTCTTGTGAGACATTCCTCCACATAAATAATTTTTTTAAGTCTCCAGCTAAGAATGGGGATAAAATTCCTCCAAATATCAATGAATTTCATAAGTGTATTCATGAAAATGTACCCAAAACCCTAGCCTCATTAGTTCATCAGAGCTCCATGCCTAAAAACCTTAGTAGTCTATCTAAGCTAAACACGTCAAATACCATTGATAACAAGCTCCCATACCTAGAAATTAATCATGTCACATGAAAATCAAGTAAGAGGGTTAAATTTGGTCTTATGAAATAAGACCTCAATTCTATACTGTGTGATGATTGCAAGCCTAAGGTGGATTTTACTATGCATCGTTTCTAGCACAACCTTGCAAATGACATAATTAATATGGTGAAGCATAATTGGATTATAAACAATCAATTAGCGTAAAATATATCTCAGGCTAACGGGTTCAACTACTGTCATTCCCATTCATTTTGATATTCTTGAAGAACCCAATCTTCAAAAGGAAAACCCTAGGCCCAAATCTGATGAAGATTTTAGTCATAACTCTGTTTTTGACCAATTTAATGATGTTGTGATTAGGTCTAACGATGATTCTAAAAGTAAGGAGGATTTCCATAAGTGTTTGAAAGGCTGGTTATGACAAGAGAAATATTGTATTGTAGTGTCGTATCTTGAGCATAAAATAAATGAACTACAATGAGAAAATCAACAACTTAGGTTGCAAATTCAATCTATGGCTCAATAAAATGATAATCAGGTCACTTAAATGAAAGAAAAATATGGCTAGCTGAAAAGAAATTAATAATAAAGTCTTCATGGGTTAATGTTACCATCACTTCAGATTACAAAGTTTCTTTGGGGTTACTAAATTAATGTTTAGATCATTTTATTTAAATTTTCATATATTTTCTGAAGGTAAAAATACTTGTTAATTTGTTTTATTTTATTAGTAGTAGCTACAAAATCTAATATTTTGTAGCCACTCCTTTAGATAGGTATTGCTAGTTAATTTTATCTATTTGATATGCTACATGTGTTCAACGCACATATGTAGCTTGGATTTGGTTTCTAGATATGGGCCTTCCAGCCCATTCAATTAGTGTCTCTTGCTGATATGAGATATTTTTCTATTATTAGTTGTTAGTACTCGTTTATTTTTTTATATGACCTATAAAGTTGAATCTACAGTATAGAAAATACTTCCTAAATGTTTAGGAACCGTCTCTTTATTTGGACATTTGATAATTTTGTATTTTCATACTTATATCTAGTATAAATAGAGTATGAAACATTGAGAAAAGGGGATGTAATTATTGATATTTTGATGAATATGTGGTATTGAAATACTATGTTTGAAGCTAGAAAAAACTAAGAAATTTCTTTTAATTTGGGAAGTCACAAAATTTAAGATATAAAATGTATCCTTCTTGGATTGGGCTTGTAGGATCTAAGGGTGCATATGGGGCATGTTGTATCAAAAGGATTGTTTAGCATGTTCAGACAAGGCTTTCTAGGCATATTTGTTCAAGGTTTAGACTCATTTTTGCATAGCTAGGAACGTGCACAAATAAAACTTTTTTAGAATCATGTTCTTGGAAATATTGGGCTAAACATATTATTGCACGTTTTATTGCTACTTGAGGAATATAATGAGTGATTTTTATGGCCGAATTTATTGACAAAAAACTATAATTTTTCTTTATGTTAGAAGATTTGTTACAACTAAAATTTATTTCATAGAAGGTTGTAATATCATAACCATGTTTTGTACTTAATGCATGGTCTTCTATAAGTAACATCCAAGAGTTAGTTAGTGAAATTATTCAATGTGGACCATTTACATTGGGACTATTTCACATTCAGTTTGAATATGGTAAAAAGGAGTCTTTAGATAAGGGGACATCAGTTTACCAATGTGGGATTGGGATCGATGAATTTTTATGAGGAGTGATTTATGGTTGTCTCCCAGAATGGAAAAATTGGGAGCATTTTATAGATATATTTTGGATCTTGGTATTAATATATAGATTATGGATCATATGTAGCATGGTTTCTCTATTCTTATTTGGGACACAAAAATACAACTTTTGATTTATTAGGAAAAACAATCTCGAGAAGGGAGGATTGTAATGTCCCTTTTCGAGAACATCAAAAAATATAAAATTAATTTAGCTATTTAGTGTCATATTAAATGTGATAATGAGTAATTAAACTAAAAGGGATATTATAAGTGACTGTTGATTTAATTAAGAAATATAATTTATAAATTCACTTTATTATTAAAAAGGTGACCCATGGCATTTCAACAACCCATGATATTTGGATGAGGGAAACTTTATAAAAAAGAAAAATAAGATCTCATTGAGGATATGAATGAGTATTGATATTTTAATAATTCTTTCAATGGCTTAATTAGTTTACGGTGTGATGGATATATCCTCGATATATATTTTCAATTTCGGTGTTGATGTATACACCTTAGCTAATGGTGGTTTGTTTCAGTGGTTATAAAGTCACCCTAGTTGATAATTTTATTTTTCCATGAGACGCCGAATTATTATTTAAGGAGGCCAAACTATGGGAGGGATTAATTCGTTTACTTATAAGAGTTAGAGAACATTATCAGTTTGTTGGAGGAGTTGAGGTGTATAAAAAAAGGAGCGAGAAACCAAGAATTTCTAGCTAATTCATTTACTAATTTTCTTCAAAATTTATTATTTATTAATAAAATTAGTTTGGGTTTTCAATATTTTCTTGGTCTCAATTGAAATATTTATTTAGGTTCTCTATAAGAAAAAATTATGGTGTTTTGTAGTAAATTTTCGTGAAATATTTTTTGTGAATTTTTCTGGTAAATTTACCAAATAAATTATAAAGGAATATTGCAATCCCTAAGAAGAATGTAACACCCTTCACAAAACAAATTTAAAATTAATGTAAGAATTACATTTTAACACCATTTCTATTTACCATATGATGAACACTATGTTTTTGCAACTCAATTTATTATCATCAGTTCCTTAAGGAAGTTTCCTTGCCATTTAATTTAATATGAATTGATGGCATAAAGCACAATAGCTATATGATGCAACAACCAAAGTTTAAACATTTTATATCCTATAAAAAAATCACACACCCACTTACGATACTTAACTTAAGTTGAATTAGGCTCACCTACTAATATACATCCTCTGTTCTGGTAGTAGGTATAACAAACATCGTTTAACCATGATTATAAATGAACTTTCCATATATGTTGGTTATTAACCTTATGTTATTTTTTAAACTTTAGAATTACATTGAAATTATCCGAAATGATGTTTTACAATGTTTATACTCCTTAGCAATGTGATTACCACATTCATTTCTTCACATAACTTTATTAAACTAGCGGCATTCCTTCAAAGTTTTTTCAAACTTGTGCTAGAGGTTTAAACGATGGACATTTAGCATTGTTCAACATTGTCAATTTAATTTTGATTTGATGGTCCTATTACTTTTGAAAGTGGTTAGGGTATTACCCCCACCCAAACCCTTGTCAGGACTCTCTTTTGCACTCGCTCCAGATCTTACCTATGCTCTACAACTTTGGCTACTTTCTCGACCCGAGGGTCTTAATACTCATGAAAATGATGCCAAATTTTGTCTTCTTGTCCCAGGTATGACTCATTGGCTGCCTCCGAATTATTTTATTTACTATTTAGTTTTGTTCTGTTGTCTCTTATGTTCTCTTACCGCTTTGGATAGTTGATTTCCCTGGTTGCTTACCTGGTTCAACGAAGCGATGCTCTAGAAGGAACACAAAGTTCTGGATGGAAAAGGTAGGGATGGCCTAACCTCATCATATTAGATAGTTGAATTATTTCCATTCATGTGTGCTATGATGGAAATAGTTGGGTTTTATTTTTTCTCAAGTTTTCCTAGCCGAGTCAACGCTCTCAACCCTCAAGTAAGATTGTCTCGAAGGTTTCCTAGTTTTCTTCGTATTTTTTTACAAAATATTATCGGTTATGTATAAATACCCTAACTAGGTGTTTTGTTGTATTTTGGTTGCAGGTACAACCAAATCCTAGTGGTCCCATTTTCTGCAACTTCGAGGTTCTTTTCAAAGCTTGTGCTTACTTCCATTTCCTTGTTTCCAGGTATTTTATGAAAAAACCTATTAGGGTTCCTTGCAATGGTTTAAAATAATTGTGGGTTTTCTCTTTCGGTGCGAGTACAATTATCAGACCCATTTTGTTTCAAAATTAGGCCTATGTTTTCAGTTACAGTCTCATCAGAGTTGCTTAACCTTAACCCTAGTCGTTTCCGCTTGATTGTGTAAGATTGTATGTCGACCATGATGTAGTTTATGTATATAATTTTGGTATTAATACACTATGCAAGACCTCGGTGTATTTGCATGCATCTAGGTTTTATTTCTAGAATGGATGAGGGATTTCCAAGTTGTAATAATAAATAACTATTTTATCATATAATTTTGTTCTATCTATTTATACAAAAAATGGAGGCTTAGTTTATCCCTCTCTCTGCATGTAAGATATAAGAATTTTATTGCATATCTATCGGTTATATCTGTTTCAATGTTTAGCTCAAGCGTTTAGCTATATTTCATCACATGTATCAATATCATATGAAATTAACCAGAACTCCAGTTTAAGTTTAAGTTATTAGAGTTTGTTTGTAAGTGTACATTGGGCACATCTTTGGCCATGTTCTCAGTTATGCGCAACCAGTAATACTAGGTGTTGCACTGTTAAAAAATTTCCATCTTTTAATGTAAGTATGTTTGCATGGCAAGGTTATTAATTGAACTGTATTTTTCAGTTGTGAAAAGAAATCTCTGCATTTGAGCTATGTCTTACTTCCTACCATTATTTAGATTATTACTGCTCATAATTTATTTTTCAGACAATAAGGATTTGAAGTAATTAATTGCATGTGTTTATGCACAAACTCGTAGATGTTGCTTACCATTTTAGTTTAGTTTACCATTTAGAATCGATATGCTATTCCTATGGTGGTTCTAAATTGAGAAATCAGTGAGGTTCACACCTATTCATTTAAGTTTTACTCGAGTCCTTGTTTCCATATCATATTGTTTGACTAAGGTCGCCCCAAGTTCGAACTAACCGATATCGCCTACAACATGGCTCTTTCTTGTTTCCTGTAACACCATTAACCATTTATACTCTAGATTGCTACAGTTTTGCTCTAATTCTGCTATAGCTTCTTAACTATTCTTGCATTGTACAAATCTGCTTCTTCGGCTCAAAATTATAACACTAAATACATGTGTAGTCTAACGTAATTCCAACACAAAATTTCAATATAATAACCACAAAATTTTAATACTTAATACATTCTAAGGTTAATTATCTACTAGATTGCAACTAAAGATCTTGATTAGAGAACTCAACTAGAAGAGTACCCTCCATCCTTCCAATGAGATCAACGATCACGTCCGAGTCTCCCCTCGAGCTTCTAGCTACCAACATAGTTTTTTCATGATAGTGACCATTTTGGTCTACTTGCAGACCTCAAGACCTTTTCCAAGTCCAATATATTTCCACTAGGTGCAACCCAACTCAAGAATTTCCTTCACCTGCAGCACCCAGTTGCAATTTCTTGGTTTGGTTTCCTTCTTCTAGAATTATTTTTCCAAAAAGGTCAAAACCCCCTTCCTTCTCAGTGAGATGCATTTTCTTCCAGGAAAGGAAGCCAAGAAGCATAACTGCTTAACTTTCTGGTAGTTAGATAACTTCTTCAGGGTCCCTTATTTTGAGTTCCCCAACCATATCTCAGTAATTACCAACATGTATTGGTACACTCTAAATGATAAAATGTATATATATGAGGTCCCGAATAATTTAATTAATTCTTTTAGTCTTGACAATTTTTTTTCTTAACTTAAATATTAAAGGTCTCAAAATCAAACAAAATATCCAAAAAACATAGTAACCAACAATAATTACCAAATGCTTCTATATAAAGGGGTGAAAAAGAAGCTCATTATAATTTCACTCACACAAACCCTAATTCTAAAAAAATAATAATTTATTTCGTATGACACTTGTTCATATTGCATTTTTTAATTAATCAATTTAATTGAAAGGGTAGAAAAAACATAGCTATTTTTGAGGTAAATGTCAACCTTTGATTTGTAACTAATACTAAGAATATTCTAAAATATTCCTTGAAGATTAAATCCCTACCATCCACCTAATAATTATCAATAATTAAATTAAAATTTTAGAAATTCTATTGCAAAATAAATATCCTATTTTATAACATATTTTTATTATTTTATAATTGAATATAAATAATATGCGTTATAAGAAAATGGAGCACTAGTATTGATGAAGCACTATTATTAATGGTCCACAAAAGTTGACATGATATATATATATATATATATATATATATATATATATATATATATATATATATATATATATATGATAAAAGTAATCATTAGTAATTTATAATAGGTAACATCTGGTTAGTGATATATAAAATGAGTCTAACTCGTTATAGATGATAATAATGTTTAATAAAATTGAGATAAATTTGAAAGATAATATTTAAAATATGTTATTATTTTAATTATTCATAAATACTATACTATATAATAATAATTCATATTATTTATTAAGTGTAAATTAGTTGATTTGTTTGAGTTTTAGTCTTTTTTAAGTTACTGGTTTAAATTTTATGAGCAAGGGTTGAGAGTGGGAGCCATGTATGGGAATTCAAATGATCTCATAATACAATATGTAATATTCCCAAATGGGGAAGCAACAATATATGAACACAAAACTGTAAATAGCAGTGTAAATCAACTCATCCACATTGGAGACTAAAATGGAGTCATAACATTATGTATAAGAATAGAAAATCGATACAAAATAGTGAGGCATAAATCATATGCAATGAGGAAACAAGCCTCCCATAAGCAATCACTCCCAAATATGAGCTGTTGTTACAATACAAAATGCCGAAGAGCAACTACAGTGCAATCATATTAAGCATAACTACAGCTAGAGATATTACAATGGTATAAAAATAATGATATAGGCTCCAATAGATTCTAGACATACATATTTGAGCACTAGATCAGCTTTCTAAGACAACCCAAGAGGGTTTCTGTAAAATGCACACAATGTGCCAATGTAAGCTACAGCCCTAGGGTTGAAGATATGTTGCAACAACAGAAATGAGAAGATATGGCTGAAGCTTATGTAGAAACCTACAGCTCTTCTCCAATAGATCCTACTGATGAAAGAATGGCTCCTCCACTGAAGAAATCACCTCCCAAAACAACCACTGTAACTACCCCTGCAACTCCTCCATAAAATAACACAGATCTGGACTGAAAATATGCTATAGGGGATAGATACTCCTTGGCCTAATGCCAAATGTGTCAAATAATCCCAAGGGGCTTCTTTACAGGCCTCCCAATGGATGGAAACCTTCCTCCACTGCAAAACTAGCTCTGAAGACGACCAATATAATTCTCCACTGCTGCACCCTGCAACACAGCAAAATATTCTGTAGAAACTGCGTTTTAGCTGAAGATTGAAGCTTGGCCTTAAGCCTGAGTGTGGAAATGAAGTACAATGCTCCTCCAAGAGGCCTCTAAAGGAAGGATATGGGATTCTCGATTGGGAACACCCGGTGCTAAACAACACAACAATCTCAACTAAAAATCTGAAGAATGCAAGAAGTATAAACAAACCACGTTCAAATAATAATCTAAAACATACCCCATATGGCTGCCATCCTTTTCCTTATATAAGTTATGAGCTTCCTTACCCTTGGCCCCACTCAATTAGGTCATTTCCTCCATGCAATCAATCTCCCTCCAAAACAGTGTTATTCCTTATCAAATGTCCACTCCTCCATAGCACCATTATTGATTTGGTCAAATTTGACCTATTCAACATGTTCCATCCCCTGTTCACACTCAAAAGTGCTTTGTCTAGCTGTTTAGAGGGTCTCCTTTCACACTTGAAGTGTTTTTGTTGTTGCCAAGGAGATTTATGGGCCTCCCTACCCACTTATTCACCTACCTAGTGACAAAATAATCTATAATATTCCATTTAGCTAAAAGTTAAATTTTAGGAATATTACAGTCCTCCCCTCCAAAATGTTGCTTGTCCTCAAGCAATTGTAAGGGTTGAGAAAAATTCTCCCCTCTTCCTCTTGTGGCCTCCTCATCCAATAGTCTCCACCATTGCTTTAGATATTCTACAAAATTTTTGTCTCCCAATGGTTCCTCCAAAATGTGCAAGTTGGCCTTTGGTGGATAAACCAGACGGCTCTCATCATGAGAAAATGGAAGGTCTATAAGGAAACCTTCTTACTGTCCAATGGTCTCTTCAAGGTAGGAGTGATGACAAGTATAGGGGATCTCATTCCGAAAGAGAGACTCCCATCTCCATGCTATCATCCAAATGAAATGAATCACCTCCCAGCATGGTAATTCATAGGAAAGTTCCTCCCATATGTTCATGAGAGGAATCTCCCAAGTGTTACAAACAATCATATGGCTCATATCATAAGGAAACAAGTGATATACTGTAGTGGCCATATCATTTTCCATGCTCCCTTTGAAGCATGAAGCACAAAAGGTGTGGGAAATTTCATTTCCCATGGACACATCCAACCAATGTGCCTTCCCTCCAATCATGTTCCCAACAAAGATAAGAACATCATCATCATATGGAATCACAATCAAGGTCATTATAGTTGCCATATGTAGTAAAGGAGAAGGACAATGGTACCTCATATGCAACCAGCGTAGTTTTGCTCCTAACTACCATAGAATATGATATAACAATTATTCCTCCCACCACTTGTTTGCTGCCCCATTCTTCTTGCATGCTTGGAGGAGGTGTATGACGATTGGTGTTAATGAAGCATACCATTAAGAATACATAATCTCCCCAAAAATTTCTAGGGAATGGTTAACATTATCATTTCTCATGGCCCCAAGTAGCCCATGAAGCCAATAAGAAATAGTGCCCCATCTTGGAGCAATGCCTTGCACATGAGTGTTAAGAAAATGTAAGTATATATTAAATATATCATGATGCTCAGAAATACAATCTTTACCATACACTTGGTTCAAACTAGTGAGGTAGCTCATGGATAAGCTCCCTCTCACACCCAATGAGTAAGGAGGTGGTGATGATAACTCTTCCCAAGTGCTATGTTTCTCCTCACCCTCCAAACAATATATACACTTCCTCATATGATAATGTATCTCCTCTTTGAAGTCTTCCCATATGAATCCCTCCAAAATAGTATGGCATGCTCTAATGAAACCAGTGGCATTGAAAAGAAAGATCTCATAGGCTGCATGTAATAGTTGGTCCTTGAGAGTTGAGTCTCTAGCCAAGAAGATCTTATCATGATAAAATATGACCCCATCTCTCACTATATATCCTTCATCGGGAAACTGGTCATCAAGTATCCTGCATGTAAAGAGATCCTTGGTGTATTCCAACAATAGCTGGGATCTCCAATAAGGATCCAAACTCTCTAATGACAACGCTACTGATCTATACTGTGTATCCCCTTTCATGTGGTTGCCTTCTTCCTTAACATCACCTATGCCAAAGTCAAGCACCGGTATGCTACTAACATGTTCCTTATGCACCTCCTGTAGCTGCTCATGCTCAAGTGAGAGTTGAAGCTTTTGGAGGTTAGTCTTCCATAGGAAGCTATCATCTCTCCAAAATCTCCTAAGTCTGGCCAATGCATGCATGAGTGGCCACCCTCCTATAACAAATGGGGAAAATTCCTCCCTATGTGGAAGTATCCTCCTGTTCTCCAATGCCATGGAGTGGTCTCCTTGCACCCTGATGGTGTCATCCTCCATCCCAGAAACATCTTCTCCCAACACAGAATAGCTGATGAGAGTGGGTAATGATGATATTGGGAGAATGTCTCCCTCCTCCTTGAGCCTACCCAAGACTTTTGTGTTGTGCCAAATCCTCCCAAAGTTCTCACCCCTTCTGGATCAATGAGTGGTGAGGTGTCTCTCATCTCTTGATCTGGTGGTCTCCCGGGTGGAATGCCTCCATGTAATGAGACATCAAAGTCTGAAGTAGACTGTATAGGTGAGTGGACTGATTTGTCCCTCCTTCTACTACGCAAATCAATATCCTTCTTTTGTATATAAACCCCTTGAAATAAACAAGGGTGCATGCTCCCCATCCTTTGATGTTGATCCACCTTTTTTGCTCCTCCTTTGATCAAGGTCTTACTGCCCATCACTACTGTCACATGTTGTTCCTTGCGAACCTGTTGCAAAGATGCAAAAGCCCCTCTAATTGAAGTAATACCTTCATGTCCATCCCCATGTGGTGATGGTTCTTCTCCTGATGTGACAGCATTGTTACTTCCTTTCTGCTCTTCCTCCTCTTTAATATTTGAGAATACCTCATCAACAATAAGAGACCCTAGATCTTGATCTTCCCTTGAAGGAGGAATCTTCATGTCTTCCTTTTGAGAAGAAATTTGCTCCTGCAATGAGGATATTGCCCTTGGCAAGGTATCATACAAGTTTTTATCCCCCTAAATAGAAATCTAAAGTGGAGTGAGTATAATAGATCTTTCCAACTCATGCAAGGGTTTTGATTGTTTTGGTTTGGCTAGCTCAATCAAAGATGTTTCAATTTTTTTTCCATCAAATCTCTTCACTAATCTCTTAGTGAATCTTGCATGAGTAGCTATATTTTCATGATTAAATGAAGAAGATTCATAAAATCACCAAGTATGAGCCTTACCTTTAAGATGCAGCACTATTATCCTAAGGGCTTCCTTTTCTAAAACTTGATGTAGCTGAAAGTATGAGTCTAGCTTCTCTATCCAATCCTTGGTTGTGCATGTGGATGACCCATCAAAATTTGGCAAAAAGAATCTACCTCTTCTGCTTATTTTGTGATTTTTGGGTATTCTTTCCTCATTGAGTTGGAAAAACTCTTGGAAGTTCAAGTGCTCCTTGAATCTCCAAGATTGAGATTCATACTCCTGAAGATAGTCACTGAAAGTCTCCTCCTTTGGTGCATATTCTTCCTCCATCTCTCTTGATGTGAATCTGGGCATAAAACTTAATTTTGGATCATAATGTGTGGCTGCATGCTCACACCCATCATGTAAAAATCTAGGGTTTGCTTCATATTCAAACCCCCTTGGATATTACCTACACATTTGCCTTCTCATTTTCTTGATATCTCCCTTGATGCTCTGCATAGTTTGAAGAAGAAGCTTTGAGAGCTTCTCTTCCTCTGTTCCTCCAAATACTAGAGTCTTGTATTTTTCCATTCTGGACATATTCTCCCCTTGTGAGAAGCTTCTCCTTATGGTGACATATTGGTTGAATGCACAGGCTAAGCCAAGATTATGCTCTGATACCGTTGTAATATTCCCAAATGGGGAAGCAACAATATATGAACACAAAATTGGAAATAGTAGTGTAAATCAACTCATCCACATTGGAGACTAAAATGGAGTCATTACATTATGTACAAGAACAGAAAATCAATACAAAATAGTGAGGCATAAATCATATGCAATGAGGAAACAAGCCTCCCATAAGAAATCACTCCCAAATATGAGTTATTGTTACAATACAAAATGTCGTAGAGCAACTACAGCACAATAATATTAAGCATAACTACAGCTAGAGATAGTACAACGGTATAAAAATACTGATATAGGCTCCAATAGATTCTAGACATACAAATCTGAGCACTAGATCAGCTTTCCAAGACAACCTAAGAGGGTTTCTGGAAAATGCACACAATGTGCCAATGTAAGTTGCAGACCTAGGGCTGAAGATATGTTGCAACAACAGAAATGAGAAGATATGGCTGAAGTTGATTTAGAAACCTACAACTCTTCTCTAATAGATCCTCCGAATGAAAGAATGGCTCCTCCACTAAATAAATCACCTCCAAAAACAACCACTACAACTACCCCTGCAACTCCTCCCTAAAATAACGCAGATCTGGACTGAAACTATGTTGTAGGGGATAGATACTCCTTGGCCTAATGCCAAATGTGTCAAATAATCCCAAGGGGCTTCTTTACAAGCCTCCTAATGGATGGAAACCTTCCTCCACTGCAAAACTAGCTCTGAAGACACCCAATATAATTCTCCATTGCTGCACCCTACAACACAACACAATATTCTGCAGAAACTGCATTGTAGTTGAAGATTTTAGCTTGGCCTTAAGCCTGAGTGTGGAAATGAAGTACAATGCTCCTCCAAGAGGCCTCTCAAGGAAAGATATGGGATTCCCGCTCAGGAACACTCGGTGCTAAACATCACAACAATCTCAATTAAACAGTTGAAGAATGCAAGAAGTCTAAACAGACCACGTACAAATAATAATCTAAAACACACCCCATATGGCTTCCATCCTCTTCCTTATATAAGTTATGAGCTTACTTACCCTTGGCCCCACTCAATTAGGTCATTTCCTCCATGAAATCAATCTCCCTCCAAAACTACGTTATTCCTTATTAAATGTCCACTCCTCCATAACATTGTTGTTGATTTGGTCAAATTTGACCAATTAAACATGTTCCATCCCTTGTTCACACTCAAAAGTGATTTGTTTAGCTGTTTAGAGGGTCTCCTTTCACACTTGAAATGTTTTTATTTTTCTAAGGATATTTATGGGCCTCCCTACCCACTTATTCACCTACCTAGTGACAAAATAATCTATAATATTCCATTTAGCTAAAAGCTAAATTTTAGGAATATTACAGAGTATTTAGGCTCTAAAAAGTTTTGCACTATCTTGATGACAAGATCTTGCAAATGAATAGATTATTCTTCAAACCAATATTGGTGTTGCCCCACACTTAAGATTAGTCTATCTAAAAATATAATAATACATACATACTAATTAATACTAATTAATAATGAGAATGAAAAAAAAAATTATGAATTTATTTTTCTAATTATGAATTTTTTTTCTTTGGCCTGTTTAAAGAATAAATCAATTTAATTTTTTGATGTGATATGTATAATAACATTGATGACATAATAGATAGATAAATTAATTTTAAAAAAAAGTCTATTGTTGATATTGAAATTTTTATACTTATTAATTAAACTTAAATATAAACTTATAAAATATAATGGCTATGAATATAAATCATTAGTTTAATTTATATGGTAAAATAGAGATATATGTGTGTTAATTACATGTATTAAATTTCTATATATTTATTAATTATATGTTATGAAATATCATGGTTATGAATATGAATCATTCTAATTTTATTTTATTTTAATGTCAGATCGATATTATGATTTTTTGCTAGAAAAAAATGTTTGTAATTTTATTAAGAACAACAACAACACTACTAACATTACAATATGTCTTCCATATTGAGTTAATATTTAAATGTTTACACTCATTTATAACTGCTACAACATCTCCTCCATACTAGATAAATTTGCCCCCTTTTATGATTAGATATTTACATTAATTTGATGAAAGATCTAAAAGATAAATGAATTGGCCTCTTTTTATGAGGAGATTACTACATTGGTATGATGAAAGATATAATTTTATTAGATACAAAGGTAATAGTTTATGAAGCTAGGGATGCTAATAAACTTGCTTCACATGACCAACTTACTATAATAGCTGAAACATTATGCATCAACATGGTAGCACTATACAACTAGCAAATTAGGATGGAGATGCTCAATGTTTCTATGCTAATAAAGACTAAAGACAACCAATAAAAGAGTTAAGTTCTTTATAGTGATTTCATGCATATTGGAAGTTAATTTGAAACATGAAAGATTTCTTATATTATATAATTTTTCTAGAATTGCAACAAATACATTAGGAAGTACATAGAAACTTCTTAATTTTTTTTTTTTTCTCTTATCCAAGAGATATGCAAAACCTTTTTGAAAATCATATTTCTTAGCAACAAAATTGATTTTTTTTAAGATGTATACATATTCACACAATATGTAAAGAACAACCAACATGCCCATTTTGTGTCCCTCAAATTCCATTATATACTCATTTTCAATATATATATATATATATATATATTCCATTTTCATACTTTCTCAAACTATATTTTTTTCCTAATTATTCATTTGTACTTATTATTAACCTAATAATTCTTGCTTCCTAAAAATGTATCATTCTTTATTCTAAATTTCCAATTTTTCTATATATATATATATATATATATAGATATATATATATATTCTAAATACATATACCCTACACATCCATAAAATTAAAACAATTTTGAAACATGAATATTTTCTAACTCTTTTTAAATTTAATACATATACCATATACATCAATAAAATTAAAACTTTAAAACAGGAATATTTTCATTTTTTTAAAATTTAATTATAAAAATTTAAAATATTAATTTTTATGCTCATAATTCTTACACTCATTCAATCCATGATATTCTCTCTAGTTTCATATGAAGCATAAAAACTAAAGCATATTTTAAATAAAGAAAATGATATTCAAATTAGAAGGTAAGGGTGACAGGGATGTTAAAAAGGAGAAAAGTAAAAGAATTTAAGTAGATATATCAATGGTTTGTTACAAACAATGAATTAATATCGTTCATAATAAATAAATTAATAATATTAATTATTAATTGAGAATTTGACGATTATTTTATAATTGAAAATAACCTAGTTAATAATCTTTTAATTACTAATAAAATAACTTGAACTTATTTATTTATTCCATACCGTGATTATAAACCAACCAAGATATACATTTGTAAAAAGAGTATGCAAGCTAAATGGAAATTGATTGACCAAACATCCATCATACATTTTTCATGATGTGTAAATCCAGAAAAATATATTCTGGAAATATTTTCATTTATTAAGACATTGATTTTTCTTGTAGACATACAAGATGAGAGAATTAAGGTCATTTTGTTCCCTCCTCTAATCAACGCATTATTCTCGTGATTCTCATCTCTTTCAGGTCTTTCTATTTATTAAAAAAATTCCCAATATTTAGCACACCGAACACCTAAGAAGGGATATGTATTGGGTTTAGGTTTAGTTGGAGTAGCAGTTATGTCCAGATCTGGTTATAAACTCTATTTTTGGAATAAAATACAAAATATTTATTGCCGAGAGGTGCATTCTACAGCCCAGTATGACCCCGATGTATAAGTATGTCAGAAGCCAAAAAAAATGTTGGCTTGAACAATAGCTTACATAAACATATAAATGAACAATTAAAAATTTATTAAAAATAAATTTAACCGATTTTTATATTTATTCAATAAACCACTTTATATTTACAAAAACTCAAAAACAGATTTTATTTAGGTGAAGCCTATGGAACAAATTATTATTAATACCATGGGCCAAAAACCATGGGACAAATTATTAATAATACCATGGGCAAATACCATGGGCCAAATAATATATTTATAAAACAGGTATAGTAAATAAGTAAATATAAAAGAGGTATAAAGAGGTAAGGTAAATAAATAAAAATATATCAAATACGATTAGAAATCAAGATCTAATTATATATGAAGTATAAGGGTCAAATACCATGGACCAAATTATTATTAATACCAAGCCAAAAAAAACATTATTAACCCTAACATTAATATTAAAATATTAATATTATTAAATTTAATATGTTTAGATTAATAGAATATTAAATTTATTATATTGTAATATATATTAATATATCATGATATATGATAGAGGTGGGAAAATAGGGGGGAGTGACAAGGGAGATATGGAGATAAATTGAAGGAGAAGGGAGAAGAGGAATGAAGAGAGAGAGAGTGAGAAGAGTGAGAAAGTTAGAGAAGGGTAAGAGAGGGAGAGGGAGACATAAAGATGGAGGTGGGAGAGAGATAAGGAGAGAGGGAGGGAGAAGGAGAGAGGATTGGAGGGTAGAGAGTGAGAGAGAGAGAAAGAAGGGGGAAGGGAGAGGGAGGTAGGAGAGAAAGGTAGAGAGATAAAGGATGAGAGGTGGAGGAGAGAAGGAGGGATATAGAGATGGAGCTGGAGGCGGAGCGAGGAAAGGAAGAAGAAATACATAGAGAGGGAGTGACAAGGGAGAGATGGAGAGAGTGTGTGTGTGCTTATGGGTGGGATAAAGATACATAGGAGTGATGGAGACAAGGGGGAGAGAAGGAGAAAGGAGGAGTGATGGAGACAAGGGGGGAGATAAGGATAAAGGGATAGAAATAGTAAGATAGTTGGAGAGTGAGATAGAGTGATGGGGGAAGAGAGAGGATTGGAGAACAGAGAGAGAGAGAGAAAGAAAGAGAGTTGGGGGGTCAAATAGAAGGAGGTGAGAGAGGAATGATGAGAGAGAGGAAGAGATTGATGGGGGAAGAGAGGATTGTAGGAGAGAGAGAGAGAGAGAGAGAGATGGGGGAAGATAAAGGGAGGTAGGAGATAAAGGGAGAGAGAGGAAGGAAAAGGGTGGGGACTTGAAAGAGAGGAGGAGAGAGGGAGGGATAGAAATATGGATTTGGAGGGGGAGAGAGGGAGGGATTGAGAGATGGAGAGAGAGAGAGATATGGGGGAATAGAAAGGGAGGTAGGAGAGAAAGGGAGAGAGAGGAAGGAAAGGAGAGGGGACTTGAAAGAGAGGAGAAGAGATGGGAGGAGAGAGGGAGGGATAGAAATATGGATTTGGAGGGTGAGAGAGGGAGTGATTGAGAGATAGAGCTGGATGAGGAGAGAGGGAGGGAAGAATAAATACATAGAGAGTGAGTAGTGGAGAGAGAGGGGGAGTGACAAGGGAGAGATGAAGAGGGAGTGTGTATGTTTTTAGGTGTGATAAAGAGACAAATAAGGAGATATGGAGAGAAGGGGGGAGAGAAGGAGAGAGAGAGGCATACGGTAACAAAGTTGGAAGGTGAATATAGAGAGAGAGACGGGGGGGAGAGAAAGGAAGAGAGAGAGTGAAGAGAGGTAGGTAAAGAGACATAGAGGGTGAAAGGTGGAGAGAGAGAGAGAGGGAGTGATAAAGAAGATGGAAAGAGAGGGAGAAAGGGTAGCAGGAAGGAAGAGAGAGAGAGAGAGAGAGAGAGAGGGAGAGGGAGAGGAGGATGAGGAGGGAGTGATAGATAGATAGATAGATTGGAGAAAGAGAGTTTATGTTTTGGAGTTGATATAGAGAGATAGAGTGAGATATAGATATAGATGTAAGGTGAAGAGAAAAAAAGATAGATGGAGAGAAGGAGGGAGGGACAAGGAAATTGATAGATATGGAGTGAGAGAGTGTGTGTGTATGGTGGGGTGAGATAAAGAGAAAAAGAAGGAGAGATGGATGGATATATAGATATTTATGGGGGAGAGAGGGAAGAAGGTTTCCTGTATTAGATGCATCGATTTCATTGTAGATGGTGATTTCTAATCCTATTTGATTTCTTGCACTAGATGAATTGATTTTGGTGTAGATGTTGATTTCTAATGATATTTGATTACTTACACTAGATGGATTGATTTTAATGTAGATGATTTCTAATCCTATTTGATTGCTTGCACTAAATTCATTAATTTCAGTGTAGATGATGATTTTTAATCCTATTTGATTGATTTCACTCGATGCATTAATTTTAATGTAGATTTTTATTTTTGGTTATATTTGATTTCTTTCACTAGATGAATTGATTTCAATGTATATTATTTTTAATCCTGTTTGATTGCTTGCACTGAATGGATTGATTTCAATGTAGATGGTGATTTCTAATCCTATTTGATTGCTTTCACTAAATGCCTTGATTTCAGTGTAGATGGTGATTTCTAATCTTATTTGATTGCTTGCACTAGATGCATTAATTTCAATGTTGACGTTGATTTATAATTATATTTGATTGCTTGCACTAAATGCATTGATTTAAATGTAGATGATTTAGCTAAATGCATTGATTTAAATGTAGATTATTTATAATCCTATTTGATTCCTTGCACTAAATGCATTTATTTTAGTGTAGATGGTGATTTCTAATCCTATTTGATTGCATGCACTAGATGCATTGATTTTAGTGTAAATGTTGGCTTTAAATCCTATTTTCCTACTTGCACTAGACTCAGTTATTTGAGTGTAGATGTTGATTTCTAATCATATTTCATTACTTGCATTAGATGCATTGATTTTAGTGTAGATGTTTTTTTCTATTATTATTTGATTTCTTGCATTAGTTGCATTGATTTCAGTGTATATGTTGATTTCTGATTTGATGTAATTGGATGTATGATGGTACATTAATTTTAAATTCATTGGATTAATAGTGTGTGTGCAATGATTTCAGTGTAAGCATAAAAACATTATTGACAATGTACATTGATTATTGTGTTATAGTAATTCAACCTATTAATATTGGAGAGCAAGAGAGAAAAGGTATGATGTTTACTACAACAGCTCGAGCTAAATATTTAAATGGTTTACGATTCCAACTGTCCTTTTCAAATAATCAATATGAAAATATGACAAAACTAACATGGGTGAAAATAAGAATAGTAGAAGAAAATAGTTTGAAATTGATCACAATGAAGACTATTCGTAATTGACTACATTCTTATTATTCACAGTTCACTTTGCATTCAAAATTTTATTTCATCATTAAATTTATTTTACAATATTTATCATCTCAACAAACTGAGGTAACTAATCAAATTTAAAATTAAAATGACTCAATAAATTTCAGAAATATTTAACATATTTAAAATGGTTATGTTAATATTAGAAGTATTTACATATTATTGATCAAATTAAGCATATGTTCCTCATATTATCGATAGATTTTCCTTGGTCGCACACGACTGAAACCATCCCAGATCCATCTTAACTCCGGATCTATCAAGCCCCGATAGGGATCAAATCTCTCGAGGTGAAAACCTTTCCTCAAGTTTTGCACTCAAAAAAGAGTTTTTCACCTCGAGAGATTTGATCCCTCTCGGCACTTGATAGATCCGGAGTTAAGATGGATCTAGGCTGGTATTAAAAAAAAACACTTAGAGATTTGATGTTACTTTTCTAAAATCCAATTACAAAGTTACCTCCCAAAAAAAATCAGTGTTATCAAAACAATTTACTCAACCCATCGAAACCATTTTTATGATATAGTCTTAATTTTATTTCTTCAAAGCTATATACTTCCCAAAGCTTTAAAGGTGAAATATGAAAAAGCAATTCATATATTGGTGGGAAAAGCCAATTTTTAAAAAACTTAATCATAACAAACAATTATATAATTTCAATTCATATATATTTTGGTGGGAAAAGTTGATTTTTAAAAAACTTAATCATAACAAACAATTATAGTAATTTCAATTGTTTTTAAAATAATATATTAATATTAAAATAAAAATAAAAATTTATCTATAATAATAAGAAATAATTTTAGGGCCTACAGTATGCCTTAAAATTACTTATTTTTGGTTAAGGGCTAGTCTTTTTTGGACCTAAGGAAACAGGTTAACGATCTAAGACCCAAAGGCATTTCGAGGTAGTGAAACCATGCACCTTGAGCCACCAGTTGGTTATTCTAGGTGGAAGTGATTTTCCTTGAATATTGGTGATGAGTCACTCTGACCAACAGCATGTTATTCCAAGTGGTCTGGTTATCCTTGAATAAGAGTGATGATTCAGTCTGCATTCGTGGATAGCAGCTATAATAACGGTGATGATTCAACCTACATTTGCTGATAGGAGACATATATGGTTGTCCTGAGTGTTCATTTGACAACTGAGTTATGATAGGTTTTCCCACCATGAAAAAATAAGAAACTATTTTTTTTTTTTGGTAAGTTAGGCTATTTTATTAATTCGAAAAAGATAAGTTACATATGCTACAGGCTGGTTTGGAAAGCTGCGCTTAGCCAATCCTAGCCTTAGTTACTCGGGTTCATGGATGCCTCAGAGGAGGAAACCAACCCGCACAAAACTTAAGACAGAAAATTATAATGTGCACCGTAGCGTTGATGTATCTAAGAAGCACAAAATATGCAAAAGAAAAAAAGCACTGACGGTGGCAAGTTTGAAAAAAAACATGGAAGAGTTGTATGGCTGCGTAGGCCTCAATGTTCATCTTCATGATCACTGATAGGGACCTCCTCCTCCATGGGGCAAGCATGTGTCTGCGCAGGTGCATCCTCTGAATTAGCCAATGAACACCTGGGTTTGTGGACCGAGGCGCAGAGGATGGGGGACTCTGGATCTACGCCGTCAGGGACGTGCGTCCAAATTCCATCGAAATCCATCACCCAGACATCTTAATCATCGTCTTTCATCTCCTGAAATGACACCGGGTTAGTCTTACGAAGCTGGGGTTGCATCTAGTGAGCGAAGGTGGACTTCCGCAGACCGCGCCTACCTCTCTACACAACTTTCTCAGGGGCTGCTTCCTTGTGCTCTGGTTCGGGGCTCTAACACGCAAAAATTCCAGAGGAGGAGCCTTCCATTGACTCTAGACGATTGTGCTTGCCACAGTGATACCGTCCAGAGAGAGCCCCTCTCTGTCCACCTCGTATGGTTCTCCGACATAATCTAGGGACCATTTCATAATAAGGCAGGGGGGATAAGTTAAGTGAGGGATACGCAGTGCTAGGGCTTGGGGAGTCGGAAGGGTTGGGGGAGAGTTGTGTAGAATGGGATGTCACAGCCCACAGGGGACTAAGTGACACAGCGTTGGGAATAGGGTTGTGCGGCCTTCTGAAATCAGGGAGGTGCCAAAGCTGAGATAAAAAAACGAAAGGAAAAGGGAAAATATAGTGGGTTGTTCTGGGATGGGAGCTCATCCTATTAAAGGGGCTTGGATGAGTGTGAGGAGGATGGAAATGAGTATGCCTCACACGCAACTACGTGCCAAGATTGATCACCTGAGCATGCTCGAGGGGAGCGGAATGAGTGATATAAGGGTTAATCATGATAGTCATTAATGGTGATAGAAGCGAAAGGGTGCTCAGGACAGGGTGACGCAGTTCCCAGCGTCTCATTACCATACCTGATTCTGTTAGTCTCGTGCGGATGGCTAACGGTTTGAGGATTTGCAGTAGGTGATGCTCTGCACAGAAGATCGTCGTTTTCAGGGATGTGTGAGATATGATTGTCATTCTTGTCAATTATATCACCCACATCTGAGGAATAAGAAACTATTTTTTTGGGCCTGAAGTATGTCTTAAAATGATTTTTGTTTGGCGAAGAACTCATATTCTTAGGACTTATGGAAATATGTGAAGATGGTTTCCCTCACTGTTGGTTTGACAAGTGAGTTATGATAGGTTTTCCCACCCTGAAAAAATAAGAAACTTATGGAAATATGTGAACCTCCCAGAGGCATCTAAACTTACCCCCATAAGGACCACCAATGGGTAATTCAAAGTGACATGGTTTTACTTGAAAAATAATGATAAATCAACCTACATTAGCTAATAGAAATGACTGATAATTATCCCCACTACTAATTTGACAACTAAATTATAATAAATTGTTATACTGTAAAAGAAAATTAACCAAAAACAAAAAACAAATACTTCCTCCATTTGATTTTAATATTTTAATGAAATTATTCTTAAAATGATATCTTTACAAATTCACAAAAACTTTACTAGTTGAGTTTTCAATGAATTATTCCTTCAAGATTGATCTTCATTTTCTCATAATTTTAAGGCTGGTTGCTGGCATTCACTAGTACAAAATGGCTAATTAGTTACTAAAAAAACGACTAAAATTCGCATATAAACGACTATTTTTCAGTCGGTGACCAATAGTAGCTAATTTACAGTATCTTATAACGCGACCAACTTTTGGTTATTTTTAGCTTAGTCATTAATTAGTTATCTCAATTTTGTTATCTAGTTGTATATTTGGTCATTGATTTAGTCACTGATTTGATCATTGATTTAGTCACTGTTTTAGTCACTGATTTAGTCATTCATTTGGTCATTGATTTGGTTTTTGATTTGGTCATTAAATGTCACAATTAATGACCAAATATACCACAAAATATATTACTATATGATCACCCGAGAAAACCAATTAATGACCAAAGAAATATGACCAATATGTTGGTCGTGTTATAAGATACTGTAAATTAGCTACTAATAGTCATATATATGCAAATTTTAGTCATCATTTGAAACCAATTAATGACCGAAGAAATATGACTAAATTTTAGTCGTGTTATAAGATACTGTAAATTAGCTACTAATAGTCGTATATATGCAAAATTTAGTCGTCATTTGTAGTCACAAATTTATCATTTGCAGTAGCCATTTATTCATTATATAAAGACTAATTTAGTAGTTTATATTCATTTCATTTACTTTCATTAATAATCATTATAAATGACTAATTTAGTCGTATATTCATTTTATTTGTGTTCATTATTAATCAACATAAATTAATTTGTATGATTTAAAAAATGTCATACAATTTGTATGTTCATCTAATATGAAAACACAAAGTCGCATATTTTAATTACAATACTAAACAACATCAAGTGCAACTATAAATAATTTCAACCACAAAAATTATATTATATGAAATGTTAAAGTATTACAATATGAGTTTCCAACTTAATATTAGTTGGACTACAATTTACACATGAAATGATGTTTCATCACTTCAAAACATTATCGTTGTGTTATCAAGGAATTACATGTGAATTCACCAACTCTGAAGACTTGATCATTAGTCTTTATATGTGTGTCTTATGCGAGATATTGGCTCTAAGGGTATCACCGGACCAGTTCTCCTCTCTCTTTTTGCATTTGTCGCTCCAATGTTATTGCTCTCCTCTTTTTTCAATTCATGCTTATTACCATCAATATTGATTTCATTTTCTCAAAACAAAAGAAAATACAATGCAATGTAAGACATGAAAGACAATGAACACTAGAATATAACATAAATTAGACTATAAATAGTTTATACAACATATACCTTAACATTAACAATTTCAAAGCAATTCTCCTTCAGCATCAATTTCTGCAAAATAAATGTCAAGTTATTCCTTCCCATTTCTCAACATGCTACATACGATAAATTGAAAATCAGATAAAACCAAGAGCAAACCCTTTTCTAACCAAAACAAACAAATAAACAGTGCCTCTAATAAAACTTCATTATAATATTAGCAAATGAAAAGAGAGTTAGTGGACCATTTGTGTTGTTTGACTTTGCCTATTTTTTTTATAAAGTGCTCGAGCTTTAGGAACCAACAAATGTGAGCACGAGCTAAAAACTAACCAACCATTCACTTTTCAACATGAGAGATCACAGATAAACCACAAAATTGATCAGGCATTAAAATTGTGAGCAGACTACCTTGAAATTTTATTCTTGAGAAATACCTCAAAATCGCCTTGTTTCTAATAAGCTTCGTGGCTATGTACGTCCATCCTTGATTTCCCTTGCTATATCTTGAATAAAGAATATCCCTTCAACAACCAATTTTGCGAGAATCCTACCAAGTAACTCAAGAGCATTGGGTGCATCAATAGTAGCATCCTCCAATGAAAATAGTACAGTCTCCAAACTAGAAACATCAAAATTATATATAGTTATAATTCATAATCGCACATGACCATAGAATGTAGCAGTCTTGAAATAAACTCAAACTTGAATAAGAACAAACACAAAATTTCAATTTTGTGGTTTATATGATAGCCATTTGATAATAGCTCACTCAGCATCCATGTTTCAGGCAGTATTTGTGGTCTTTTTTATGTGGAAAATTTTACAATGGGGCTAGATGTTTTGACCTTTTCTGTTTGGATCTAAGTTGAATATGAATATGTATTGGATTTTTGTTTTAAATGAAAACATAGGTTCGTCTTTTTCCTTTTCTGTTTTTCTCCCTTTACATATATATGTTGTGAATTTGCATAATTTTAAACAAAATAAACAGTCATGTTAATATGTTTTAACATATTACAATTTTAAAATTTATAGCTAGAGTTTTGGATTCAACTCAATTTGAACCAAATAAGAGTGTGGCATTAGTCACTATTTTACTAATATACTAATATTGATAACCAAAAAAGTGTCTTTTTGAGTTGCCTATATCTAATGGCTAATAAAATAATCCTTTACATAGGTATCACATAGGAATGTTAACCAGAAATCATTTTGGTATAACATAGGAATGTTGACGACATTACAACATCTCTACCATGTTGATGATTGAATTATGTGAATGAGGATGGAAGGCGATCTGAGATTTTTTTTTCGCTAAGGATTTCTGTATGGCTCGGCGATCGGGGATGACGCAATATGGAGGGGGCTCTGACACACACTGCAGCATCGCGGTCCCGCGGACGATCGCATGTGTCAGCCCTAGGGTAGGGTTTCTGTTGAGACTACCTACACCTATCGTAGCCTCCCGATTTTCACCCATCCCTTATTTCCTTTCACTGTCGCACTTTCTACGGCCTGCGCTCTTCTACAACCATCGATCGACCAGCGTCGAATGCCATGGAGGAAAAGCTGCTAGATTATTCCCCGGACCCATTGGAGGGCTTGTCAATCTGGTCCACTTTGCGACACTCCCCGTCTTTTTCGTTCGCGCAGGCACCTCCCACATCTGCAATTTTTCCAGATGGATCTAGGGCTTCCACCTAGCCTCATTTTTCTCTGGAGGGATCTTCTTCCCTGGCCTACCACTCTAATTCTCCGCCATCTACATTGTTAGAGTGCTCCCCCCCCCCTTCCTGTAGTTGATCCGGTGCTATCTGTGCTGTTATCCCCTGCATCTCACCATTTTCTGACATCCCTCCTATTGTCGCAGTCCTCCCCCCCTCCCTGGGATATCTCCTCCTGCCTAGATCCTATACCTTCGTTGCCCGCTTCTGCACCCCCTTTACATACGCCAAACTTGCCCCCGACTGAACCCTCGCGAAAAATGTTGTGTCCCCCTCCATCTGGGTGTTTTTTGGGCACTCTCCCTATTGATCCACCCTCACATTCAGTCGGGATGATCGAGGAACCTACCTCAGACTTGGCAGGGGAGCAACCCTCCCTTGGATCTCAACTGCGCTCATCCAGGAAGTCGGGATGTGTTAAGAAAGGTAATAAGGGTATCGACCTCGCATTCAGAGACCAACACAGGATGGGTGATGTACTTGACACGACGGAGAGGGTTTTTTTCGAACACATTCGAGGCCGGAAATACAACACGGAGCGAATTCGGCTATGGACTATGGAGATCTGGGGACGGTTTATTGATGCTTTACCCTTTATCATCATTCTCCCAAAAGGATGGTTCGCACTCAGTTTCAGTCGGTCGGAACACCTGCAATGGGTACTTGCCCGTTATTGGCACATAGAACAAGCCCTAGTCCTATTGAAGAGATGGAGCCCTCTATTCGACCCTGAGCAAGAGCACTTGGGTGCTGGACCCATCTGGGTTCGACTACCTGGGCTACCTATGCACTTTTGGTCTGAGGATACCTTCGCATACATTGGAAATGCTATTGGGTCCTACCTTGATCATGACAAATCTTATATTGCAATTGGTATCATGACCATGGCTCGGATTTTGGTACATTTGGACACCAGAGAGGGCTTGGAAGACTCCATTACATTGCGATGGAAGCAATTTACCCAAATCCAGCCCCTAGATTATGAAGGTGTGCCTTACCGATGTAGAAGATGTCACGAGGTCGAGCATCTCTACAAGGACTTCCCACTCCTGCAGAAGAAGGCTCCACAGTCCCTGCCAATTGAATATGTTCCTGCATCAACTCCACAAGCACAAGCGCCCACTCGGAATGCTTCTCAGCATGGTCGACCCCCTTAAGCCAATGTTTTGAATGAAGCCCCTATTGCTCATCCACCTCGGCCCCCTTCTCCACGCATTACCCGCTCCAGAGTAGTTGCCGCACAGCCATCTGCGAGTATTACTTCACTCCATTACTCTGATTCTGATTTTTCTGTTGTATCTATTGTTATTCAATCATTGGTCCTCTCTGTATCTGGGTTGACATTCCCCTCCTCTCCTCTCCCTTTTTCCGTGACCCCTCCCTCTATACCTTCTCCCACTCTCCCCCTCTCCTCTGAGGCCTCATCTGACTCTGTGGGCAGCCACTCATACTTTCTCAGATCCCTCTCCAATCTATCTGCATCCCCCCCCTGCGGATTAGCTATTATTCCCCCCCTCCCAAGATCGAGGTGTCTTCTCATGGTCACAAATCATATATTTCTAAATCCATTGTCCAAGCTGGTCAGGAGGTAGCCGATGGATGTCAACACACTCTCGATAGGGTCCTTCGAGCATAGACAGCCCATGCATCTGTTCCAGGGATAATTTTAAGAACCCCCCTAAATTTATATATATAAAAAATAGGCGAATCCCCATGATACATAGGAAAAATGGAATGCGATTTTATTAATAATATAATATGTATATATAATTTTTTGGCGAATCTCTCACGAGATTATATTATCCTGTAAAATCATGGCGAATCACCAGTACAAATGGCGAATCACTACTACAAAACGGTGAATCGTTTTCTAGTGGAGTTCGGAGTGTTGGTTCCAATGAAGATATGGTAATTGAACCAGGAGTAGAAGGAAGAGAACCACCGAGACCAAGCATGGCACATGGTGACTCGTGAGGGAAGTAGTTCTCGTGTAGTTTGGAAAAAATGTTCTTCTAGTTCTGCTAAGCGTAATGTTGTTTCTCATGCTACTACTAGCACTGATATTGAGGTTGGAGAGGAGTTTGAGGAAAGGTAGCAGTGGTGGAGAATTACAAAGAGTACCCCATGATGGGCTCCATTTTTCCCTTTGGTATTTGTGCCTGCAAGACCTTCTGTGCATTGAACCAACAATTAGTCGTTCAACCAACAATCAACTTGACTGAGTTGATTAGGTACGAGTCAACTTAGACTAATCTTCAAAACTATGCTTTGCACTATCCCATATTTATCACACTAATGCTACATAACATTGTGCATTTGCACCTAACTCTCAATAATTATTTTCCAAGAAAAATATATAATAAGAAAAATATTTTACTATATTCTAAAAGGTGAAGATGTCGAAATCATGCCACAAAGTGAAAGGAAATAAATATATTTCTTCAAATATCCATTGACTTGTTATGACACAGGTGGTGAAGAAGGTCCAGAATCCAATCAAGTAGCAAGATAACCCAAATCATGCATGCCACCATATCCTCTAATATCCTTCCAGCTCTTCCTGAAGAACTGCTGATCCATTGACATGAATTGTTGCTCTTCATGATTATTAACACCCAACTACAAAATCTAAGGACTTTATAGCTCAACAATGTAGCTATACTAGACTCAAAATTAACATTTTTTGAGTTCAATGATAGATCCATCTCCTGCTTCTGAAAAACCTATGGACCAATTTCATCTTTGGGCCCAATGTATACAGCCAAATGCTGAAAACCACCAATCATCATACTAAGTATGGTCCTCTGTTTTTTCTGTCAAATATGGGAACCCAACTCAAGATCTGTGACAATTTTGCCTGGGGGATCCATTAAAACTTATGTGGTTACTCTTGATTTCCCAAGCAGAGAAAAACAACAATCTTTCTCAGTATTCGGATCTCAATTCTCTTGTCAGATTTCAATCCAAAAGGTTTAATGGTTTTCATATGGGATCAAGTAATTTAGAACCTTGCAACATATATTGTCAAAAATAATTTCACCATGAAGCACAAGTTAGAAAAGAAGCCCCAAAACCTTTACTCTTACATAATTTCTGGAAAAAAACATGTAGCAATAGAGTCTATGGTAGTTTCAAGTAGCATAAATATCCTTATATATGCACAATTCAGTCCTTTTATTGACTCATGGTCCTCTGTTAAAACAAGCTCACTGCTTGACATACTCAATATAGATTGTTAACAAAAACATCCAAACACATTTTACTATGATACCCCTATACTCAACTATGTATCGACATATATAATGCATTAAAAAACCCTTCTCTTCCCAATACCAATCCTGATGAGAGAAATTCCAACCATATACATATGAACTCGAACATTGAAACCCATCTATAAGTAAATGTCATAAGTCATAGTTTTTAAAAGGAGTATCCGATCAAATCAGTAGATCAAAAACAACATTTAGATTTTATGGTGCAGATGGTTCTGCATACAACAAATTAGTGAAAATATTATGACCATAGTTCAAATTGTTTCATCCCACTCAGCCAAAACATCCCTTACTCAATAGTATCAATATGTCCTTTATATCTTAGGGAAATCTTTTTAGTAGTTACTCTTGCAATATTTAGTGACTGATCATAGAATAGTATTGTCGAACATGAGTCATTGAAAAATGGTCTTGGGGATCCAAATCACAACCAATCAAATCATACAATGATATGTTATCTATAGTATCATTAAGGGTAGATCAATAAAAGGCACTCAGCGTCACTGTAGCAGAGAAAATAAGCAGAAGCCTCATACTCCAAGGCATCACACTAGAAAACTGCCAAAACAAAGATGTAAATATCTAGCAACTAAAATCATGAAGCCTCCCAATGAAAGCAACATACATTATAGATGGAAATATTTTTTTAGTAAAGAGAATGGGCAATGCCAACTACATAGAATAAGAATATTTTTGCCAATGCTTTGGCCATATGATCAATTCTTACCTACAAAACAGTTTCAAGCATTTCATATAATATTATCAGTTTCCATTATTACAGGAAAACTCTGAAGAGCCCATTCCACAGTAATCTAGATGAAACAACATGAACATATCAATGATGGTGACAACTTTATCATGTTGTACAAGTGCAGAAATACAAATATGCCAAGGGCTACTTGCAAAAAGCATTTGTAGGTAGGGATTGAGCTCTGTCTTCTACAGCTGTAGAGAGCAGCTGAGGTGACTGCTAAGGGCCAACAAAAGGAAATTATTCTAGTCGAAGTACCTTGCAGGTTGACTTTCTAAATAGCTTGCCTTGTGCAGTCACAGTTTTCACTAACTGGCATGCTACAAAATATGCAGGGCTCATACAACAATGTGATCTTATTGTAGCTTCCAGAAGCACAATTTGCTCATGGATTTCCATGATGCAACTGTAGAGAGCAGCTGAGGGACTGCTAAGGACCTACAAAAGGAAAGTATTCTAGTGAAAGCACCCTGCAGGTTGACTTTCTAAACAGCTTGCCTTGTGCAGTAATAGTTTTCACTAACTGGCATGCTGCAAAATATATAGGGCTCATACAACAATGTGATATTATTGTAGCTTCCTGAAGCACAATTTGCACATGGATTGCCATGATGCAACTGTAGAGAGTAGCTGAGGGACTGCTAAGGACCTACAAAAGGAAATTATTCTAGTCAAAGTATCCTGCAGGTTAACTTTATAAACAACTTGCCTTGTGTAGTAACAATTTCCACTAACTGGCATACTACAAAATATATAGGGTTCATACAACAAAAAGTGCCCTCTCATGCAAGCTCCAAGAGATGGGGAGTTAAGTCTCCACCAACACCCATTACTCCAGAGTCCATACTACTCTCTCATCGACATGTGAGCTTATGTTCAATACAATGGTTGAATTGGAAAATGTATGTGGGTTTATTTTTATGTCAATTCTGGAAGGACTCAATGCCATTGATTTCACCCCTATTCTCGACCTGCACAGCATTCTAACACTAGTAGCAAGCAAGGGTATTCTGCTCTAAGAATAATGTGGTGGAATTTTGTTAAATCCCAAGGCAACTCTTTGCAGTGCTAAGGTGAGGGGTAACCCAGTCTGGAACTTGTCTTTCTCTTCAGTAAAAATGGGCCACTATCATTGTAGGCATAAATGATGCAACTTGTATGAATTTTGAGAGGTTCAACAAGGGGTTAAGTGTTGTGAGCTTGAGGTTGTTCAAACCCAATGATGTGTGATGAATTTCACCATTTACTGAAATCAATAGCAAGAGGATTGTGACAGTACATTAGAAGCCAAAAATAGGGCAAAGGTCCATGTGCAATGGAAAATACACCCTGACTACAGAACCTTAAGGAAATGAAGGAGATCACCAACTTCATGCAAATTGAAGCTAGAGTTTCAGATTGGTTCTCTAAAATCCCTAGTTAGTAGAATCTCGAGTCACCTCTACCTCCCATAGGAGATGGTTTCATCTCCTACCCCGTCAACTTTTAAATTGTTGAGGACTCCTCATTTTGCAACTTTCCCATGGCCAGGGATGAGGATTTGTGCATCTAACACTCCAAAACCAAAAGTGGAGGATCCTACAAGTGAAATCAACCCTGTGGAACAATTTGACATGTAAATGCACTCAACAAAAGCAACAATGGGGACTCAAGTGGGACTAAAACCTTAGAGCATTTCTAATATGTTTTGTATATCTATAGTATTTTGTCATTGTTTCAGTTTGCAAGGAAATATTCCTTCGAAGCCGACAGAGAATAGAATAGGGTGGGCAAGAATAGGGAATTTTGGATACAAGACTGTCTCAGGCTGCATAAAAACACTAATATATATGTGTGTGTATTATACCATTGTCCAGTTTGGCTGCAACTTTTTCTAGTTCAAAATATATCCATCATCGTGGAAGAAAAAAACAAGAAGAATGCTCACCATATTTATTTCTTGCTTCTAATATGTGTGTGTGTGTGTGTGTGTGTGTGTTTTACACCATTGTCCAGTTCGGCTGTAGCTTTTTCTATTTCAAAATATATCCATCATATATTTACTCCATTACCATTCAACAACATGCAAGCAAGTAAAAGCAGCTAACTTATATAAAATGTAGAACCAAAATTTAGAAGCTAAAATCCTTCAGTTCTATGGAAATTTAGGATAGAAAACGACAAAAGAAAGCCATGTTGAGTGCTGTCCTACAGGTCCACGAAGACTACAAGAAACTTGCAAGCAAATAATTATCTTAATGTCCGAGAATAAAGATAAGCAACTTATGGGCCCTGTATCCGAGTGTATGCCCAAATAACAATTCAAGGTATCTAGAAGTCCCATTCTTCTTTTAACTCTGAAGTGTACCTGGATGGATGGTTCTTCATAACACTTTAGCATTTGTGGATCAGCTACATCATACTGGCTTTACAAATGCATATTACATGGTTTGTCACAAGTCAGAAATGGTTAATTATGGTATGTGGAACTGCAAGGTTACCAAAGTTTTAAGGACCAGGATTGTTGTTGAGCACAGTACTTTTTGTTGCCCCTCATTAGAAAAGGGTCCTTTCTAGGGATAAATAGGTAAAGAGTGGAATCTGATCAAACTGATAGGCATCTCCTTCTTATGGAAAAATTGGAATCAAGAAGCATTTCACAAAGGCAAATAATAAATTTTTGGGAGAATTAACAACTTTTGGATCAGAACTGGCTGTGTAGATCACAACAATGAAAGGGCACTTTCATGAAAGATGTCAATTTCATGAGATCATAGAATCAGAACTATAGAAGACATGCTTGCCAAATTGCTGGTTTCTGACGTTCATAAACAATAGTTGGAAGGAGTAGACAATAACATTATAGGAACCAGCCACAAGAGGCAGGCAAGGTTAGTGAAAATGGGCGTTGTTAAAGCCACTGCCAGGGTTTAAATCCCACAAAAAGTGGCCTATTGTATACTCCCTCAAGGAGACCAGCTTAACTGTCATGGTTGTTTACATGAGGTTGGTCAGACTCCCAACAAAGTAAATAGTGTCACTTTTTGATAGAGGTGGATGCTCACTACTATGCTGCAAGAAGGAACCATTGTCCAAAAAAACATGAACAAGATCCTCCAACTTACCAGATATAACTAAAGTCTAATTTACAAAGTATAGGGGACTTATATCCTGTAAGATTAATTTGGAAAGCATTAGCAAATCAACTATGAAGGTACTTAGTCCAATTAGATTTTCCATATAACATATAATGTTAACAACTAGGTGCGGAAAACTGGGAAATAATGTAGTAGCTAGAGCCTGGGAGAGAGAATTGGCAAGTAATTGTCATAATTACATTAACTGCCTGAAGGCAAGCTTCCTCTTCCTGACTGGTTGTTATGTCAGAGCCACTTGAACAACCTTATTGTTTTTCAAGGGATCACTTTCCTCATGCTGCCCCTAATCTCTAGAATAGATTCAAAAGGTCACCTCCATCAACAAAAGGATGAGGCAAGTGGCAGGGAAAATGTGACACAGCTGGAGTGGGTGGACAGAATCTGGGCTATAATTGAAATCTGTAAAGACTCCAAAGGGAGCCAAAGGGGTTCCAACATATATGGAAAAAATGCATACTACAGTATTGGTCAGACAACCGAAAAGGACTGGATGAAGACAACGAGTATGCAAACTCTTCTTCCAATTTTTTAAAAGGCAGTTCATCTCTAAACTTAAATGCTTTACCCATCATTTAGTACATTGTTGAACCTTTGCATATACTATAATGAAACAGAAGGTTTAACTTTCCTCTATATCAGGCTGAATATATCAAGCTATCAGCATGTCTTTGGACAAATGTATTACAAATCAAGAATCTCCTGCACTTAAATGTATGACTGGGGCATTTTTTTATTTTCATGTATTGTTAATGTAAATATCCTTGTTCATGTTAAAAAGATAAAAGACATAAATTTGCAAATCAAAAGCAGAGCACTTGAATCTCTTGAATAAAATTTTAACTGGACAGGTAGTAACTTACGCTTGCACAAAAC
Organism: Pinus albicaulis; assembly: GCA_034641835.2. NCBI lineage: Eukaryota > Viridiplantae > Streptophyta > Pinopsida > Pinales > Pinaceae > Pinus > Pinus albicaulis. The sequence continues at coordinate 708,256,171 of CM076576.1, read as the reverse complement.
TCCAATTGGCAATGCCTCCGGTTGAAATATTTGACATGGGAGACCCTAAAACCAAGTGAAATTTCACCATATGTAAGCTAAGAAAAGGTCAAATCACTGTAATCGGAAAACTTATAGACAATTCCCTTAGGAATGAGAAATATAAATGAATGTCCAGCATTTTTGGCTGCATTTTTCATACTATGCCCATAAAGATGTATACAAGAATATTTTCAGTCAACTACAAAAGGGCATCTCCAATCAAACAATAATGAATTTCCATTAGCCTCTGCTAGAGTATCTTCAGTATCTGATCTTTTGAATAGGCACGAAATGTCATAACCAGAGGTTTACCTGCCAAAAAGAAATTTTTGATCTAAGGATGGTATGAAATCTATCTACTGTAAACAAATAAAAGCCAACACCCCAGAATTCAAATGGAAAAGCCTTCAATTAATTTAGGAAATAACAGTGTCTTGTTTATCATATGGCTAGACCAATCAAGAGGCATGAGATCCTTGACACTCACATAACCTCACAAGGTACAACTGACGGGATTCATCACCAATGACCAAACTAATCAACTCTATCATCAAATAGTTCATGACCAAAAATTCCAATATCAACCATGAAAGGAAACCCAGGTCAGTGAAAGAAAGCACTGCTGTGGACCACACCAAGGTTAAATCCTCAAAAGAAGTGGCCAATGCACCACCTGCAAAGGGACCATTGATCTACCCTAAGGGCCATTTAGTCGAACCAGGTGATTGTACAATGTATGCAGCATCCCACCTCTAAATAGGTGGAAGAGACTTGACACTGCAGTATTAAGGGAGCATCTTAAAAAAAGTCAATATCAAAACTAACCAACTACTAGAATTAAAGAAACTGCATATTTTCATTCTCTTTGTATAAATTCAACACTGACACATGCCTATTGCACATTTTTTATCATTTTCTATACCAAGTCTAGTAATTTCCAACTCCTATGATCCCACCCTTAATCGAAACAGTAGGGTATGTTTTTGAAAGTGTCCAATTGCCAGAACGTTCTGGGGATAGTTTCAAGCAGAATACAATACTTGTTCACAACTACCTATCTTGGAGACAACCCCTTCTAGGCAACACTTGGATGACCCAGGATTTTCGCAAAGAGCTCCAACATATGATGTGAATGTCTGCTAGTGCTTTGTTTTGGAAGAGGAAATACATAATAACTCTTCAAAGAAACAAGTCCTGCATACAATTGAGGGATTTCAGAGCATTTTAAACTGAATTGGCACTCCGTGTCAATGCAAAAATTGATGCGCTTCAAAAGGATGTATACTCCTTACCCCTTAGGGCATAGGGTTCTTCATGTAATTCTAATGTCTCTCAATTGTAACTCTAATGTCTCTGGTGTAATTCTGGTGTCATTTTGAGTAATATAAGGTGCATTTTCAAAATAATAAAAAAGGATGTTTGATATCAAAATTAGATATCTTGACATCCTACAACTGATAAAAATGAAATAAAATAAAATTATATAAAAAAAGAAAATAAGAAAAAATTACTCTTACCATGGCTTACAACCAAAATCCATTAACTACATATATATCCAAGATTCAAAGTCACATTAATGCAATATGTCGGCCCATATCCATTTATGGTTTTTGAAGATGATAGACCTTGTTGGCCCTAGCACCATTTAAAAGATGACAGATTTGCAACTTCTCTAATTGATTGTTCAACACTTGAAACTATCATAGTAAAATAGATTAGCAGGAGGGTCATACCATCAGTTCTGATTTCAAACCAAAATGTTAAATCGTGTAAAACACTGGAATTTTATATTTTGAGATGATGAAATTCAAGGTGCACATCCATGCATATTACAGTCCGACATTCTAACAATTTGGTGCCCACGATCTAGTGTGGAATAACCAAGGCTTTTAGGCTAACAGAAACAAAGTTCCAAACCCATCATAAACAATTTTTATTTCAGAATAGAAATTAATGCCACCTTAGGAAAAATAAATATATTTCGTCTAACCATACCAAACAACCTGGCTAGAAGTGTATAAATGCCACAATCACTGTTATCAGATAAAGACATCTTCTAATGGGTTACAATTACGACAAGGTGATTCTCGTTTCAAGCATGATTATAAAACTTAAAGGAGAGGAGTATTTTCATTTTTCAGAAAAAACAAGTCAGTAAAGTACTCCACATTCCACATCGCTTTTACTGTGTGGATGCAAAGGCACTTGCCAACAACCCTCACCACCCCACCTTCTATCTCCATATGTATCCCATGCAAATATTTCAATATACAAATGGTTATGGTTTAAAATGACATGTGATTTTCATTAAATATTCTATGATAGCAGCTAAACAAAAACAGAATATTTAAGGCAAATGTCAGCACATAACATGACATCTAATAGTTCAAGTGTTTTTCATAATCCTTTGAGAATTGTAAAGAATTTATCTAGGTACTTGATTTTTGCATTTAGAAGTAGAAATTGGAAAAAATGTGTGCATATTACACTGATCATAAAATGATGCAAAGGGCAATAGTTCATACAATTTAAGGACTGTAATTTGGGAAGAAACCGATCAGTGAAGTCTATTGCATTTGAAATTCCTGCACAAACAGATCCATCAGGGAGTTTCTCTTACAAACCATTCAATAAAAATATAATTCATGATGTCCGTGAGTAGTAAACAAGAAAAATATGTCTAGCTTATCCACTACTCTTCAGCTTACCTATCAGCATACAGTGTGAATTTGGGAATTTTGGAAGCCTAAAGAGATCATAAAGCACAACTTGATCTTTTGAAATCAAATAATCCATCTCATCGATAATCAGAAACCTTTTCAAAAGATAGCAGAGTAGAACTAGAACACCAATGAAGTTGACTTGTTTGCATGCACTAAGAGATCACGATGAAGTTGACTTGTTTACATACTATAAGCAAATTTACCAAAAACAGAAATACATCAATGAGGACTTATAAAGTGTTTGGCTTTAACATTGCATATTTGATTGTCGAAGGCTTAATAGAAATACTTATCTTGCACATCAAAATTTAACAAGAAAACACATAGGGAGGACTTAATTTACAAAAAAATGCTACTAATATATAATTCTTACATCATCTTTTTGGCAGATGACTATTTCTTCTCACACAGAAAGCTTTTCAACTCCTAAAATGGAGAGCTATTTACCGAGCATTTTTTATTTCCTTGGCATTGCTCCAATATCTGTTATAGAAGCAGAATATCAATTAATATAGCATATCAATCCTACATGTTCTCATCAGTGTAATTCAACTATCCTTCATTGTGTATTTCTTAAGTCTACTATGAATGTAAAATGCTAAAGTTGGGGTTGTCATTCATTGGAGCAATCCCCTGATTTTGTCTTGTACTTACCCTGCTGAATATGTCTGAAGTGTTTGTCAAAGAAGTGCAGTTAACAACCACTAAAGTGGGGGGTGGCATCCCAACCTGATCACATGTAGAGTCAAATTTTGAAATCAAATCATAAGAAACTCAGTTTTCATCCCTGACTGATAACATTTCCCACTAATGAAACAGATATCCTCACCTTTGTAACGTAGAACAAAGGTTCAAGATATAGAAATTTATTTATCAGATGACACGAATAAGTCCACTATATGCCTCAGTGGAATCTTCGAAACCAGAAAATAGAAATCTAATTAGAAAAGAAATATACCAAAGGACTATTTACCTACCTCTTTAGCCCATTCAATAGACAAAAAATTGACTTTCTCCGAAAGCAAAGACTTCCCAGTTCTAGGACATCCACATACATACATGCTTCCAGCTTTCTTTTTTTCTATACACATCTTATAGAACTTTAAGACTTTTTTGAGCTCTTCTTCATGGCATATTACAGTTGTCGGTACTGCAGACAAATGCAAGGTTGCCTTAACTGCAAGAATTTGAGAGGAATCTGCAGAGAAAAATTGCAAACCCCTTCATGAGCGTAGTTTGAGCAACTAAAAGCAATATGCAAACTTCAACATGAAGAGAAGTAAATCAAAACCACATAACTAGTTAAGATTCCTACATCTACAAGGAAGTGAGTCTATTTTAAGTAAAGGAGACCCAAATTCTGGTGGCAACATTGACATATTATCTTCCACGGTCTCTGGCACACTGATTCCTGAGGAAAAAGACCTTAATATCCCCGATCTTTCCTTTGGAAGAACACTCGGATCAGGCCCTAGGCGTTCTGTTGAGGTTATGACCAAGTCATCATCCAGTTTTTGTGGTTTTTCAGCGTTACCCACATTATTTTTTATCATTTTCATGGCGTTGGCATCATCAGAAGCAGCAACCTTGGCACAACTTTAGAAGCTCCAATACCATTGAATTTCTGTGGCACTCCTCGCATTGTTGTACCCACATTATTCACAGGAACCGCATCTTTTAATAGTCCTCCCTGTCTTCCAATAAGAGGAGCACCCAATTCTACTCTTGTTTTCACGGCATTTTGAATTGTCTCGCCCCTTTTCACCAGGTACTGTGGAACCAGTTGCCGTCAATGCATGCAACTCACCAGATCCACCACATCTGAGCCCAGGCGCCTATCCCTTGGTGAATCCAACCACTCAGCCACTCATGCGCAATGAAAAAAATAGGGCAAAACACTCTAAACCCTTCCTCCGACCCTGTAAATCCAGGCGAAATCTGCTCCAACAAAGAAAATCGGGGGCGAATATCATTTTTTTCATTTTTATGCGTTTTTTTTGGGTCGGCTAATATTTAATAATTAATTATTTTTTAAATAATTATTGGACTAATTTTATTAAACTATAGAAAATGGGTTTTATATAAAAAATTCGCCCTATTAAAATTTTAAATCCCTTAAAATTCTCCTTTGGGCTAAAATTCGCCCCTAAAATTTTCCCTGATCTGTTCCCTCATGATTATTGTCTCCTTCAATTGACGTGGCCTTGCAATTCAGGCCAAAAAACTTGCACCTCGTCATCTATTTGAATCCACCCCTTGTGATATTATTTTCCTCCAATAGACCCTTGGCCCTAAATCATCGATTGTCAATATTCTTCAAGGCATGCGCCTTGGCTGGAACTTTCATGCCCTGGATGCTCATGGTCGATCGGGCGGCATTGCATTAGGCATAAATCCTCAGTTGATAAATCTCCTTAATATCTGGGGAGGAGAGGGATACTTGGGGGCCAACATACAATCGACTGAATTCGAATCTCCCTTTCGCATCTTCAACATATAGGGGTCGTGCTCTAATCGACTCACATTCTGGGATCATTTCCTCAACCTTCCCCTCATGAATCATGACAGGTTCATACTCAGTGGCGACCTCAATTTCTCTCTCGGTCAGGTTGAATCATGGGGACATTCTGCTCAATTTGATCCCCTATCTGAACAGATTCAAACCCTCATTGAAATGCACCAGCTTGTGGACATCCCGTCCCCCAAACTACAACCTACTTGGCACAATAAGAGGACAGGACGAGCCTCCCTTGCTAGACGATTGGAAAAATTCTTGGTCCATGAGGAAATTCTTGCCCATGTCCCCAACCATCGATAATGGGTTGGACAGGGGGGACTCTCTGATCACTCTCCCATTTTTATGGAACTTGTTGGACGCACACCAAAGCCAAGGACACCCTTCAAATTCAATGCTACATGGCTTGAGGATGCATCCTATGTTGAAGTTGTCACTCAGTACTGGACTAACCATATAGCACCACCGAACCTAGACCCCTCTACTCTCTTCGCCTACAAGATGAAAGAGGTCAAGAGGCTCACCAGGGTTTGGGCAAAGGAGAAGTGGAACTTGCTGCAATGAGTTCGTCTGACCATCGGGGATTTGAAACAGATGAATCAAAGGCACGCATATACTTGTTGGAATCTGAGCACACTAAGATCTGAAAGGCCTGCGAAGAGACATGGTGCCTCCGAAGTAGATCCATCTGGCTAAAATCTGGGGATGAGAACACTAACCAACCATTCACTTGTCAACATGAGAGATCATAGATAAACCACAAAATTGATCAGGCATTAAAATTGTGAGCAGACTACCTTGAAATTTTATTCTTGAAAAATACCTCAAAATCCCCTCGTTTCTAATAAGCTTCCTGGCTATGTACCTCCATCCTTGATTTCCCTTGTTATATTTTGAATAAATATTATCACTTCAACAACCAGTTTTGCAAGAATCCTACCAAGTAACACAAGAGCCTTGGGCGCATCAATAGTAGCATCCTCCAATGAAAATAGTACAGTCTCTAACCTAGAAACATCAAAATTATATAAAGTTATAATTCATAATCGCACATGACCATAGACTGTAGTAGTCTTGAAATAAACTCAAACTTGAATAAGAACAAACACAAAATTTCAAACTACCCTTCAATAAGTTGTCCCTGATTTAGCAAGAAAGGCTCGAACTTGCATAAATATGTATGTAGATTCCCCAAAAGATCAATTTCATCATCTTTCTTAACAAAAGAATCTAATATCCAAAGCGAAATCTCCTTTATGAAGCCACATAGCAGAAGATGCAGGATATTCAATAGAGGAAGCATGAGAATTCTACCTGCTTTAGCCAACATTCTTGATGCTTGTGCTGATATATATCTGAAGAATAGCAACTAGGTTCAAATGGACAGTAAACCCAAATGTTACACTTCTTTTCACCTTATTTAGCATTTTTTGCTTGGTCTAAGCAAGCCTGACAACAATCTGCAGCACTTTCTTTATGGCGCATCAGACCCCATTTAACTGTAGCTCTATCATAGTCTGTATGTGGTTCTGCATGGCATTCAGAAGGAAGTGGCCTGCCAGGTATGATTTCATCTTCTGCCAAAATAATATCAAAATATGCATCAGGGTTTAATTGCACCATTTTAAGCTAGCATTCTCCAAACCCTTGCTTCCCTTGGACAAACTGAAGTAACAAAGAAACAATATAACTCATTCAAAAATAACACATCTGGGGAAAGGTGGAAAAGAAAATAGATGTTAAAACAAAATACTTTGAATTTCAACAGTTCTTCACTACAAAATGCTAAATTCCATTCTCCAACACGTAAGTAATCAAATTGTTAAATTTAGAAACATAATTATAACCTTAAATATGCTGAAAAAAAGGAACCTAGAGAAATTTTCAAGAAACCATAATCTTCAAGTCATAAACTTAAAAATAGATAAGACTAATTTATGAATACTTTGTAAAACACGCTCAGTTCAAAACATAATGCAGTGAAGAGGAAAAAATAATTTGGTGATGCTAACCTAGTAGTCAAAATCCCAAGAAATCAAAAGCGAAAACACCAAACTAAGATTGCCATATATTCATTACCGATCTCAGGTCCATCCTCCAGCATCTTTCCACTATCCTCGCTTGAAGCTTTGGGAGGTAATGAGAATCTAGCTTCCTCCAACACAGGGCCATAGTGAGTCTCCAATACTTTTGCCACCATATTTGTTACACTTCTTTTCACCTTCTTTAGCATTTTTTGCATGGCCTAAGAAAGCCCGACAACAATCTACAACACTTTCTTTATGTGCATCAGACCCCATTTAATTACAGCTCCGTCATAGTTTGTATGTGGTTCTGCATGGCATTCAGAAGGAAGTGGCCTGCCAGGTATGATTCCATCTTCTGCAAAAATAATATCAAACTATGCATCATGCTTTAATTGCACCATTTTAAGCTAGGATTCTCCAAACCCTTGTTGCCCTTGGACAAATTTAAGTAAAAAAGAAACAAAATAACTCATTCAAAAATAACACACCTGGGGAAAGGTGGAAAAGAAAACAGATGTTAAAACAAAATACTTTGAATTTTAACAGTTCTTCACTGCAAAATGCTAAATTCCATTCTCCACCACGTAAGTAATCAAATTGTTAAATTTAGCAACATAACAATAACCTTAAATATGCTAAAAAAAGGAACCTAGAGAAATTGTCAGGAAACCATAATCCTCAAGTCATAAACTTAAAAATAGATAAGACTGCTATATGAATACTTTGTAAAACACGCTCAGTTCAAGACATAATGTAGTGAAGAGGAAAAAATAATTTGGTGATGCTAACCTAGTAGGCAAAATCCCAAGAAATCAAAAGCGAAAACACCAAACTAAGATTGCCCATATATTCATTACCGATCTCAGGTCCATCCTCCAGCATCTTTCCACTATCCTCACTTGAAGCTTCGGGAGGTAATGAGAATCTAGCTTCCTCCAACACAGGGCCCCAGTGAGTCTCCAATACTTTTTCCACCATCTTTGTTCATGGGAATTCCAATACATAATGTATAAACACACCCAAATGTGGGAGCTATGGACCAAAAGGAGCAGGGAGGAAAAGAACCTGATGTCACAAAAAAATAGTATGCCACCACAACTAACGGAAAAGCCATCAGTTAAAGTCACACATAAGCTGAATAGAAAAAATTCATACCAGTATCTTTGGCTTGTGTGGAGGAATTCACACTTGCTTTCATTGCTTCACGTTTCTTAGCTTCTTCAAGCTTTTTCGTCCGCCATTTAGCTTTACTAGTGGATGACTCACTGGAAACTTATTTCCATTGAGCTTAAGGGGATATTTGATATTGTTGATGCAATATTGAGTATAGTTGAGAAGAGAAATATTATTACAAAGGCTTACCAAAACTCCACTCCCAGTCCTTCCAAAATGGAGCTGACAGTCCAATGTTTATTTTCATTAGATATTGTTGTGGATCTACCAACTCCATATTTGAATCTTTATTAGGGCTGAGAAGGTCATTCTCTTGAGAAAAGCATTACTAATTCATCTAATATCAAGTAGTTTCATCTGACATGTCTCCCCAAAAGAGGATGCCTTTCTTATTGAATGTGTGAGCTTGAAGGTGGAGCAACTATCGAAGGAAATCACCCTGCGTCTCCAACACCAAATGGAGTGTGTGCTAGATCCCAATTTGTCTTTTATGTTCCACCTAGCCAAGCCCACAGTTGCTTTCCATGCTAACCAATTACTCTAGGAAATTCAAATAAGTGAGCTTGAGACCCGGAATTTGGTGTGTTAAATTTTCTTAACCCTAGCAACTGGAAAATGTAGTTTCTAGTAAATTTCCTTGTTGTAAATTAATTAAAGTTCAGCTTTCTAAATAAAAACCATTGTTGGTATTTAACAGGTAAATAAAATAAAATCAGAAGTAGCAAATTGGACACCAATCCCACACATGCATACACAGAAAATATGCACATCAAAATTTTGTGTTCATTAAATAATATCTTATCATACAAGGGTTTCCTTACTGGGAACATGGTCCTTTGTGGAAAATTACAATCTCCAACAACTATAGAAATTTTCTCGACACCTGTGCAAGTTGTACTACCCGAATTCTCCTAAGCACCCACATGACTTGCCATATGCTCAACCTGCAGTGCAGCCTTTCTATCACTTGTGTAGTTGTTTGCACCCATGCCCACAGCCCGTGCAACATTTTACTACTTCCTATGGCACACGTGATTGTTCTGCTCACTTTGCACAACACATGCGGCCCTACTGCATCACACATGACTGCTTTGAACCCTCCACACAACTCGCATTTCTCTCTCAAGATGAGTATGGCCTCACTGTGCCACTGTTGTTGGCTGATCTATAGAATTCTGTTGTACAACCTTATTTGGAATGATCCTTGCTGCAAAAATCACTCTGCTATAGATTTCAGACCATATACACTTGGATGAAATTCCCTTCTCTTCCAATCACATGTCTAGACACTCAAATCTATTCGGAAGTACCTGTCCAGTGCTACTATCATAAACAAATCGAGGATGAAGGAGATGATATCACACAAAGAAAAATCCCCCCTGCACTTTCCCCACTTGTTGACGTCATACTAGTAAAAACAGAACCTTCCATGGAGCATCACCCTCTACACCCCTTGACACTCATATGGTGGCCAAAATAGGCACTTGAGTGGGAATTTTGATCAAACCAAGGCCCCTGACATTCTTGGGGATAGTAACACATCCCAAGGGGCCAATGGAAGACCCTTTTGTTTGATTGAGACCATGGTTACAATCTCAAAATATGCTCTACTATTGATATCAGGCCTTGCTATGCAACCAACAAGACATAAAATATATTTGCAAGTCTAGTAGGATTGTGCAACCATGGTCAACTTCCTCGTAAAGGGACGGTCTTGATGATGCTAAATAGGAAGTTTCCTTTGTAGTTGTTGAAGTCACCAATTCTACATGGATATTGGCAAAAGATCTAGACTAAAGGGAATACCCAAATATCTAACAACTAGCCAAGGTGGGGTAAATTTCTAAGCTGAGGGATTATAGTTAGGAAGAGAGTCCAACCCCACCAGGAAAAAAATAGATTGTTAGTCACTAAACACATCACTTGATGCCAAGTTGATTATGTCTAAACAAACGTGAGCATCATCAACTAAACTTATCTAAGCACTATTTGGTATATAAAATCTAATGTATTAGTGAACAATGTGTTCTCCATAGTCACGCATATAGGTCCAAACTCCACAATAGCCAACATCTCAATAATGAAGGTCCATTCCACTCAGTCAAAAGCTTTGTCAAATGAATTTCAAATAAAAGGGGTTGCTGGCTAGTTTTTGTGCACATTTGAAGGTTTTACATGTTGAAACCATGGTATTGAGATTACTTGTTTCCACACAAAACTTGTGTTATCGTTAGACAACCTAACAACCTTCCATGGCATTGACTAGATCCTTGGAGTCTCTATTTTAGCCATGATCTTGTGTGCCACACTAAGCAATGAAATTGGATGCCAATCACCAATTGTGTTTGTGGCTGCTTTTTTCGGAATGTTTTTTCCAAATGACAAAAATTGTCACTAATCATGGCTCATGGCCTTGTAAAATTCACTCATAATGCCATCTAGATTCTATACCTGGAGACTTGCCATTCCTCATGTAGCTAAGCGCTACAAAATCCTCCTCTTTTGAGAAGTCATCGTTCTTCAACCTGCTCTAGTCACCAATAAAAACCTTATGAGGATTGACCCTACAATAAGCATTTCTTGCAGCCACTACATGATCCATCACAGTATAAGGAGAAAAATATTTTGAAATTGCAATTTGAACATACCTCTAATGTCAATTGGAGTGGCGACACAATAACCATTTGCATGGAGCAATCCAAGATCCTGTTCATTGCCACTTTTCTTTTTAAAAAGTCAAAATAGAATTTTGAGCCCTCATCTCCCTTATGAATCCATTGTAGCCTGAAACAAACTCAGGCACCCTTGGCTGTATATTCCCCTCTGCTTCACCTCCCTCTGAACCATTATGTCCTACCATGCATCCTTGCCATAGAGGGACACATTATGTAGATCCTATTCAATAGAAATGCACACCTACTGAATTCTACCTTGCTGCAACTCCTTTCTGTCTTTTGCGGGCCATCCTCCTACCCCAACCTCATGGATTTGATAATACAATGTCTTTGGTTATAGCTTATGATCCAAGTAGATTGAAATCATTTTTTACTATTTCTCTAATGGAAGTATGTAATGTCCCTAGGTAATTTTTGGCCTTGGGGTTCAATCCTTATCTAGTGTTTTCAACCAATTATGAAAAAAATCATAACAACACTGCACATTTATCAACTCAGATAATGGTAAGTACCCTTCTATATAATTTACTAATGATATAAGAGATATTTAACAGTCATATGTTTCTTCAGCAAACCACCACAAGTTAGGGCTAACTTCCTAATGAACAGTAGACCTATAGAACCAATAATCCACCAATATAATTCTGACTGTAATGTCAATATTCAATAGATCAGCATTCCAACTATAACCCACACTAGCACTATCCAAGTTTGGTTGGTAATATACTAATTAACAACTCACTGTCTAACGATGTTGCCTCCAAACTTGTTTGTTGTTAAGAAGAGCTTGTGACAGCCCTTTCTCAGTGGAGTTTCCATCTTCTGTTGGAGTAGTGTCTTAACCTGGTCAAATCGTTGGTTAGATCTTATGACAGTCCCCTTTTGATCCAAATTTCACTCGCGGTTGGAGATTTGATCCTGTTGTTGCATCAAATCAACAAACTACAGGTTTTGGAGACATGCTTGGGATGTTTCATTATCAAATACCTTGCCTGTAATTATTGGGGAGTGGTTTCAAAGCTTCATGTGATCATAGACCCCTGAAAGAGATATCTGTTGCGGCCCTAAATACACTCAGGAGGAAGGCCGCATATAGGTGATGCCCTAAATGCTTCAGATTGAGCATTAAAAACCACCTAGTAACCTACTGATCTCCTGTTTGGTTGAGAACAGCCTCACTACCTCTTGTTTGGCTTCAGTGCCTCAGAGAGGACCCATCGTAGCCTTACCTTTCCTTAACCAAGGGTTATGAGCTTGGGTGCACCATAGACAAGTCACAGAGAGAATATCTTGCTGCCCAGAAAATCTAATGGTGGCCAGGCATCCCACAAAAAGACCTTCGTTGTCTTGAACAGGACTTATTGACCAAGAACAACTGGTGAGAATGCATTTCCCTGCTTGCCAAAACGAATCATAGATGCTCCAAAATATTATGTTGCAAGAGTTGTAAAGGAGAGAGGGGGATTAGCTAGGGTGGGATCACCTCCACCAAAACTAATCAAGAGGAGAAAGGAGTCTTCAAACTCTTAGAGCTCTAGCTCAAAGAAAACCAAGATAGTCCATTCCAAATTGATGATGAGAAAATGAATCTATCTATTTATTTATAGATTCCTCATGGGGGTCTCTCTTCCTAATTTAATGTGAGGGTTTACAAGCATAGCCCCCAATTCTGCCTTTTTTCTCCAGCTACCCCAAATTTACCCAATGTTGCCCCAAAACATTGGATAATGGGTTTCCCCCTTTATCAATGACTATATCCTATGGGGTTGGATAGGCTACTTCGTCCTCCCTTGGGCACTTAGTCAATAGGGAACATTTTAAAGTAGGGTAGGAAAAGGGTCTAACCTCTATTTTCTTGACACCTATGTACTTAGAGAAGTGGGAAGGCTTGGCCTGATCAATATGTGCGCTCATAGAACTGACATTGTTGTAAAATTAATCATTATTCATGTGTTGCAATGAAAAATTAATCATTAGTAGATACTTGCATCACACCATGCTCTAAATGTTGTATACATAAGTGGTAAGCATGGCCCTTAATGTCTTTTCCATATATTCAAGTGCGTTTGAAGCCTTTAAGATCTTTGTTCATTCATTCTCAAGCAGATATGGGGAAACTGTTAGTTAGTATCTTCGTAGTTGCAGTGACACCATATGGATTATCAACAAGTATGGAACTTGTTTGTCTAATTAATTTGGTCTTTCTCAGCATATTAAGGACAAATTTGGCAAGTTCCTTTCTTTATGGGGAAACCATTGTGAAAGAGAGCCTTTTCATATGTATGACTATTTGTGGGACAAGAACACAGGCAAGTGTTTGTCATGGCAAGCTCTTGTTTCTGAAAGACTTCCAGAAATTGATTGATTCTTCCGCAATATATTGATGATTCCCAAAGAATGTTTGTTCAAGCTAAGTAAATAATCTGGATATTCTTTACTCCATTTGAAAGGATTGGAAATGGTCTCATGAGATACCAATTATGGGCACTATTGAACCAAGGAATTCTATGACAAGAACCGACAACTCATTCAGTGGAAATTCATCTCAACAGGGAGTGGAATGTTTGAGACCACGAGTCAAGGTGTCCCTAGAAGTGTCATGAAAGCATAGTTGATCATGAAAGCACAGTGATTTGAAGCAGGGTTCAGCAAGCTTACTTTTCAAGGAAGTATCTCAGATCTTCACTCTTGATACTGCACCTATGAAATAATTGGACGTTCGTTATATAGCTATGGTCTTGGTATGATTTGCCTATAATGTCATATGGCATATGCTTCAGTATGATTCTTTTCATTATGACATTTTGTCTTGCTTCAGTCATATATATGTTTCTCATATTACTCTACATTGGTATGGCTTCCCATATTGGCAATAATGGGTATCAACCCATTCATATATACTCTAAACTTTTTGTATGGATGTCACTGTGCAACAACTCCAATATGGTATTGCTATTACAACAGTATAATCTTGACCTCGATTTCATCAGCTATATATGAATGATGATACTGTACATGAATATATAGAAGTGCATCCATCTGTTCAGATATGGATTCTCTGGTCTATTCGTATGGTATATTCCCACTGTCTATATTAGTTGAGTTTTGCATTGTATACAGAACAATAATATTACCCTATATATGGTTTCAGGAATCCTATTCGAGAATGATGTTGCAGTGGAGTAGCTGCAATATCCTCCATCTAAAATATCAATGCTCTCGATCACTTTGGGCAGTATTGATTGTGTTCACAGTCATGTTTCTTCAATAGTGTCATCATTCATATATACAGTCAGTCTGATCTTCTTAGCATCAAGCTTATCGATCCTTGTTCAGTTTTGAGAAGAATCATTTTTCACTTTAAAGACCTATATTATCATTAAAGGAAGAAATTTTGTAGGTATCTGAAGACCAAACCTCCCTTGTGACAGAAATCACTACAAGAATTCAGGTTGAACATTGGGCATTCCATTAGCATAAGTCAAGGATGCTTCAAGTATTCAGTCTTTAATGACAAGCATCAGAACCTGGATGGAAGAAGACAGATCTTCTTCACCAGTTTAAAATGCATTAACTATTTGCCACATTCTTCTGAAATAATACTGAACCTTGGAATAAATTCAGTATATCAGATGTAGTATTTGTGGCTGAGAAGAAACATGGCATAATTTGAAATTTCTTTGGTATATCTAGATGTTAAGATCAGGCTAGAAGCCAGTATCCATGGCATAATCAGACCCTGAAATCATTCCAAGCCTAAATTCAGAGTAATTCCCTTGGTATATTTAATTTCAGTCATTCTTACAATTTCAGTAATAAGGTTCTATTGATATACTGCTATTGAGATCTGTCATTTGAATAGGCAGAGTATGTGAGAGAGTTCACCTATGTATTGCTGAGGTTTGGTATTCTAACGTGTCATATTAAAAATAAGGAGTATATTGATAAAAGGTTGAAGCAAGAATTAAGAGGGAGTTACATTGATGACTTTGGCACATGGACCAAAGGAATAGTGACTAGAAAAGTAGCAGGTTGCAGATAGCTCTATGACTATAATTTTGGCAAGGTCACTTTCCTTATATTTAGAGGGAGTTATGGACAGGCCATGATGATTGGATTGTAAGGATGCAACTAATTCTGATTGATGACACTCTCGTTTGTCAACGTAAGAGGGAGTTGACTTTTGAAGTCAAGATGTAAGACCTAGCCTTGATGCACTATTCCCTACACTTAAGGATTGATGGTAAAATGGTCTGCATATGTATATCTTGTGGGATACCTGATCACCACCTTATCAGACATATGTCTCGCTATGAAAGTTCTCAAGTCAATTTATGGGTGAGCCCCATATATTGGACAACTGCTTATTGAGACATCTCAGTGAGTCTACATCCTGATGTACACTACTGAAATCTAAGGTTTCATGAATATTTTGATGATAACTCGGTTGACAATATGATGGATGGAAAGAGCACATCTAAGTGTTATATACTCCAGCACTACTGCAGTTGGATGTATAAATTTAAGAAACCTCTTCAGTTGTCATTGTTTTATATTGCATAATAGGATTCATAGAATCCAATGTTTCACATAATACCACTTTATATGGTACAACAAAGGACATTCCTATTTTATGTCATGTTTGAGTGATCTCACATTGAGCAGGATGCCTGATGGACACTTTAATTTCTAGAAAGACAAGCTTAGGCTTGTGATCTCCCTGGGTAAGAGGGAGTAAGATCGGTTAAATATTTTCTTCATCAAGATATGCAAGAAGCAGAGGATTGCTACATGATGCCAAGATCTCTGTTGGATGTTTTCTACCACTTTTTATTTATTTTTAAGGATCCAGACAAGGAGAAAGAACCCTTGAATTTCAAAGGACTAATGAAAAAACAAACAAAGACTAACAATGACAGTTATTCCGTGAACAGTTGATTGACACTTAAAATAACTAGTAACATGGCTTCATAACTTGATTCTTTCCCGATGACAACTATTTGTGTGATGTATGCATTCAAATTGAGATCAATCACAGACATGCTGGTAATTAGAAATAAAACCTACCAAAACCACACAAAAACTAAATTGTAAAGATAAACCAAAAATCTAGATGTGTGAATTTTTATACTAGGGTTTTTTTGGCGGCCTCCTGTCTAGCTGAAATGATCAAATAAAATGTACATTGTGGAATCAGGGAAGATCATGTTGATTATGGTAGCCAAAGCAAACTTTATCAAACAAGTAACTTTTCAAATAAATTTTGAGGGAGCCGTATGCAACAACCCTTTTGATGTATGTACACAATACACATGGAATTTGTTAACAAGAAGTCATAATGTTGGAGTCTCTGGTGTCATTATAACATACAATACATGGAACCTTCAAAATGCCAAAATCTAAATAGAAGTTGAAGATTGAAACAAGGGACTCAATTGGAGAGAAGGATTTATTTCACATAGTTCCTTCACGTGAATAAATGGAAAAACAATTGCAAGCCGATGGTATCAATAACAACATAACACCAAAATAAGTAATATTGGAGATGAAACAAACCAATACAAAATAGTGATAAGTTAACAAGGGAAAAATGAGTTTGATTTGGCTGCAAGACAAGGTCATTTTGTACATTCTCACAGACTTAACAATATAAGTCAAAACAGTAAAGGATACAGGTATTTTCACAAACATGCCCTGTTATCACTTGGACTCTTCAATGCCAATTTACCATCCATCCATCTATCTACATATGCTTGAGTGTGTATGCATAAATACATGGAAAGGACCTTAAAAATAGGATTTGTACCTAACATCGTCAGATTCTCCTGTGATAGCAGTGACACCCTATCTGTCCAATAAAGTTGAAGGGTAAGTCACATGGCAAATTCAAACCCAAGTACATGCATTTTTAGCATATTTATTGTTTAAAGTTATATAGATGAAACAACTGAAAATGAAACCCGCCAATTTTTTCAGAACTAAAAGGGAGTTGTGGTGAATTTGAAGGAGATGAATAAATCTAAGTCTGGCTTGATCAACCTCCTATGCGTTTCTGCAAGTCTGTTTGTTGCTTGCGGTGATATCGTTTTGGGGATTTCCGAGGGCCGATGGTTAGCCCTATGAAGAAATTCTCACGCCATTATGATTGAAAGATGTGGTGCAAAATTCAAATGATAATAATCCTTATAGAAGTAAAACCATGACGACAATGAAGTTAAATTTAAGAGTGTATAGTTTCTAACTTGAAATTAGCGAGAAGGCGACCTTTGAAATATTTTTTTTAAACTAGTAGGTTGAGGGTAAATTGAATAGAAGGGTTTTTTTTTTTTGAAAAAATGAGGGGGCGGAATTTTATGGTTTCTAGGTTTCCGCACTCTGTGCATTGGGACGATCAATGGCAGCAGTCATTGTAGCTCTGATGGATTATAGGAACTGCCTCACCACTTGTATGCACATGCAGGGTCTTCATTAAACGCTCCTTGAAATCCTAATCGGTCTCCCTTCAAACTTCTGTTTAACGCTCCTGGTTTTTGTTTTACGCATTTTTTAGTTATCTGTTGCATCGTTGTTCCGTTTTTGCAGCCTCCTAGTGTGGATGCCAGTCCAGCATTTGAGACTCTCCCTCACAGTGCAGATTTTGTAACATTTTTTTTATTCATCTCTCTATGGTCTCAGTATGGTTAGCCCCAAAGACCATGTCGACTTAGAACTAGAATCGGAGGAAATTCTGTCGGTCTAGGGGTTGGAACCAACCCAACAGAACCTAGAGAAGGTAGAAATTCCAACGAGGTCTCTATTTGGCAAGCAAGGTGTTAATGAGCTGGACTGGAAAGTCGGTGGCAATTTAGGTTTTTTGGAACAGTCAAGAAGCCTCTCATCAAAGGTGTTATCTTGGTTGCAGGCAACGGAGTCTTCATTCGGTCTGGAGAATGCAGTTTTACAAAGAGTTGAAGGTTGTGTTTCCCCAACAAATTTTCGGGTAAGATCTTTATGTCTCTCTTATTCCTTAACTGGTGGTATCGAAGACGTGGTAAAGGGCAGTAGTCTGCTAAGGCATGAAGGTTTAAAATCTTGTTTAATTGAGGAGGTAAAGGCAGTGTCCCTGGGAGTGGGTTAGCATTTGGATAAGACTCGAGGATGCAAAATCCCGCTAGTTGTTTTCCCTGGTCTGGTGTCTGAGCAAGCTTTGTTTTCAAAGCGTTCCGGTGATAATGAAGGGTTGTTTGGGGAGAATCTATTTAAAGGATTCCCAATTTTGGAGGAGTCATATACAAATTTTTGGCATGCAGAAGAAAGTAGGTAGGAAGGTAATGTCTTCTCTCAGAAAATCCAAGGAATAGATAATGACATCTCTCTGGGGCTGAAGGAGAACCACCTGCTTCTTAACCCCAAGACTCAGTCTCCAGGAGTCGAGGCACCTCCTCAGAGCGGCGGGTCGCCGATTTCTTTGCTAAAACAACTCGCTGAGGAAGAACTACAGAATGATGAAGCTCTCACCACTTCTTTTGGTATTGGGCAGACCTTTGGCTCCAAGAGAAAGAAGGGGAAAGTAATCAAGAAGAAGGAGGTTAGGCCAAACTTGGTATTGGGAGTGAAAATTTCGTTAGACGAGGCCTTGGCAACCTTAGAACTTATCCCGGTGGGGCGTGCGAAAGGTCGTCAATATTCCTAAAATTATATCGCAGAGTGGATACATAAGTCTTGGAGTGGAGGTCTGACCACTCAAACAGAGGTTATCATCTTGACCAGAGGTTGGTTTATGGTCAGGTTCACAAATGAAGAAGCAATGGAATGGGTTCTAGAAAGGAACTGGGGCTTTGGCAATTCCCCAATATTCTTCAAAAAATGGATGCCATTATTCGACGCACAAAGAGAAAGTCTAGAAGAAATTTCGGTTTAGGTGTGTCTGTCGACCTGTTGGGTCTCAATCTAGTCTCCTAAACTAAGCTCATTTAATTTTCAACCAGGATTTGTAAACTGCTGAAGTGAAGTGTACCATATGTACCTAGGTGCTTGTTTCCTAATGCGTTGTATGTGGTGTTTTGTGATGTTTTTGGTCTTTTGGAGATTTTTATGTTCACAATGGAAATGTCTAGAAAACTAATGGAAAGGGGTTGGTGGTCAAAACAGAGTTAAGCCTAATGTATGGAATGGCAAATGCAATTGGAAACACTGAAGCAAAATCTAAACTATGAAAAAGCAAAAGCTTGATAATGACTTTTTAGGCAAATGACACAAACTAAACTTGAGAAATGATCACTAAATATGCAAGTTCTCTAACTAGACAGTTAAACACTAATCTTACCATGATGCAACATTTTGTTCTAAACTCTTCTATTCTATGACTAATTCCTAGTTCTATTCTGCAATTTAATTGAATGTCACAGAACCTATACTCAAAGAGTTATTGGTTTCTTTTTCAAAGTAGTTCTTTTGAGGAAGAGCTCTGTTTATAAAATGATGAGGAAATTGCAGAGATATTTCAGACCTTATAGTGATGTTGTCTTCTGTTCCTATGGCTATAGATCACTTGTAGTTTTTATAACAAGAAGATGTTTGTGAATAATGAAGGCTGTCTTGTTAATCCTAACAACTAAAGTAATTTATTGTGCAATGGATGACAATTTGAATATGAGATGCAAGTGTAATGAGTTAATCTAAGAATGAACCTAAGATGCCACTAAACTAGAACAATGTTGAACTATAAGTCATCATCAAACTTGAAAAAAAGTAACTGAACATGAATTAAATGCAATGAAACTCCGGAGTGTTCTAACTATACTAACATGCATTAATCTATGAAGTTACACAATCTGTTTGTTCATCATTAGTGATATTTTGGAAGAGTTCCTTCTTTTGGAAGAGGTAGAACAATTCTGACTGTGTACTTGTATGCAATTGAAAGCAAATGAACTGAAAGAAAATGAAAAACTAAGTTATCACATCCATACCCTACTCGTCATTATGATGTCTTGGGCAAGCGTTTAAGAGCAAGAACAGAGATGATACTTAGTACAAACACACAACTAAATCATTCATTATCACGGTCATGCCTTGAACTTCTTAAGAATTTCTTGGAAGAGTTTCTTCTTGTGGAAGAGTGATTAGAACAAGTGTGACTGTGATAGTGAACAGCAAAAACTACAACTAAATCCTACAGTACCATAGCTATTCATCATTCATCATTATAATCTGTTGGAAGAGTGTCTTCTTGTGGAAGAGCTGGAATGAATATAACTATAGTAGCTAGTTAAAACAACTATAAATTCAACTCCTAATCCTACAATACCATAGTCATTCAACATTCATCATTTTAATCTGTTGGAAGAGTGTCTTCTTGTGGAAGAGCTAGAATGAATACGACTACATTAGCTAAAACAAAACAACTACCAATTCAAATGCAAAACGTAAAGGCAGCTAGGAAAACTTATCTAATTTACGCAAAAGAAATCCGTGCAAGAGGCAGGGGCCCTCTACCACTTGACGGCATTCAACTCCAAATTAAATCACGCCTTCAAAATAACTGTGTCTGCTCCATTAACGATGCAATAGTTTGAACATAACACTCTGTGTCTTCAAGGCGTAACACAGAGTTTAAACAAAATCTAGCAGCAAATCTAACATAAAATCTCTAACACAGCTCTCGGTCTCCCAAGAGTTTATAAAGCAAATGCACGTAACAATAATTACAGCAATTTAGGAACAATGTCTTTCCTTATCCGAATCACGTTAGGAGTCTTTGAAGTGGCTGCGTGAAGAAGAAAAGACATATGGACTGATACAGTCCTAATAGGAGTCTTCCTTCATAAATGTGTTCCCCACGTTCAAAACCATACCCAGAATTCATTTCTTCCTCCATGATGAGCAACGAACCATGTAGACAGGACGTGGATCATGCCCATATGCGGTTTTTCTCAAGAGGCCACCTGGAACATACTCAAACATGAAGGCAGCTGCAGAATCGCCGGTTAGCTACGGAATGTCTGCATTCTGCAGCTAGTTCCGGTCAAAATGCTTAACAATGGCAAAAATCACAAAATTCAACAAGTCAATCATGTAAATCATTCTAGAAGTAATTTTAACTATATTTATTGATCAATTGGGTTTAAGATAGAAATGGACAAGGGAAAATGAGGTAAAATGAGGTGAAGGAAAGCACAATTTTGAGGCTCAACATACCCCCACTGCTGTCTCTTTGCATGTCCTCATGCAAATTATCCTATGAATTCAGAAGCTTCTGCAAGGAAATCTAATCCCCTTCTTCTCCTTTGTCTGTAAGCTAGAGGTCTTCTGGGTTTCCTGATAACAAGTTTGAACCTGAGTTTGGTGAGTGCCCTGATTAGCTTTTTGTTCCTTGTCTTCAACTTCTCATTGGTCCTCTCCACTTTGTCTATATGCAAGGATAAGGTTGAGTTCATATCAGTTTTGAGCTTGATTTGATCTTTGAGAATTTCATTCTCATTTTTGATGTGTCTATTCAGCAATTCCAACTCATATCTATCCCTCCTCAATATATCTATTTCGGACAGTGGAGGACTGGGGGTTCTTTCTCTGCTTTCTGAAGCTGTCCTCTCTAAGGTTTCCACATAGTCATAAATTTCCTGTTGAGCAGGATCAATTTCAGGGGTTCCTTCATAAAAATCCTCTTCATCATCCTCTTCAATGGGTGTTTCTTCATCTTCTATATTGATTACCCTTGTTTGTTTGATTGGTGTTTTCTTCAGTTTTCCCTTTAATCTGTGGCTTCTCCTAGGCTGAGAGGATCCCTCTCCTTTCTCTGTGACAGATTCCTTGATTATCTTCTCTTCCTTAAGTTGCCTCTTGATTCGAGTCAACTTCTCTAAAATGATTTCCTCACTGCTCTCTTGGACTGGTTTGTCAATTTCAACTTTTGAAGCCCTCCATTTCCTACTTCTCTTTGTAGGTTGTGGTTCAGGTGATGGTTCTTTTGCTTCTTAAAAATGATTTCTTATTAATAAATCATCCCATGTATCATTTTTTTTAGCTAGATGATGCTCAATCAAAATTTTGACCAAACCATGATGATACAGGGTTGTCTCTAAAAATTGAACTCTTCTCTGAACACAGGAAGCCATCTTCTTCAGACTTTGATGCAAGAAATATGGTAGGTTTAAGTCTTCTCCCAGAAAATGCATCATTAGTCTGATGTGGTAGACATAAAATGTCCCATATCTACCCTCACATGTAACAAATTTTTGTAAAAGAAGTAGTATGTTTCTCCATTTGTTTTTCAATGCAGAACTGAGAATTCCTTTCTTGAATACACTAACATCCATATTTGGTGATTTTAAAATTTGTTTCCAGGAGTCATTGTGGAATTCTCTATTTTTAAACCATCTCTCTCCAGTTCTGAGCAATCCTGTAACCTCTGCAATAAAAACTTCAGTGACAGTAAACTTGACATCCCCTACTTCAACTTCGGTTCCTTGAAATGATCTTGCAAATGTTTTAGTGACTTCCTTATGAAATCCATTAAATTTTTCCAAAAATTGAAGCCATCCTATTTGTTGTAACATTTCTTTGCATTGTGGGTAGCCTTCTAAATATTTTGAACCCACTGGTTCAGTTCTTACAATTAAACCCATGATTTTTCAATATCAAATTAACACTCTTCTACCCACAAAACAATGACTTTCACTTTCGGATTGAAATGGCTTCAAGCTTTAAATGAAAATGGCTCCAAACTTCATAATGAAATACCTCTGATTGATAATGACAAATGCCTTTGAAACCTTGGACTGATATGCTTCTCTTGACAATTGAATTTTGAAGTGATTTGCCTCTGTTTGATAATGAAAAATGCCTTCGAAACCTCGGACTGATATGCTTCTATTGATAATTGAACTTTGGAGTTTCGAGTTGATATGTCTCTGATAGACAGTGGCAGATGGCTTCAAATTTCTTTTGTGCAATACCTCCGGCTCTTGGTAGCAAATGGTTTCGATTTTAACACCTCTGTCTTTTGGTAACAAAAGACTTCAAACTCAACACTGCAACACCTCTGTCTCTGGTAACAAAAGACTTCAAACTCAACACTGCAACACCTCTGTCTCTGGTAACAAAAGACTTCAAACTCAACACTGCAACACCTCTGTCTTTGGTGAAAAAATACTTCAAACTCAACACTGCAACACCTCTGTCTTTGGTGACAAAAGACTTCAAACTCCACACTGTTACAATTCTGTGTTTATAGTGAAAATGATTCAAACTCCGTCCACAGTGATATTTTATCTGCCCACAGTGATATTTTATCTGCCCACGGAATCAAGTGGCTTCAAGTCCTCACACTGTTATACTTCCAAATTTACCCTTCTACTCTGCTCTGCGTTTACAATGCTCAATGCTATTCAAACTGATATCCTTTGGCTCTGCTCTCGGTGATAATAATATCTCCGTCTTCGGAATGGAATGCTGGCTACGAAATGAAGTTATGGCAGTGGTCACGGAATGGAGTAGTGGAGTGAGGTGGAGGGATTGTATTAATGATTGAAGGGACGGTGGAGGATTTTACGACGGCAGAGGGAATCATCATTGAATGATCTGGTTAAGAGACGTGGAGAATTCAAACACCTCGGCCTTTTTAGCCGCTTAAATGCTATCGGATATGAAATTTGAAATGGAAGATTTTAATACAAAGTCTGTAGAGGGTTTGTTGGTGTTTGATCAATAAAAACAATTAAAACAACATTTTCGAATAATCCACAACTAAACTATGCTAAACTTTTATGAAATGCCATCGTAATTTAAATTTGTTACCTCTGCCCTTTATTTGATTTTTTTTTTTGTAGCCTTTGTCTTCTCTGCTCATCTCTGGAAGAATCTTCATAATTTTCTTGATGCTTTTGATTCATGAATACACTGGGTCACTTTGTTGTAATTCTGATGTCTGCTGGTTGATGCCTTCAGGGTTTGTAGCTGCGGAAAGACTGTCGGGCTGCAGAAAGGCTGATCAGCTGCAGAATGTCCACTGAGCTGCAGAATGTTCCTGTAGAACACTTTAATCATGAAAATGAAATGTTTTTGGAGTATGGGTGAAATGCTATGTGGTATGAATGAAAATGGATGATGGATTATGATATGTATGAATTGAATAATGGAATGGAATGGATTCAGTTCATGAAATGGAATGAAGGAACATAAGGGCTGTACTGCAATTCTTGACATATTTTATTCACTTACAGCAAGATATCAAATTTTGTATTTTGACATGAAAATGAGATGGATGAAATGTGGAATGGAGTGAAATATGGGTGATGGAATGAAATGGAGTATGGATGGATAAGTGAATGGAGTGAGATGAAATGAATCATAAGCACTATGGAACTGAACTTATGATTTTTATAACAGCTGCTTATAAAAACAAAAATGGGAAAAGTTAGAGTGTCAGAGAGACTCTGATTTTCACCCTATCTTTTCTGTATAAACATGCCAATCAATGATTGGTTTTCATGTTTATACCTTTATTATTATTATTATTACTATTATTATTATTATTTATTTTTTTTAGAATAGAAATGCTTCAGAAAATTTAATCAAGTTGATGAAGAAGAGAGACTCTTCTTCATTAACTTCACATCATTGTCTTCTTGGAACTTCTTAATAAACTCTTCTCTTGAGAGTGGCTTGTGGTATAGCTTCAGTCTATGACCATTCACAAGAAAAGTGACCTCCTCTTCATCTATAGTTCTGATTTTTACTGCCCCATTATCAAAAATTCGAACAATTTCATATGGCCCAAGCCAATGTGTCTGAAATTTCCCTTGAAAATGCTTGAATTTTGAATCAAACAAGAGAGCCCAATCACCCTCTTTAAATTTCTTCTCTTTGATGTACTTGTCATGCCATCTAGCCCTTTGCTGTTGGACTAGACTTGTTTTCTGAACTGCATCTTGTATGATCTCATCCAATTCATTAATTTGCTCCAGTCTATGCTTTTGTGCCTCCGTTAGATCAAGTCCTAGCTGAACTGCCATCTTGAATGTTTGAATTTGGAACTCTATGGGAAACAAAACTTGCTTTCCATAAACAAGCTCATAAGGAGTATGGCATGTTGTGTTTCTCCATGTAGTTCTATAGGCCCATAAGGCTTCAGGAAGCCTATCTACCCAATCTCTTCTATGTAGATGAATAGTCTTTGTTAGGATTCCTTCAATGACTTTATTAGTGGATTCCACTTGACCATTTGCTTGTGGATGATAAGGAGTAGATGTTCTATGTCTGATTTTGTAATTCTCCATCATTTTCTCCACTAGCCTTGATGTAAATTGAGCTCCTTGATCTGTAACAATTTCCCTTGGGACACCAAAACGAGTAAAAATATCCTCAAAAAGAAAAGTAACTACAGATGATTCATTAGAAAAAAGTAATGGTTTAGCTTCTACCCACTTAGTAACATAATCAGTGCAAACTAATATATATTTCTTTTGTCTTGATGGAGGACTAATAGGTCCTACAAAATCCAAAGCCCATTTTTCAAAAGGTTCAATGTGTACCTGAGGTTGTAATGGCATCTCACTTGAAGGAGAAGGTTTCCCTACCCTTTGGCAACTGTCACACCTTTTGACATATTCCCTTGCATCTTTAAACAAAGATGGCCAATAATATCCTAAGTTAAGGATCTTATAGGCTGTCCTCTTATCTGCAAAGTGTCCGCCACAAGGTTCATCATGACATGCCTTGAGAATTTCGGGCATCTCATCTTCACGAACACACCTTCTAATGATCAAATCTGAACCTGTCTTGTACAACTCATTAGCGACCCATGAATATCTTGCACTATCATTAATGATTTTTCTTTTATCCCTTGCATTCATAATTGAAGGAAATTTTTCTGAAACTAAATAATTGGCAATATCAGCAAACCATGGAGTTTGAGTAGAGATTGCAAAAAGATATTCATCAGGAAATTGATCTTCAACTGGAGTGTCATCTTTGATATTTTGAATTCTAGACAGGAAATCAGCCACAATGTTTTGTTTTCCAGGCCTATCTAGAATAGTAATGTTGAATTCTTGCAATAATAAAAACCATCTTATAACTCTGCCATTAGTAATTGATTTATTCATTAAATATCTAATTGCAGAATGATCAGTGTGAACAAAAGTTTCATAGCCTGTTATATAGTGTCTAAATTTGTTAATGGCATGAACAACGGCTAAAAACTCTTTTTCAGTTACAGTATAGTTTAACTCTGCAGGAGTCAAATTTTTACTGATATAATAGATGGCATAGGGAATTAAATCTTTATGTCCCAATACTGCTCCCAGAGCTGTATCGGAAGCATCTGTCGAGATATGAAAAGGTAACTTCCAGTTAGGTCCCCTTAATATAGGTGCTTCAGAAATTTTGGTTTTCAGGGTTTCAAAAGCTAACTGGCAATCCGAAGTCCACTTAAATTCACAATCTTTGGTGAGTAATTTGAAGAGAGGAGATGCTATTTTGGTGAAGTTTTCTATAAATCTCCGATAATACCCTGTAAATCCTAGAAAACTTCTAACATCTCTTTGACAACTTGGAATGGATAGGTTAGAAATAACTTCAACTTTTGTTTCATCAACTCTAATCCCATCCCCTGAAATGTGGTGCCCTAAAACAATACCTTCGGTGAACATCATAAAACATTTTTCATGACTAAGAGAAAGGTTTGCTTCTTGACATCTTTTTAAGACTTTTTCCAAGTTTTCTAAAGCCTCTTCAAATGTATCCCCATAAACTGTAAAATCATCCATGTACACCTCTACACAGTCATGTATTAGATCAGAAAAAATTCCTAATACTGCCATTTGGAATGTTTCAGGTGCATTGCATAACCCAAATGGCAATACTCGGTAGGCATAGGTACCCCAAGGACAAGTAAATGTGGTTTTATCTTGGTCTTCAAGTGCTACTTGGATTTGATTTTAACCACTAAACCCATCTAAGAATGAAAAGTACTTTTTACCTGCTAATGTATCTAATACTTGATCTATGAAAGGTAAGGGAAAATGGTCTTTAAGAGTAGCTTTATTCAGTTCTCGGTAGTCAACACACACCCTCCATTTTCCATTTTTCTTAGGTACAATTACTAAAGGAGAGACCCACTGACTATCTGAAATAGGATAGATGAAATTAACATTTAATAATTTTTGCAGTTCTTCCTTGACAATTTCCCTAATATTTGGATTCATCCATCTTTGAGGCTGTCTGATTGGTTTGCAATTTGCCTCTATATAGATGTGATGATTACAAGTCTTGGGACTTATCCCTTTCATGTCAGTGTATTCCCATGCATATGCAGAAGAATGTCTCTGTAATACTTTGACTAACTCTTCTTGTTGAGATTTTTCTAGGTTTTTGTTTATGTTCAAGGTTTTTCCTGGAAAAATTTCACTTGTAGAGCTGCCAAATTTGTCCATAGAATGAAGAGACATATGCCTAGATGACAAGAACTCAATATTGGATCCCTCTTGAAATGATTCTTGTTTGTGTTCTGAAGAAGATTCAAATTTTTCTAGAGTATTCAGAATTTGATTATCTTCACTAATTTCTGAAATTGTGAAGAGTGGTTGTAAATATTCTTCATCCTCTATCCATTGAGTGTCATCTAGTTCTGTAATTGTCCTAGCTGGAGGATATAAAGTGAATTTCTTTGTTGAACTACCATCATAAATATACATATCACCGGACCTACAACTAATAAAGGCATCAGATGTAGCCAACCAAGGTCTTCCTAGTATAACGGGATGGCCTCCTAGATTATTCTTGGGTGTTAGGATCATGAAATCCACAGGGTACTCCCAAGAGTCTAGGGACACTGGAATGTCTTCTATTACCCCATCTGGTTTGATCACAGATCTATCTGCTAATTGTAATAGTGTGGGTGTAAAGAGAAGATTAGGAAGTTTCGGTTTGTCCATGATTTGTCTACTCATGATATTTATTGCTGCTCCTAAATCAATGAGTGTGTTTTGAATTTCAATTCCATTGATGTGAATTTTGACAACTGGATTTCCTGGGTCAAGATACTTTGGAATAGCAATCTTGCCCATCATAATGTCTGCTATTTGTCCTACCAGTTGAGTTTTCTTGGTTTCTCTTATTCTTTTTCTTGTTGTCTTCATACTCAACTCCTTTATTGTTTTGGCTAAAATTGGGATTTCCTTGATGGCTTGCAATAATGGAATTTTAATGAAAACATTTCTCAATTCATCCAAGAAATCATAATTAGGCACCATTATTTGTTTTTCTACACCTTTATCAATTTGTAGTCTTTCCGGAAAGGGAGGTATAGAAGTAGATATGGATGGTTACTCTAATACTGGAGTTGAATTTATTGGATCTTTTTGTTTTAGTTTTTCAATGTTTTGGTCTTGAAAGGATGTATCTTCCTCAAGAATTTTATTAACCCGTAGGGAGTCTTCCTCAGAATTATCTTGTTCTTGTATGCTCACAGAAGGTTTCTTCTTCTCAAGTATCCTTCCAGACCTAAGTTGAACATCACTAAGGTCTAGAGGAGTAATTAAATAAGTTGGAAATTGTTGTCCTTCTATCATATATGTATTCTGAGGGTTCTTATTATTGGGGTTTGGTATGGGATGAGCTGGCAATTGATTGGATTTTTGAGGGAATGGTAATGGAAGTGGTTGATTTTGATGTGGTTGGTTCTGATGATGTTGTTGAGGATTTTGTTGAAAATTTTGTTGAATATTTTGAGGAAAATTTTGTTGGGAATTTTGAGGATAAAAATGTGGATATGGTGGATAGGATGGTGGATACTGATAATATGGAGAGTATCTTCCATAGGGACTTTGTGTTCCTTGTGCCCAGGATTGCGATTGATTTTGAAATTGGGGCCAAAGTTGCTGCCAAGAATTCCAAGGTGGAGGTTGATTATACATTTGATCATGGAATCCTTGTGTCTGAGATCCCTGCCAAGGTCTTCTAGATACAAAATTAAGAGACTCTGTGGAATATGTAGGAATTTCTTCCTGAAAAACAGCCTTGAGACCAGGAAGAGAAGGACAATTCTTGGTCTCATGCTTCTCAGAACAAATAACACATGTTTCTACAACTTTTACATCTAGAGGACACTCTCTCAAGGCATGTTTCTTCCTACATTTGGGACAAAAGATTGCCAAGGCATCAGATTCAGCCTTTTGCTTGTTTTGTATCTTGAGGGTGTCTATTTGTTCACTAAGAGTCCCTAAGATGTCAGATTTAAAATCATCAAGAATGTGTCCTATTTCTGATCTACTTACTGTCCCAGAAGCAGATTTACTTGCCCTTGCAAGAGCAGGATCTCTTGGACCTTTGACAGTTTTGGATTTCCCTCTGGAAAGGTTGATACATAACTAAGATATTTCAGGTAATGTGAGTTGTGATATATCCCCTTTTCCCATCATGTTAAGGATATCCAACCATTCATCCCTAATGGTTTTCAACAAAAGAGCTTTTAAAGTGTCTTGATCTAGGTTTTCCATTTGTGCCCTTTTTATGTTGTATTTAAATCTTTTCAACAAATCTTCTAAGTTTTCATCTTCTTTTTGTAACATCTTGAACACTTCTTCCTTATGATTAACCGGCATACAATAATCCAAGTATCTCTCTAGAAATGCTTGTTTCATGTCTTCCCATGTTCTAATAGAACTACTATTTAAACTCATAAACCACTTCAATGCTGCTCCCTTCAAAGTTGAAGGAAATAATTTCAGTTTTTGAGCATCTTGTAAGTAGTCATAAGTCCTACACAGCACTTCAAATTCGAATAAGAAAGTTTCAGGATCTTTAGTTTTAAGTCCATAGAAGTTCGGAAGGACAGAGGGTGAAATTTTTTTCATGGTTGTATTGGTTTCTTCATCAAGTATAGGGAACCCAAAAGAGCTTCCTATTCTACCTCTTCCTCCATCTGCACCTCTACCTCCTTCTCCTCTTCCTCCTTCTCCCCTACCTCTACCTCTACCTCCTCCAAATAATGTGTGTTCTCCATTAACAACTCCTCCTCCTCCTTCTTCTGCCATGGTTGACTCTCCTGTGGAAGTAGAAAGGTTTATATCCTCAACAAGAGTTTTTGGATTCTTCTTCTATGGCAGGTTCAGTGGATGAAGTGGAAGGTTTCTCTAATGGAATAGGTGACCTTAGATCTTCTAGAAGTCCAGGATCAGTAAAGGATGGAAGATGGGTTTGAGTTGAAGGTGTACTAGTTCTCGGTATAGATGAAACAAGTGGTGTTCTAGAAATCAAACTTCTGCCTCTGCTGCTTATAAATATTCCCCTTGAATCTCTCTCCCTACGCATAAAATTATTTTTGGATGCTAAGAAACAAAGGTTACCTAGTTTTCACCTCCCCGGCAACGGCGCCAAAATGTTGGGTCTCAATCTAGTCTCCTAAACTGAGCTCATTTAATTGTCAACCAGGATTTGTAAACTGCTGAAGTGAAGTGTACCATATGTACCTAGGTGCTTGTTTCCTAATGCGTTGTATGTGGTGTTTTGTGATGATTTATGATGTTTTTGGTCTTTTGGAGATTTTTATGTTCACAATGGAAATGTCTAGAAAACTAATGGAAAGGGGTTGGTGGTCAAAACAGAGTTAAGCCTAATGTATGGAATGGCAAATGCAATTGGAAACACTGAAGCAGAATCTAAACTATGACTAAATAAAAGCAAAAGCTTGATAATGACTTTTTAGGCAAATGACACAAACTAAACTTGAGAAATGATCACTAAATATGCAAGTTCTCTAACTAGACAGTTAAACACTAATCTTACCATGATGCAACATTTTGTTCTAAGCTCTTCTATTCTATGACTAATTCCTAGTTCTATTCTGCAATTTAATTGAATGTCACAGAACCTATACTCAAAGAGTTATTGGTTTCTTTTTCAAAGTAGTTCTTTTGAGGAAGAGCTATGTTTATAAAATGATGAGGAAATTGCAGAGATATTTCAGACCTTATAGTGATGTTGTCTTCTGTTCCTATGGCTATAGATCATTTGTAGTTTTTAGAACAAGAAGATGTTTGTGAATAATGAAGGCTGTCTTGTTAATCCTAACAACTAAAGTAATTTATTGTGCAATGGATGAAAATTTGAATATGAGATGCAAGTGTAATGAGTTAATCTAAGAATGAACCTAAGATGCCACTAAACTAGAACAATGTTGAACTATAAGTCATCATCAAACTTGAAACAAAGTAACTAAACATGAATTAAATGCAATGAAACTCCGGAGTGTTCTAACTATACTAACATGCATTAATCTATGAAGTTACACAATCTGTTTGTTCATCATTAGTGATATTTTGGAAGAGTTCCTTCTTTTGGAAGAGGTAAAACAATTCTGACTGTGTACTTGAGTGCAATTGTAAGCAAATGGACTGAAAGCAAATGAAAAACTAAGTTATCACATCCATACCCTACTCGTAATTATGATGTCTTGGGCAAGCGTTTAAGAGCAAGACAGAAATGATACTTAGTACAAACACACAACTAAATCATTCATTATCACGGTCATGCCTTGAACTTCTTAAGAATTTCTTGGAAGAGTTTCTTCTTGTGGAAGAGTGATTAGAACAAGTGTAACTGTGATAGTGAACAGAAAAAACTACAACTAAATCCTACAGTACCATAGCTATTCATCATTCATCATTATAATCTGTTGGAAGAGTGTCTTCTTGTGGAAGAGCTGGAATGAATATAACTACAGTAGCTAGTTAAAACAACTATAAATTCAACTCCTAATCCTACAATACCATAGTCATTCAACATTCATCATTTTAATCTGTTGGAAAAGTGTCTTCTTGTGGAAGAGCTAGAATGAATACGACTACAGTAGCTAAAACAAAACAACTACCAATTCAAATGCAAAATGTAAAGGCAGCTAGGAAAACTTATCTAATTTACGCAAAAGAAATCCGTGCAAGAGGCAGGGGCCCTCTACCACTTGACGGCATTCAACTCCAAATTAAATCACACCTTCAAAATAACTTTGTCTGCTCCATTAACGATGCAATAGTTTGAACATAACACTCTGCGTCTTCAAGACCGTAACACAGAGTTTAAACAAAATCTAGCAGCAAATCTAATATAAAATCTCTAACATAGCTCTCGGTCTCCCAAGAGTTTATAAAGCAAATGCACGTAACAATAATTACAACAATTTAGGAACAATGTCTTTCCTAATCCGAATCACGTTAGGAGTCTTTGAAGTGGCTGCGTGAAGAAGAAAAGACATCTGGACTGAGACAGTCCTAATAGGAGTCTTCCTTCATAAATGTGTTCCCCACATTCAAAACCATACCCAGAATTCATTTCTTCCTCCATGATGAGCAACGAACCATGTAGACAGGACGTGGATCATGCCCATATGCGGTTTTTCTCAAGAGGCCACCTGGAACATACTCAAACATGAAGGCAGCTGCAGAATCGCCGGTTAGCTACGGAATGTCTGCATTCTGCAGCTAGTTCCGGTCAAAATGCTTAACACTGGCAAAAATCACAAAATTCAACAAGTCAGTCATGTAAATCATTCTAGAAGTAATTTTAACTATATTTATTGATCAATTGGGTTTAAGATAGAAATGGACAAGGGAAAATGAGGTAAAATGAGGTGAAGGAAAGCACAATTTTGAGGCTCAACACGACCCTCGCAACCCATCTCTGGTCAATGGGAGTGCTCAGAGCCATTGGAAATATGTTGGGTACATTTCTTGAAGCGGATGTATCATTCCTGGTGACAAAAGAGAGGAAGGTTTCTCAAATATTGCTTCGGTTGGACACAAGAGAAGGGTTAGCAAATATGATGCAAATTCAAGTGCATGGCCACTCTTTCTCTCAAATTCTGGATTGTGAGCAGTTAGCATTATTTTTCCATCATTGTCATAAGTATGGTCATCTGGCAAGGGATTTTCCTTTAGGCTTTCGTAGACGCAAGAGACATTGGGAAGAGCCCGAACTTGAGAGCAGTATTGGGGAAGAGGTGGAGGTCAAGGTACAATAGGCAGAGTTGGATACTCAACATGATGGCTTCATTGATCCCATGGAAATTTAGCTGCCACCACAGGGGAGACAGGCGGAAGCAGTAGACACAGCCAGGGAAAGTCAGGGGGAAGAACTCACAGGATAGGTGCCTCTTCCCGCGGGTACTAATACTCCCCCTACTACTCCTATGTCTGTTAATTTATTTCCTCATTCTATTTGTCTCGAGCCTAGTCCCTCCAACCATAAACCTTTTGAGTCCTATTCCCTTGTTTCTGATCTTATATCTCTTGAAACTATCATCTCTGCCATTCCTGAGTTATCTTTATCCGACATTCCCATATTACCTGAAGAGCATCCCTCGGGCCCTGTGTGCCCTACTGAAATTCCTCAATATAACCTTAGGCCGAGAGACAAAAAATATTGTATTTTTATCCCTGTTGGAGGTCTTGGTATCCACTTGGAACCCTCTGTTCCTAATAAAACGAGAGGCAGAAAATCGAACATCTCCAAAGAAAAGTTGAAATAAAAACTCGATATTGATGATGGCAATAAATTATCCCTTAAAGGGGCGCTTAGAGCAGCGATGTACCCTGTCATGGTTTCTCGATGATTGTGATGTTCTACAACTGTAGAGGGTTGGTCAATGCCCACAAAAAACTAGCTCTAAAAGGTCTCTTAAGTTCAGTGCATTGCGATATTATCTTTCTTCAAGAAACATGGGTGAAAGGAACATGGTGATGAAGTTTTTAACCCAAATTCTTCCTGGGTGGTATTTTTTGGCCCTTTATGCATCTGATAAATCGGGAGGATTGGATTTTGGATTCAAAGATTGAAGCATCAAACTTCTAAATTCCTGGGGGTCCAATCTGGCTCTTAGGGACGAGGTCTTTTCTTCTAATCTCGGGTTACAATTCTCCATTATAAATATCTATGACCCCTGCCAAGATAGAGTAAGCTTCTGGAACTCTTTCTTCTCAAAGTCTCTCATAAACAACTTTATGATAATCCTGGGAGAGAATTTTAATGTCTCTTTGGGTTTGTCTGAGCCTTGGGGGCCTCACGCCCAAGAAGATCCCCTGGCGGAATTTTTTCTAAATAAATTCAGGAGGGGTAGCTTCATTAATATAGATCCAATCAAACCCGAATATGGGTGCTTTCCAGTAAAAAGAGGGACCACCTGGGCGCCATGTGGCAAGACAACTGTCCATCCCACACGCCCGCACATGGATGTCAGCCCAACAATAAATACCTGAGCATGTTGGTCTTTATTTCACACTCTGCCACCTTCATTGTGACGTCCTCCTGCTACAGAGCATTAAGGGCTCTCGATTCTGCTTCCACGGCTATTAAGTCTGCTCTCGCCTTCGGCCTCCATTCGGCTCTCCCTTCTGTTTTTTGTGCACGCCTCCCATTCTCCCTTTCAGTCCCTGGCTCTTGGCCTGGCTCAGCCCTGTTACAGTCTTCCCACGCTGTTTTCAAGTGGTGGCAACTCCTCCCCAGCGTTGTCGAGTGTCCCTTCTCTGTCTTGCACCTCTGCTCCCTTGCATGTCATGCCTAAGCATCATCGTATGTGGTGTCGAAGAGCCGAAGGCCGCGACCTCCCCTCCAAACCACCTCAGTCGAACGCAATGGGTAGGGAACTTAACCTTTCTGTGGGCTTATAGGAGTCGATCAGGCTCGACCCTATTAATATTTCTACTCAATTATCCTTTCAGCTCCCTGTCTCCCCTCCGGCTTCCTCTAGCATTCAGCCCAAAAAGCGCCCGCACAAGTTGACTATCCCGCATGAGCCAACCTTCATCCCTCGCAAGATGAAAGCTCTGCCTGTGTAGAGCACCTCCAACAGCAGCCATTGCACCAGCTACAAATCGGGTTCCAGTGATGGTCGAAGTTCAAATAGCGACGCAGGGGAAAAGGAAGAGGACACCAATCAGCTTGTTTCCACCTCCAAATGGCCAGACACTCCAGGGTCGCCACGGCTTCAGGCCACTAGCCACGCGCTGAGCAAGGAGGATGATGACTCTTTCTATGTTTGCAGGATTAAGGAGGAAGACCCCAACCCCAGAAAGAAGAATGACGGTCCACCCTAGTTTCATTTGTTGGGTGCTCTTCTCTCACTCTAGTTTTTTCATAGCATTCTCTAGTTTGTACATGTTTTGGAAGACTTCGCTGTCATGTTTCAGTTTAAGTTTGGCTACTATGTATGCTGGTTTTCCATTCTGGGCAGATTATTTTTTGTACTACTGGTGGACTGGTTTCCCTAGCTAGGGTAGTTCTTATTCTAGTTTCAAACTCTTGACACTTCCCTCCAGAATTGGCTTGCCAAGTCTGGAGAATGAGATATGTAATATTTTTCCTTGTATAATATAATAGAAATAGTCTAACTTGGAAAAAAAAAATATAGATCCAATCAAGCATAGTTTGGTTTACCACTATATGTATCAATATAGAAGGTATTATATTTGAGTTCAGAGTGATTGATTTATTTGTCTGTGGACCTCAGTTATCTGGGTCTCTTTTCTTTCTCCACTCTCTTTCTCACCTACAAATGGAATCCTTAGGTTTAAATTAATATATGTACATTTCAGCCTATTGTGAAGGACTACAAGGTTTTTGTGGGAAGCAGGATGGCCTACAAAGTATTAAGAGTAGATCACTATTGAGAGGGAGCCTCTAACATCGTCTCTTGGAAAGGGAGGATCATGATAGTATTAGAGGATAATGGGGTGGGAGATTTTATCAAAAACACAATTCCACCACCGAAAGATCCCCAACAATTGACCCAACATAATAAGAATGACATCGAGGCCAATTTGATGCAAATTTGATAAAATTAAATTTTGATAAATATCGCTTTTTAATTTTATCAGGGAAAAAGTTTTGGATTCACCTAAAAATCTGCACTTGTTATGTGTATTGCAGATGTGGATTTAAAAATTAGAATATGATGAGTCTGGCCCCTCAATTATTCACAGTAAGTGCTTCTAGAATTTTGGACGTTTGGTAATTCTATCTAGGAGGAGAGATGGATGCATATGCCTTGGTAGTTTTAGGTTCGATGGAGGAATAGCATTGTAAGGAGATGATTTTTGTATTTATTTATGCACTAACTTTCTTGAGTCAATTTTTGGGATTGGGTTGTTCATTGTGTTGGATTCATGAAATAATTTGAGCATGTGCTAAAGGATTGCATTGGAATCCTTACATTGGCCAAATTCAAGTTGTGCTAGTATTTTCCGCCCTATTGTGCTTGATTAATTATATTTTCTTACATATATTCATATGGATTGGGAAATATTTAGCGCGTGTGAAATGTCTCTGCATGATTATGATCATTGTAAGAGGATGAGTTGTTACCATGTTGTTGAAAACTTGTTGCATGTTTTTTTTTAATTTCTTTGCACGATTGTAGCTTTGAACATAGTATTTACTTCTCACATCCTAATATTCCTAAAAATGACTTCTCAAACTCTGTTTAATCAAATAAATGCATCCCAACTAAATGGGTTCATATTCATTATCACGAATTCGTTTATTATCACTTTGAAAGATTGGCACAAAAAACTTAATGAACAAATGGGTCATTTTAGATACATCTTAAGAGAAGAAGCAATGTATTCAATAGTCATAAGATAAAATCAAAATAAACAAGATCTTGTGAATCGTTGAAAGGATAGACACACCTATACTAAATCTAAAAAATTTCCTTGTGATAGAGATCAACGATAAGTACCTTGTTCCAGTATATTTTCTATTTCATTTGGTAGCCCATGACCATTAATGTGAACAACATCAGGTTTACCAATAGATTTTCCCACATCAAGTGTTCTTCCAAGGATCTGCCCAAAGATAGAATATAGTCAGATATTGATACGTTGCAAGAGAGCATTATGGTGGACAGGCTAAAGTTGAACATAGCCAGTCTCTTTAATTTCAAGATATGTACATGTTTCAGGGATGGATTAATAACTTACTGAAACATTGGTTTTGTACTAGTCACCCATAAGCAGAGTTATATCACCATCAGGCAGAGGGAATAGAACAAGGATCAGGGCCCTGATAGCTACATTTAATCCTTCAAAGCCCCCCTGCAGCTTTCTGCAGATACAATGATGGAAATTAATAGTATCTACCTATCTGATCCTTCAATTGGAACTTGTACATCAAGTTATTTCCTGGTGGTATGGGGCAGTTTGTGCTAGGTACTCCATATTGCCACAAATTTCTCCATTATCTGGTGGTATGTGATCTTCTATAATAGCTGGGGCCT
Source organism: Pinus albicaulis (assembly GCA_034641835.2). Taxonomy (NCBI): domain Eukaryota; kingdom Viridiplantae; phylum Streptophyta; class Pinopsida; order Pinales; family Pinaceae; genus Pinus; species Pinus albicaulis. The sequence continues at coordinate 708,218,789 of CM076576.1, read as the reverse complement.
CACTAGGAATGTGCATGTACTGTTTGATGTGTTCTAGGTTTTGTATACTTTTAACAAAAAAAAATTTCAATGATAGACCATAAGAGAAGGCCATCCCAACGAAACCTACATCAGTTAAAATTGTTAGGAATGATCATCTTATACACAAAAGCAATCAGTAACAGCGGAAATCATCCACAATTTACATTTAGTTTCATTTTTCATACCAGGATTGGAGTTGCCCTGTGGGAGTAGAACCATAGCAAGAGTAGAGGAGTAAAGACCAATTGCATTTAACACCTCTTGACTCTGAATCATCCATTCAATGGATCAGAAAGTGTGGAAAAATGGGCTTGAGACAGTGTTGGAATATTAATTCCAACTGTCCAGACAGAACAACAGGATGATAGATTAATTGTGATAGGAATGAAGAGACAGCGGAAGCGATGACATCAATTATGATGTGAGGAGTTTGAAGAATGGTGCCAGCAATCTCCAGATTTGATCTTCACGCAACCGCGTAGTTATCTGCAACAACCACCAACATTAACTTCTCTGCCAACCATATTAAATACATTGCACAAAAGAAACATGCCGAGGGAGCATCCAAGCTTCAGCAGCAAAGGGGAAGACAACCCGCGGAGGAAGTGATGTCACTCGCCTCTGGACCCACCTCTTTACCAACCACAGTAATTCCGAGAGGTAAAGGAAACTCACGTGAATGGTCTCCAAGCAACCCCCGGAAAGCATAAAGGAAATAAGGTTTTTAACCTTGGTATAAATATTTGATTTAATTTTATTTTCCCGCATAAATTTTAATGTTTTACGTTGGGTTAACTTATTTTACCGCGGTACATTTAAATTTTTAACTTTGGTCATATATATATATATATATATATATATATATATGAAATATTTATAATATATAATATTGTAATGTCTTGTATATATACCGTGAGAGCATTGTAAGAATATACAGAGACTATGTATTTGTTTTAAGAGAGCCCAAAGGCCAGAGAAAAGGATAGAGAGACAAAAATTGAAGCATTGTGTTTGTAGCAGCGAGTGAATTTAGTTGTAAATCCAAAACTGTAGTTCTGAGGAAGAAAGACTTGTTTTGTAACCGTTCAAGTTTATTTTAATGAAATAGAATCTATATTTCATCTCTCTGTTTCCGCAATTTAATTTTTATTTTTATCTCTGTGTTGCAGAAGAGGAATTATTTTTATTCCTCTGTGCATTCGAAATTTTCCAGAAATTCCAACATAGTATCAGAGCTAGTGTAGGCACTCAATGAAAGAAGCAGAGATCGCTCCTCACTGCAGAAGCTGTAAGAAGTTTGTTGAAGCGGATTTCTCCATAAGAGAAAGTCTCTGTTTGTTTGTTTTTCTTTTATTAACACAGTCAAGAAAATTGTCGTGTTTGCACAGTCATGATGGCAGCAGTAGGCACCAACCTCACAAATCCCCAACTTCCATAGTTTAATGGGAAGAACCATGATTACTAGGCAATCACAATGAGATCTTTGTTTGCTTCACAAGACATATGGGAGCTAGTTGAGAATGGCTACCCAAAACCTGTAGACGCAGCAGCGTTGGCTATTTTGACAGTAGCAGAAATAGATTTGTTAAAAGACAATAGGAAGAAGGACTCCAAAGCCCTCTTCTATCTCTTTCAATCAGTGCACGAGAGTATTTTCCCAAGGATTACAACAGTAAAAAAGTCTAAGGAGGCGTGAGATATTCTCAAAACAGCCTATCAAGGCATGGAGAAGGTGAAGACAACAAAGTTGCAAATGCTAAGGAGAGATTTTGAAACTCTCTGTATGAAAGAGTCTGACAATATAGAATCATTCTTCACTCATGTTATTGGGTTGGTTACCCAAATAAGGTCTCATGGAGAGACATTTGAAGAAAGAATAATTGTGGAGAAAAACTTGAGAAGTCTACCCTTAAGATTTAATGCCATAGTAGTGGCAACATAAGAGACAAAGGATCTCTCACTGTTTACAGTGGATGAGCTGAGTGCATCCCTGATGTCTCATGAACACAGACTGAACAGAGGAACAGATTCCTCATTGGAACAAGCTTTCAAGACTCAAATGTCTTTTCGCCGAGGCAGAGCAAACAACCGAGGAGGAGGCAGAATCCAAAACAGAGGAAGAAACAGCCCTGCAAGTTTCTTCCTATATCTTTCTTTTCTTTAACGGATCTTCAGATAGAACTTTGCGTTCTTTGAGGATCATTAGGGCGTTTGGATCTCAGCAGTCGCTTGGTAAGAATGTTCTTTTTTTTTGTGAGTTATTTTTTGTTCCTATTTGTTATTTATTATTAAAGTTCTTAAAATAAGGTAAAACCAAAAGGTGAAATTTTCCCATATCTTTACTTTCCATCAATAAACCAAATGAAATTTCTGGGAGAAAGTTTCATAATCATAATCCTATTCAGTGGATCACAATCTTATTACGACTTTCAAGATAATTTCTAGCTGTTTTTTGGTGGATTTTTCTCTGATTTATTTTAAGTTGTTAGTTTCATTAGGCCTTTCCCCTTAATCTTTAATTTCAGATATAAAGCCTTCAAATATAAAGCATCCAGAAAGAAAAGACCAGATGATTGCCGGTGCGCCTATACAAAATAATTCTCATCGAAAAATAGTTAACGCTAATGGTTCCTGCCCATTTATGAAGCGGACGACCAGGGGTGTCATGCCTGCAAATTATAATTATTTAGTAGGCCATGAACCTTCAACTGTAAATGAAGATTCTGCTTGGACTTCAAATCCAATCTATCAACAAATGCAAATACCGATGGATACAGGTACCATACCAACTAATTACGTTGGGTTTTCAAATATAAACTCTACTAATGGTAACGGATCTTCAAATGTAAACCTACTGTATGGAGTTTTTACAATCAAAAAACCAAATGAAATTTCTGGGAGAAAGTTTCATAATCATTATCCTATTCATTGGATTCACAATCATAATTTTAATAAAGAAAAGAAGATGATGTGTAACAGTATTTACCTTGGAGTTATATACGATTTTCAAGATTAATTTCTAGTTGTGTTTTGTTGGATTATTTTTCTAATTTATTTTATTTTAAGTTGTTAATTTCATTCGAGGCTTTCTCTTAATCTTTATCTTTTTTTAACGGATGTTCAGATATAAAAGCCAACGGTGTTGGGCCTTCAAATATAAAGCGTACAGGAAGACAAGACCAGATGATTGCAGGTGCGGCTATACAAAATAATTCTCATCGAGAAATAGTTAATGTTCATGGTTCCTGCCCATTTATGAAGCCAACGACCAGGGGTGTCATGCCTGCAAATTATAATTATTTAGTTGCCCATGAACCTTCAACTGTAGATGCAGATTCTGCTTGGACTTCAAATCCAATCTATCAACAAATGCAAATACCGACGGATGCAGGTACCGTACCAAATCATTACGGCGGGTTTCAAATATAAACTGAAATTATTGTAACCGATCTTCAATTATAAACCGACTGTACTGATGGTAGCTGACCTTAAAAACCTATTGAGACATCATCATATTCTTTCAAATTATTAATCCTTTTGATAGCAGTTGAGAGCAATTTTTATGAAGTAATGGAATTTTTACGAAGTAATGGTGCTCTTCGGCGTGTTATCTCTATGACATTATTTATTGTATTTTATTTATTTTTTAAATAGATAATTTATTTATTGTATTTTATTTATCTTTTAAATAGATAATTTATTTATTTTAATTTAGTAAACTTAATCAATTGAAAGAATAGCTATATAATTTTAGAATGTGTAAAATGAAGATAATTTGTAAAAATTGTTTGAGAAAATATGTGAAGAATGTAATTTTATAATTAAAAGAATACAAAATGACTATGTTTTCGAAAAATTATATCTGAGATACTTGGGTTGACACTCTTTTGGACTTTGTTTTATGTACCTAAGTTTTTTGTGTTCATGTATGGTGTGGTTTAGCAACATGAAAATACAAAGCAAATAAAGAGTTCAGACCAACATTATCATTTACCTCTCCCTGTTCATAAATCTCACTCAGATTTCTGAATCTCGGTCTTCTTGGTGTACTTGGAGTTCCACTTGAACTCGAGGGAGTTTCCGTTCTCTGTGATGTGTCTGAAGAAGCATTTCCTTGATTTCTCAAGGCTGTTCTATTTCCATCTAGTGGTGTGGTTTTTTGTGCTTGTGGTGGTGGAGGAGGAGCCACCGTGGAGGGATTATTTGCTATTTTTCCTTCCTCTTCTTCTTCTTGAGACACACGTCTTCACATTCATTGTTTTCTCTAAGCTTCCATCCCAAGCTTCTTCTTCAATAAACTGCACATCTCTGCTGATTATAACTTTCTTGGTGGATGGATTATAGAGTTTGTATGCCTTGGACTCATCACTGTATCTAACAAAGATACACTTCTCAATTGATCCAAGACATGTGCATATGCCACACATCTGAAAACTCTCATGTGGGTGACAAACTTCTTTATGCCGCTCCACGCTTCTTCCGAAACTATGTTCATGACAGCTTTGGTCGAGCATCTATTTAATATATATGCTGCACAATTGACAGCTTCAACCCAATACTCATTTGGCAAATGTTTTTCCTTCAACATACTTCTGACCATGTCCATGATGGTCCTATTCTTCCTTTTTGCAACACCATTTTTCTAAGGTGTGTACCTTGTGGTAAATTTCTTATGTATGCCATTCTCCCTATAGAGACATAGAACTCTTTGGAGATGTATTCTCCACCTCTGTCAGTTCTTAGCACTTTGATGTAGTGCCCACTCTGCTTCTCAACATGAGCTTTGAAGTGGCAGAACTGTTCAAACACTTCACTCTTCTGTTTCAAGAAATACACCCATGTCTTTCTGATGTAATCATCTATGAATGTCAAAACATATTTTTTTCCAAATAAAGATGGCGTTTGCATTGATCCACACAAATCTGAGTGGAAAATATTTAAGGATGCCTTTTCCCTTATGCTATTTCTTGCTGGAAAGCTTTCTCTGTGTTGTTTGCCCAAGATGCAGCCTTCACAAAGGCTGTCTGGTTTCTCAATCAATGGTAATCCCTTTACCATTCCCTTTCTGTGCAACAAGTTCAGGCCTCCGAAATTGAGATGTCCAAATCTCGAGTGCCATAACCAATTTTCATTTTTCACTTCCTCTTGAAAGACCTCTTGTGTTACAGCTGCTAAATTTCTTCTTTCCTTCAAGTCTTCTCTGAGCTTGAGAGGAAACATCCTATTGCTTGTCATATGCACCTCTGCAATGAATTTCTTGCTCGGAGGTATATCTATGATTGTGCACACATCATCTTTAAAAAATACATTGTAGCCCTTGTCTATGATCTGTCCAATGCTCAAAAGATTACATTTCAAGCCAGGTACATAATATACATTTGGCACAAACTTCTGTACTCCATTTCTTGCCAAAATACTTACTCTGCCTTTTCCCTTGGTAGAGATCTTACTATCAGTTCTTGTTGTTACTTCATATTTAACATTTTCATCCAGATTGGCAAACATTTCTATGTTTCCAGTCATGTGGTTGCTACAATCTGAGTCTAAGAACCATACATCATCTTTTCTATCTTGTGCTACATTACATGTTAACAACACATTCTATTGGTTCTTTTCTTCTCTTATAAAATTAGCATTCTACCTATTATTCATGTCATTTTGCTTTTTCCTACATTCATTGGCATAATGCCTATATTTCTTGCAATAATGACATTGGACTTGGGATTTATCATACTTTTTTCCATGAGCTTGATGTTGGCTTGATCCTTCATTCTGGTTTTGATTACGGCCCCTTCCACTCAAACTTGCAGAGATGTTTCTTCCTCTTTTTTGGATTCTGCCTCCTCCTCGGTTGTTTGCTCTGCCTTGACCTCTGCCTCGGCGAAAAGACATTTGAGTCTTGAAAGCTTGTTCCAATGAGGAATCTATTCCTCTGTTCAGTCCGTGTTCATGAGACATCAGGGATGCACTCAGCTCATCCACTGTAAACAGTGAGAGATCCTTTGTCTCTTATATTGCCACTACTATGGCATTAAATCTTAAGGGTAGACTTCTCAAGTTTTTCTCCACAATTATTCTTTCTTCAAATGTCTTTCCATGAGAGCTTATCTGGGTAACCAACCCAATAACATGAGTGAAGAATGATTCTATATCTTCAGACTCTTTCATACAAAGAATTTCAAAATCTCTCCTTAGCATTTTCAACTTTGTTGTCTTCACCTTCTCCATGCCTTGATAGGCTATTTTGAGAATATCCCACGCCTCCTTAGACTTTTTTACTGCTGCAATCCTTGGGAAAAATACTCTTGTGCACTGACTGAAAGAGATAGAAGAGGGCTTTGGAGTCCTTCTTCCAATTGTCTTTTAACAAATCTATTTTTGCTACTATCAAAACAGCCAACGCTGCTGCGCCTACAGGTTTTGGGTAGCCATTCTCAACTAGCTCCCATATGTCTTGTGCAACAAACAAATCTCTCATCGTGATTGCCTAATAATCATGGTTCTTCCCATTAAACTATGGAAGTTGGGGATTTGTGAGGCTGGTGCCTACTGTTGCCATCATGAATGTGAAAACACGGTAGTTTTCTCGACTGTGTTAATAAAAGAAAAAAAACAAACAGAGAATTTCTCTTATGGAGAAATCCGCTTCAACAAACTTCTTACAGCTTCTAAAGTGAGGAGCGATCTCTGCTTGTTTCATTAAGTGCCTACACTAGCTCCGATACTATTTTGGAATTTTTGGAGAATTTCGAACACACAGAGGAATAAAAATAATTCCTCTTCTGCAACATAGAGATAAAAATAAAAATTAAATTGCGGAAACAGAGAGATGAATTATAGATTCTATTTCATTAAAATAAACTTGAACGATTACAAAACAAGTCTTCCTTCCTCGTAACTATAGTTTTGGATTTACAACTAAATTCACTCGCTGGTACAAACACAATGCTTCAATTTTTGTCTCTCTATCCTTTTCTCTGGCCTTCGGGCTCTCTTAAAACAATACATAGTCTCTGTATATTCTTACAATGCTCTCACGGCATATATACAAGACATTACAATATTATATATTATAACTATTTCATATATATATATATATATATATATATATATATATATGACCAAAGTTAAAAATTTAAATGTACCGCGGTAAAATAAATTAACCCAACGTAAAACATTAAAATTTATGCGGGAAAATAAAATTAAATCAAATATTTATACCAAAGTTAAAAACCTTATTTCCTTTATGCTTTCCGGGGGTTTCTTGGAGACCATTCACGTGAGTTTCCTTTACCTCTCGGAATTACTGTGGTTGGTAAAGAGGTGGGTCCAGAGGCGAGTGACGTCACTTCCTCCGGGGGTTGTCTTCCCCTTTGCTGCTGAAGCTTGGATGCTCCCTCGGCATGTTTCTTCTGTGCAATGTATTTAATATGGTTGGCAAAGAAGTTAATGTTGGTGGTTGTTGCAGATAACTACGCGGTTGCGTGAAGATCAAATCTGGAGATTGCTGGCACCATTCTTCAAACTCCTCACATCATAATTGATGTTGTCGCTTCTGCTGTCTCTTCATTCCTATTACAATTAATCTATCGTCTTTATGTTCTGTTTGGATAGTTGGAATTGATATTCCAACACACCGCTGATGGAAGGCTTAAAGCTTTCAAAGGGTTCACTCTATTTTGGGTTCTTTCATGATCATCAGGTGGTTTGGATCTCAGCAGGGCTTGGTAAGAATGTTTTTTTGTTTTTCAGGTATTTTTTCAACTAAAATATATGAGCTATTTTTTTCAACTAAGATATATTTATTATTATTGAAGTTATCTTTTAAAAAAAAGGTAAAACCAAAAGGTGAAATTTTTCCATATTTTAAGTTTCCATCAATCAACCTAATCAAATTTCTTGTAGAAAGTTTTATGATCAGAATCCCATTTTCGAAAATTCCTAGAAAGTTCCACCAACATTCTAAGTTTTTCTTACATTTCTAGGAAAAAGTTTCAAGAGCATAATCTTATTTCCCGAAATTCCTGGAAAGTTTCACCAACCTTGAAATTTTTTTCTTTTCTTTTGAAGAAATCCCACCGAGAGCAGCGCTTATCCTCCATATTAAAAGTAATTTTTTTTCTTAATTATAGTTAGCTTTAAAAGAAAAACATTTTTAATTGTAACTCCCTTCCATCAATATGGTAGAACTGTAATTTCTAAGTAAAAAGTTTGGTAATTAAAATCATAATTTCCAAAATCTTTATCAAATTTTAAAGACAATTTTCACCAAAATAATACGAGTTTTTCATTTATTAGGATATTATTAATTTTAATATTAATGATATAGACGTAAAAAATATTTCATTGGATCAAAATCCATAATAGTGAGAATGAATCAAGTGAAATGTGAAAATCTTGAATATGAACCACAATAGCAAAACAATGGCTAAGAAGGCATTGAACGGAAATTTGTGAGCACGGAAACTTCAAATTTTGTTAATAGAGAAAGCAAGGATGGAGATTTGGAACGGGAATAAAGAAATGAGTGCAAAGACAAGTGCTCTGATACACATAAAGACCATGAAAGGGGCACATAAAACCATTAAAGGCCAAAACAATGCCAGTGACCAGCCTTGAAATTATGAGAAAATGAAGATCAATCTTGAAGGAATAATTCATTGAAAACTCAACTATCAAAGTTTTTGTGAATTTGTAAAGATATCATTTTAAGAATGATTTCATTAAAATATTAAAATAAAATGGAGGAAGTATTTATTTTTTGTTTTTGGTTAATTTTTTTTTACAGTATAAAAACTTATTATAATTTAGTTGTCAAATTAGTAGCGAGGATAATTATCACTCGTTGCTATTATCTAATGTAGGTTGATTCATCATTATTTTTCAAGGAAAACCATGCCACTTTGAATTACCCATTGGTGGTCCTTACCTATTGGTGGTCCTTATGGGGGTAAGCTTAGATGCCTCTGGGAGGTTCACATATTTCCATAAGTTTCTTATTTTTTCAGGGTGGGAAAACCTATCATAACTCACTAGTCAAACCAAGAGTGAAGGCAACCATCTTCACATATTTACATAAGTCCTAAGAATATGAGTTCTTAGCCAAACAAAAATAATTTTAAGACATACTTCAGGCCCAAAAAAATAGTTTCTTATTCCTCGGATGCGGGTGATAGAATTGACAAGATTGACAATCATATCTCACACAGCCCTGAAAACGGTGATCTTCTGTGCATAGCCTCATCTGCTGCAGATCCTCAAACTGTTATCCATTCGCACGAGACTAAGATAATCAGGTATGATGATGAGACGCTGGGAATTGCGTCACCCTATCGTGAGCACCCTTTCGCTTCTATCACCATTAATGACTATCATGATTAACCCTTATATCAGTCATTCCCCTCCCCTCGAGCATGCTCAGGTGATCGATCTTGGCACGCAGTTGTATGTGAGGAATACTCGTTTCCATCCTCCTCACACTCATCCAAGCCCCTTTAATAGAATGAGCTCCCATCCCAGAACAACCCACTGTATTTTCCCTCTGCCTTTCATTTTTTTATCTCAGATTTGGCACCTCCCTAATTTTAGAAGGCCGCGCAACTGTATTCCCAACACTGTGTCACGCAGTCCCTTTTGGGTTGTGACATCCCATTCTACGAAACTCTCCCCCAACCCTTCTGAATCCCCAAGCCCTAGCGCTGCATATCCCTCCCTTAACTTCTCCGCCCTGCCTTATTGTGAAATGGCCCCCAGTTTATTCCAGAGAACCATACGAGGTGGACAGAGAGGGGCTCTCTCTGGACGGTATCACTGTGGCAAGGAAAATCGTCTAGAGTCAATGAAAGGCTCCTCCTCTGGCATTTTTGTGCGTTAGAGCCCCGAACTAGAGCAGGAGGAAGTAGCCCCTGAGCAAGTTGCGCAGAGAGGTAGGTGTAGTCTGCGGAATTCCACCTTCGCTCACCAGACACAACCCCATTTCCGCAAGATTGACCTGGTGCCGGTTCAGGAGATGGAAGATGATGATTCAGATGTCTGGGTGATGTATTCTAATGGCATCTTGACGTGCGACCCTGATGGTGCAGATTCGGAGTCCCCCATCCTCTGCGCACTGGTCCACAAACACAGGTGTTCGTTGGCTGGTTCGAAGGAAGCGGTTGCGCAGAAACATGCTTGCCCCATGGAGGAGGAGGTCCCTAATAGTGATCATGAAGATGAAGATTGAGGCCCGCGTAGCCACACAACTCTTCCACGTTTTTTGTCAAGCTTTCCACCATCAATGCTTTTTTGCTTTTGCATATTTTGTGCTTCTTAGATACATCAACGCTACAGTGCACATTGGAATTTTCTGTCTTAAGTTTTGTGCGGGCTGGTTTCCTCCTCTGAGGTAGCCCCGAACCTGAGTAACTAAGGCTAGGATTGGCTAAGCACCGCTTGCCAAACCAAATTGTAGCATATGTAACTTCTCTTTTTCAAATTAATAGAATAGCCTAACTTACCAAAAAAAAAAACAATTTCTTATTTTTTCATGGTGGGAAAACCTATCATAACTCAGTTGTCAAACCAACACTCAGGACAACCATATCTGTCTCCTATCAGTGAATGCAGGTTGACTCATCACTGTTATTCTAACTGCTATCCACGAATGCAGGCTGACTCATCACCCTTATTCAAGGATAACCAGACCACCTGGAATAATGTGCTGGTGGCGAGAGTGACTCATCACCATTATTCAAGGAAAACCACTTCCACCTAGAATAACCAACTGGTGGCTCAAGGTGCATGGTTTCACTACCTCGAAATGCCTTGCCTTTGGTCTTAGACCGTTAACCTATTTCCTTAGGTCCAAAAAATACTAGCCCTTAACCAAAAAGAAATAATTTTAAGGCATACTCTAGGCCCTAAAATTATTTTTTATTACTATAAATAAATTTTTATTTTTATTTTAATATTAATATATTATTTTAAAAACAATTGAAATTACATAATTGTTTGTTATGATTAGGTATTTTAAAAATTGACTTTTCCCACCAAAATATATATGAATTGAAATTACATAATTATTTGTTATGATCAAGTTTTTTAAAAATTGGATTTTCCCACCAATATATGAATTTATTTTTCATATTTCACCTTTAAAGCTTTGGGAAGTATATAGCTTTGAAGAAATAAAATTAGAAAAGATCATAAAAATGGTTTCGATGGGTTGAGTAAATTGTTTTGATAACACTGATTTTTTTTGGGAGATAACTTTGTAATTGGATTTTAGAAAAGAAACATCAACTCTCTAAGTTTTTTTTTTTTTAATATAAATATTTTGTATTTTATTTCAAAAACAGAGTCTATAAACAGATCTGGGCATAACTGCTACTCCAACTAAACCTAAACCCAATACATATCCCTTCTTAGAAGTTACTCATGGGTAACTAACCATTCACCATTAAATATTCCTTACTCATCATTACATAGAATGTTTACCAGTTCATAGTGTAACTTTTAGAATAGGAATAGTAAGCTCCTTAACCATTAACAACCTCCATTTTATTAACACAATTATTGTATGATGTAACCTTCCATTCATTTCATTACTCATATAGTGATTATGAACATCATAACAAGAAAGGAATCAACATCATCAACTTGACACAATAATCAATCACATCATTGAACACCAATATACCCTGGAAACCCCGTAGGGTGAAAACCAGCAAACGTTTAATTTTATTATTAAACGCTCGTGAGGGTGTTCCACTCATCACTCAATGGCTTATAAGGGAGACCATCCCTTAACCATCGTTTATATAATCTTACAAGGAAATATACAATATCTAGCTTTAATCCATGCAATAAATATGATACCATTTACCCTCTGGTCTTCATATCTTCATATCTTCACATCTTGGTGGCATGGATGTACCTACAATGGACCATCGTACAATGGACCTTCCTGCAACTCACACTCATCTGCATGAACATTAAATCATTTACCTGCCACCAAGACAAGAATAATTTTCCTTTGTACATGAAAAACATAATATTCCTTTGTACATGTCACCATCATTCCCTGCTATGATGCCTTCAACATAAAATGATGGTCAAGATTCATAAAGTATTAATCAGTCATTTCACATATCTGTACTATAGTAGTTTCTCCATCTACTCATGTATATTCATGATAAGCAAGTAAAGCACCTTGACATTCTCCCTTTAACAACACATACCTCATATGTGCTGGTTATAAGTCATCACAATAACTAATGTTTCTGTCGCATAAGCACACATTCCTGCAAGACAATGGCTACATCTCCTAATCTTTTCTTTAAAATAAACTGATACATCATTTAAGATATTTAGGCATGTGATTTTCATAAATTTAATCAGAATAGCTAACCCTTATGCTATTACTTTTAGTGCATGGAATGCAAGCTAGCATAACAAATGTTGCTCCCATGCATGCAAATGCATACCGATTCCAAAAGAGTCTCTCTAAAGGAGTGCTTACACAACGAAGCACATAACCTCTTTCACGAGTGTTCCCAAAGAAAATCTCAATGCTAGTGCATGTAAACATATGTTTTTTTTTTGTAAAACTATGCACTTAAGAATATAAATACATGTCTCATTTTCAAGATTATACTAACAATCATATTCAATGTAGTTTTAATACTACAAGCTATATTTCTACATACAAAAATGTATGTTATTTTTCAATAAAAGCTAATACATATGTTGCATGCTTATGCATGATCTTCCTCAAAAAAAGAATTAACTTCATAATCATGATAATATAAAAGTAATCACTTAGTTTGTTCATCTAAAGTAATATAACTGATTAGTTCCTTTAACCATGAGTTTATTAAATATCTTAACTTTACCAACACCATGGTAAACAATCCATGGATTTATTAAATAACTAATATTTGCAAACACCATGGTAACCTACCCATGGTTTTATGAAGTAATTAATCTCTATCAACACCATGGAAAAACTACCCATGGATTTATGAAACTATCCATAGATTTATTAAGTAATCTTTACCATTACCATGGTAAACTATCCATGGATTTATTAAATAATTACTATTTACAACATGGTTAATGTATAGAATATTAATGTGAGAAACTTCTCTTTTTTTCTTCACTACACATGAAAATACTTCAAGAGTTATTCTCTTCAATCTATTTTCATTCTCAAGAAAAATACCTTGGATTTGTTCTCATTTCCTAAACTAAATGAGTACAAAATTCCCTTTTAAAATAAATATCATGCATCTTTTATTTTCTTGCTTATATAATATTATGTAAATATTTTATTAAAGAGCTACCCTCTTTAATACATTCAAGAAAACCTCTTCTAAAAAACAATATGATTTATATGATCTTTTCTTATATATTTTTAACTCACAAAGAGAAAGACTATATAATAAAGAAAGCAAGCCAAAATCACCTATCTTGGCAGTCATATATATATAATCTTTTCTTATATCTTTTAACTCTCAAAGAGAAAGACTATATAATAAAGAAAGCAAGCCAAAATCACCTATCTTGGAAATCATATATATATAATCTTTTCTTATATCTTTTAACTCACAAAGAGAAAGACTATATAATAAAGAAAGCAAGCCAAAATCACTTATCTTGACTCTTATAAGAGGAGAAGAATAGCATTTGTGGAACGTTCCCCCAACTTCATCACATGTTGAAAAAGTTAATGCTGGTGTCTACATAATGATCGCTGATTCAACATGTTAGGCAATGGTAGAAATCAAGGAGTGAAGCACTGGAAGAATCCCGTCCATTGGTGTTCGATGGAATTTCTCTACCAACTCCTCTTCAAGCTGAAAGCGGCCTATGGGCCTTCGAACAACCCAGACCTTCCACCTTTACAAAACCATGGAAGTCCCCACAGCTTCCATCATCTTCCAAAATATGAATACTCTGCGATAAATTATAATCTAGAACCCACTAACGAATTTTTGATTCCCATACCTTAATCTTCGAGAGTTTTAATGCAGAGCGGTAGTAAAACAAACAGGCATATTGCCTTTTCCCCTTCATACCAGAAAAAAATATAGCATTTATTTCATTTGACAGTCCTCAACGCTGCACAACTCAGTTGAGAGAGAAATACTCCTGTAGATAATGAATACCAAATTAGGAATCCATTTTACATCAACTAATTCTTGATTTTCTTGATACAACTGTCTTGGTAAAACATGGTAAAAACTATAATTTACAATAGTTTACGTGGGTGTTACAGACTCCCCCCCTTAAGAGAACACCGTCCTTGGTGTGCTTCTCTCACTGAAATTTAAACTTATACTCATGATATAATAATATAAACAACCCAAAGGGGATCCTTCCCCTTAGCAATGAGACACTTTTGTTTCCTTAAATGCCATTAATTGAAACAATAATGTTTTTATCCATATCCATAAGCATGTATAGTGCAAAGAAAATTCCATTTCCATTTCTATTGCTTATCCCTTATTCAATTCACAAAAGTATAGAAAAATCTCTATACGAACTTACCAATTACTATTGGTAGAAATGATGGCTTTTACGCAACCTCTCATCGAATGGTTGAACACCCATCAACACTTCCTAGAAAGAGCCTATAATTTATGACTAACAATTTAATCACATTAGTCACATAGTTTCAATCAAATGAAAATACTTGCAACTAACAAACATTCTTGCAATAGAAAGAGATGATTTAATCAAAGTACTTCCATAAGTACTCAGAGAGAACCAACCCTCTCTGTAGAAATTTGAATAACTGTTAAATTATTACCGAGATTATCCTGATCACACACTATTTGAGCTTCATGCATAATACATAACCTCTTCTACTATTGATCATCAATTTGCGGAAATATAAACAATCGCATGCGCACATTAAAACCATAAACAATCACACATATAAACACAGTATTTATGGGAAAGATTAAAGTTGAAAACCCCCAACTATCTGTATATTATAATGATAGAGATCATGTTTTAGGGAAAATCACCCTAGAGGTTTGTTGGGTCTAAACCTTCACAGAGCAGGGCATGCTATTCAGAAGGACTCACACACAACCATACTTGAATGCAAAAAACTAGTTAACAATGATAGCATAACTCACCTGTAGTCCTGCGTTCGATGTAGATCCCGCGGGGTCGAAACCCCCAGCAACCCTTCTTCCTCCTTCAACCTGGAAAACAAGAAATAATGTGCACGGAAACCTAGTTGTACAACATATACTTCTCCTAAACGTTAGTGCAATCTATGTGTAACATTATATAAACCATAATAAATGCTTAAATGATAATCTTTACACACATATAAATAAACATTAACACACGAGTTCAGGAACAAGATGGTTCTTCATTATCACGAACAACATGTACAGTAGTAAAAGTGGAGAGATCACCTGAATCCTTCCACGATCTTCGAGCAGACTGTCGTCTGGATTCGTCCCGCCCTTGCCTCGCTAAGATACTTTCAAGACTTGTGCACTCGAGATGGCATATAAATGGATGAACATCTCCGGGAACCAAGGGTTTCCTGTATAAATCTGGGAAAGTGCAGGAGGCACGGGGAATCAGACTTGAACTGGGATTCCAACAGAGTATAATGTCTATAAAATTTCTCCCTCCCGTAGGCCATACACATGAGGAGCTTTTATACTCCCTCAAAGTAGTTTCAATCAGTTGGAAACAGTTGGCCACGTGCTGGGGTGGTTGAACTACTGGAGTAACCATCAACCCAACCCGAAAATAGGGACTTTTAATATATTTTTTAATGATTTTAATGGCATACGCGGAAAAGTACATATGGACTCACGTATACATGCGGAAAAGTCTGGGCATAACTGCGTATGGGAATTTTAACACTGTTTTTTAGTGAATTTTGTTCAAGTCTGTAGGAATGGGTGCCCAAAGCCATAAAGACAATCATGAATCACATGAGGGTGAAAATGATGTTATAACAGATGCCCCCTAATATATGAGGTCAGAAGGGGTACATGATGACTGAAATGTATTATGCACATAGAAAGAACTTTGCAAGGACAAGAGAGGACTTCACCAGATTTCAGCCTGCCAAAAACCAATGAAAGAAAACAGAGACTCAACTCATGCTGAGGCGGGCATACCCATGCTCAGTCAAAAATACATCATATAGAAAGTACAGAATAGATCCAAAATGTATACAAGTATAGCTGAACTGAAAGTACACAATGCATCATCTGAGCATGGCCCGGAAATATAAGTCTGAATCAATGTCCAAGTATCACATATAGAAAGCTGATCAATGATGGTGCAACTGGATGTCTGATCATATAAGTAACTGAATCTCCAAGTACCAAATCATAAGGGGTGGAACTCATGGTACAATCACGCAACTCGGGAGCCAACATATAGGATGCTGTTGTACTGACACTATAACATATAAGGGTGAATGACATCACTGGCAGAAATTGAATGGACTGTCAAAAGTGAACCGAAAGATCTGATGCAACCTGAGGTCTTCACCGATCTCTACGGCACAATTCTACGCAATGGGAATAAATGAGCTGAAGTCGACCATGTGAGAAATCGTTGGATTACCGGTCAATGATGAATACCGTTAACCAACGCGAGACAACCCACCAATAATGAAAATGAGTGTCAAGGTGCCCCAGTACAATCTAACAAGTGCGAATGAATGAGTTGAAGTAGAACACTTGAAAGAATCTACCAATCAGGAGGCAATGATGAATCCCCACTGTCGATAGCGAAGAGTCTGCCACTGAAGACTGCAAACCCTAAGGTACTGACAAAAAGACTCTAGACCTTATTCCCAGAGCAATGTGTTGGAGTCGATGGGAAAAGATCTGCTGGAAGGAAGGCATTAAGGCATCCCACATCAGTCCAGTGCGAGTGTAACCCGCAGGCCAAGATTTGGAAGGAATCGGATGAAGTAGAGTGACGGAACCAAACCGAAGTGCGTTTCCGACATGCACAAGATGAAGCTAGCGCACAGAAGAAACCCTCTGAACCAGCCAATAATGAAAGCTAACACAGAGGCGAGATATCCACCAATAGGGTCAAATGGAAATTAAGTTATTGCACGAATCCCAAGTGTGATAATGTATGCTGACGTCGAACACAGGGGAAACCACTCAGTCAAAGACCCATAATGATGATCAAATGCTGAGCACAAGGTCACCTATCAATGTTGGAAATAGGGCCAGGGTGCGGCTCTAGGTTTGCTCTCAGAGAAATATGTCATAGTCGATAAGAGACAAACCCACCAACAAGAAGTCAATGGAGACCTTCTCAAACCAAAGACGAGCAGTAGGACCAAAACATCTGATGTGATAGAACAAGATACTGACAAGACCGGGAAGGCCGACTGAATAATGAGTCAAGAGACACCGCAGAATGGCCGACTCTGGTTAGACTTCCCTTGAAAAAAAGCATGACTCATGATGACCATGGCAGTAAAAGTGACACTGTATAAGTCTGTTATGCAGGAGGCAGAAAAAAATCTCCATATGATTGGAAGAGATAACCAACCGGGGGAGAACTGACAAGTGAAACAAGGTAAAGGATGAACCTAGGTCAAAAATAAAACCATCCCAAAAGGAGGAAAGATATATAAGTGTATATGCTTTGTTCAAGGGCGACAAACTGACACTATACTACCATCAAATCATGAAGTTACATCTCATTCCCGCTCTTTTTGGTATATTTGATTTTTTTGTCTTTTTCATATAATAAGCTCCAAAAAAGAACGAAAATAATGTTGCGGGTACAATGGATAGAATCTGTCAGGTCAAGAAACAGATGCACTGGTTCCCGGGATAGGAACATCCTATGTCTAATGCAAGGTGGCTAAACAAAAATACACTCAAAGGAATGCTCCATCCATGGGAAAAAAAGGTGTCAAGTCACAATAGCTAAGTGCATGCAATGGTTAACTTGTACAGATAGTCAAGGTCAAAATATGGCTTAAACATTGAGTCCAAATGAAGCCGGCTAAAGGCCAGGATAAACAAGTAGCCAGTATGCAATGTAGTAATACAACTCAACAACACTAGGAGCCTCTAGGGTAATAGTCAAAAAAATGATAGTGAAGAAGGAGAAGAATGAAGCTTCAACACATAAGTCATGGCGGGACTAGCAGGACCTCTGAGCCTGCATAAAACGCTACATGGGGAAACAAGGAGGCGAGGAACTAACTAGAAGCCCATGTAAAGGAAGGCTCTACCAATGTCATGATTAAATAATCATGAGTGAAATGGGTGTAACATCACACTGAAGGGACTGACTTATGGCAAGTGATTAGAATTGAGGCTAGTATGAAAATGCAATTCAAAGTGGATTCTAACCTATATGCGAAGAAGATCGATATCTCGCTAAGTACATGAAAGAAATAAGTTATCAAAACCGGAAATCTCAACAATCAAATAAATTCCAAAAATATACCAATCTGGGCACTTCCAAGCATACGGGTTATGCAGCTTAAGATAGATTGAAAAAATAAGCACAAGAAATTTTTGCGAAAATTTTCAACTTTTTGGGCATAAATAGACAAATTACCTCATATTTGGTTCATTATTACATTGCTGATTTGGAAAAAAGTGCTCTGGAGAAAAAAGCTTCTTTCGTCAAAACAGGAGCAACCGACCGTCAAATCCCACTGAATTTCTCAGGTTAGCTCTTAATTCATCCTTGCTATTCATTTTGTCTATTCATAAGTTAAAAATTAGGAATTTTCACCGTTAAATCTCTTGCTAAAAATCACGGGTTTGCACATACGCGGGTTTGTAATGACCAAGTCGCGTATACACGCGACTGTGCACAAATGAAGTCGCGTATGCGCAACCCAAAATCAAGAATGCGTAGTTAATGAATGGATTATTGAATTTTGACAGGATGACCATATCATGGAGAGAGCGTGAACACAGTGCAATAGACAATGAAGTCATGCAGAACCAAGCATCACTGAATATTCTTCGAAATTGTGGATTACTCAAGTTTTTCAAAATGCCAAATATGAAGAGCAATGTCCGGTTGCTCGAAATGCTTGTGAACTATTGGGAACCGGAAGAGGACTGCTTTATGATAGATCAGATGCCTGTACGCATTGAAGTGGAAGACATATATTTTATCACTGGACTCTCCCGGAGGGGGGAGCCAGTAGACTTGCACGGTAAGCCTTTGGGAGGGCTAACCGTGGAAGATTACGTCCACGTGTATTGCGTAGATGGTTCCAAGAAAGTTGGAACTCAAATTACAATCAAAGATTTAAGGGATTTGCACATGAAAATCCTCCTTTTCACCATTGGCAGGGTGGCAGGATCTGCTTCCCTACACCAGGCATCCAGGATGCAAATGAGCATAGCAGTGGAATGCTTAACTCATGTATATTATTGGTGCACAGCCCTACTGATGACCATGAAGCAAAAATTGACCTCTATCCACCAAGAAAAGACAAAAAAATTTGGATATGGTACAATTTTGATGACATTCTTCTTTGAGAAGATTCCAGTACTAAGACCCAGAGTGATCTCTACCATCAGCAGCCCGAGAGACCCAAGAATTTCCCACTGGTCAGACATGATGAAGATATTGGGGGGAAGTGAAGTCCCCCGGACCACTTGGGATGATGAGTTCTTCCAATGGTGGAGAGAACAAATCATCGTTGTGGACGAATATCCGTATGCCGGGATGGAATTTCATGGTGAGCCAGATCTTGTCCTTCCACCAGGCGTAGCATGGGGTACAGTCGGTAAGTTTACAATTTTTTGACTTATATAATTTTTTTGGATTTTTTCAATATGTATGAAAAAATGTGAAAAACAAACATGTTTTTGATTGGATTCAAATGACTTACAATTTTAAAATGATCATGAAACAGATATTGGACCAGTTCGACTGAGGGATACCCACGACATAAGCGTCGCAGTGGTGAAGCGGATACAGTAGATCCAGACAGAACCCTCTAGGCTATACAGAGGAACTTGGAGGGGTTAACTCGCCAAGTACCTATGGCTGCAGTGGAAGATCTGCCTGAAGCCATCCAGAGGCAGGTGGTAGGAGTACCCCGTGACTGGGTACGGTTATTCTGCCGTGTTTCCACTGTGATCGTGTTCTATAGGAACACAACTTCTGGGCAGGGACCTCAGTAGTAGATAGATATGATGTATCAGATGACTGTATATTTTTGAGACTGAACATGATCGAGGGAATAAGCCCAAATTTTGTACGACTTATGGATCCAAATTTTGTATAGTTTTGAACACTCTAATGATATATATACAGCGATGTTTGATGTGATGTAACAAATGTATGAAAATGTATGATGTTTTTTATGATTAAATTTTATTGTATGGAATGATTAATATGCCAATCAAGTGCTTGATTAGCTAATGAGTCTGCCAACCAATTGTCAGCTCGAGGAATATGAATGAAAGTTAAAAATTGAAATGATCTTTGTAAAAAACGTACCCTTAAGAACAACCGGAGTAAAAATTGATCTCGAACCCAATAAATATTGTTCAACTGCGACACCACCAGTTGAGAGTCCAAGAAAACTACCAACGAATCAACACCCAAAGATATTGCCTCCGAGAGTAGATAAACAACTTCAGTGTATTCTGCTATGTTATTGGAAGCAGGACCAATGTAGACCCCTCTTGGTACTAACAGCTGACCGGATGGATAATGAAGCACCCAAGCCTCAGAAGCTAAGTTTTGGGTGTGTCTACTAGCACCATCGGTGAAACCAAAATGACTCATGACATCCAACACAACCTACCAAAGCAGATCAAAAACATCACCATCCCATCAAAGATCGAAAAAACAACCAGATATGTACAAAGCAAAACTACTATATACAAAAGCAACATGCCAGGCCGAAGCCTAGGCATAATACTTCTTCAAATAGAGCCCATTTCTGGGCTTCGGCAACTCGTTCCCTTCAAATCAACCAAGGTATATGCTCCTTTCTTAAGGAATTTTTTGACGATAAAGGGGCCATACCACATAGACTTAAATTTTTCTACCCCGAGGGCATCTTTTTCTTGGGCATAGACCAAAACAAGGTCACCTTCTGAAAAAACCCTAGGTTTGACCACCTTATCATACTGAGCTTTAACTCGGTTTTTATGCGCTTCATTCATCGTGACGGCATCCCGACGCTGCTCATCGAGATGTTCCAGATGAAGGAGTCATTCTTCAAGACTAGAAGTGTCAGGAAGAAGTTCAACAACTAACTTAAGAGAAGGAATCTCACATTCAATGGGGAATACTGATTCCAACCCATGCACTAGCTGAAATGGAGTAAAGCCAGTTGCAGTTTTCACTGACGTCCTGTATGCCCAAAGTGTAGGATATAGCATAATATGCCAGTTGGATCGAGCTTTATCAATTGTCCTTTGAAGAATTGTCTTCAAGGATTTATTCACGGCTTCCACTTGCCCATTGGCTTGAGGATAATATGGAGATGAATGCTCCTACCGGAAACCCAATTTTGGAGCCAACTCAGCCATCATGCTATTCTGAAAATGACTGCCATGATCAGTGACAATCTCTCTAGGAATACCAAAACGAGCAATAACCTAGTTGAAAAGAAAAAGAGCTGCAGTCTCACCATCATTCCCAAAAGTAGGCATAGCCTTGACCCACTTCGTAAAGTAGTCTACTGCTACAATAATGTACTTGTGACCCTTAGCCGAAGGTGGGTTACAAGTAGTATAATCAATACCCCACTTTGTAAAGGGACCGACGGTAATGACTGGAAAAAGTGGAGCTGGATGAGCGCGCATTTTTCGAGTATAAACTTGACACGGATGACACTTTTTGACCGACTCCATACAATCCTTGAAAATCGAAGGCCAAAAGTACCCAACACGCAAGATCTTTTGGGCTGTAGCAAGCCCAGATAAATGACCACCACAAGCTCCACTGTGGCAATCATTGAGCATAGCCTCAGCTTCTTCAAGAGTTAAGCAACGTCTCAGGATTGAATCAACCCCTCGACGGTATAAAGCATCACCAATAATCAAGTAATTATTAGCCAAGTGACGCAACTTACGACGCTCATCTTTCAAAAAAGTAGAGGGAAACTTCGCAGTCTGGAGATACACAATGATATCTCCATACCAAGGATCCTGTGGAGAGATAAGAAATAATTTTTTATCCGGGAAGGATTCATCATAGACTATCTCAATCGCACAGGGAAACTCGGAGATCAATTTTGCGAAAACTAATGATTTCTTGGACTTGGCAGACATAAAATCAAAGTCAAATTCTTGCAGAATCACAATCCATCTATTGTATTTTCCCCCAATCACTCGCCTACTAAGGACAAACTGAAATGGATTGGTTGCTGCCAAAACATAAGTTTTTCGTAGAATAATGTAATGCCGGAGTCGCTGCACAGCATGAACAGCTGCCAAAGCTAACTTTTCTATCGGAGTGTACCAGAGTTCAGGTCCTACCAAGCCTCGACTAAGATAGTAAATAACATGCTCTACAAGAGCATCATCTTCCTGAACCAGAACCATACCAATAGTAGATTCTGCTGCTTCCATATACAAAAGGAAATCCCTACTATATTCAGGTGGACTCAATAAAGGAGCAGAGGTTAATGCTTTTTTCAAAGCATCGAATGAGCATTGAGCGAAGTCATCCCAAAGAAATGGAACTCCCTTCTTCAACAATCTCATAAATCCCTTGGTAACTTCAGCATAATTTACGATAAATCTCCGAGGAAAATTAGACTTTCCTTGTAGACTTTGAAGTTGACGAACAGAGGACGGGGAAGGCAACCGAAGTATTGCCTCAACCTTGAAGGGATCTATCCTAATCCCTTCTCTAGACACAATGAATCCCAATAAACGACCGGATGTAACCGCGAAAACGCACTTGTTCAGATTCAACCTAATCTTATAGAAACGACACCGTTCAAATATTTGACGGAGGTGAGCAGGATGATCCATCCTCTTTCAAGAATGAGCAGCTAAATCATCCAAATACACCTCGATACTCTTTTTGATGTCGTGGAAGGCATATGACATGGCCCGCTGAAATGTAGCCCCAGCATTTTTAAGACCAAAAGGCATCTTCTTGTATGCAAAATTACCCCAGGGACAAATAAAGGCAGTCTTATGCTGATCTTCAAGACGGATAGTAATCTGATTATATCCGGAGAAACTGTCCATGAAGGAGAAAATCTCATTACCAGCACACTCGTCAATGATCTGATCGATAAATGGTGTGGGGTAATTATCTTTAGGACATGCTTTATTGAGGTCTCTGAAATCAATGCACACTCGAATTGTTCCTTATTTTTTATCTACGGGAACAGGGTTTGAAACCCATTCAGTCAAAGGAACAGGGAAAATGAATCCTGCCTTAAGCAGCTTCTCCACCTCAGCTTTGATAGCTGCTGCCTTCCTAGGATTGACCAGACAAATTTTTTGCCTCACAGGCTTAGCGTTTTCGTAAGTCTTGATCTCATGCTAGACAATAGATGGATATATACCAGGCATTTCCTCATAAGACCAAGCGAATACATCCCTATACTCTTTAAAGAGCTCGATGTAAATCTGAATCTCTTCACGGGAACATTCAGCTCCGATGAAGACATTCTCAATAATATTGGGATCCCTGGAAATGTTCACCAGGATAGTAGGAGAAATCACAGCCATGTTCCCTTCAGCATAAACCTGTGTTGGTGCTAAAGGGTTCAGGACTGGGCGAACAGGACCAGGAGACGAAGGACTTGGAAAACTCGTTTCAACTTCGCTCAAATCAAGTAAAAAGTAAGACCGATGATGCAAATCATCCCACGGTCTATCTATACCAGTCATGGCTTCCAGGATGGCCTCTTCATATGGAAGAGTGGTATCAAGGCAATCCTGGGCAGAAGAAGAACTAAGTGCCCAAGCCAGAGCCACATCTCCATCCAACTCTTTCGGTGAGAGAGGAGCTGGGATGGATTTTGTAGAGTCAACAATAGACTGATAAGAAATCTTTGCTGCAGACATTGGAAATGCCATTCCACCCACTTGACCTTCCGCTAATGTGGCAGTAGGGGAAGGTAAGGTCCAAGGGTCCAAAAAATAATGAGTTCTGAAGAACTCTCTTCGAAGAGGAGCCTTGGAGGATGAAATCGCATTAATATGCACCGTAGGAGGAGGAATATCGAAAGTACCCATCAAGGAAGAATACATTCCAACCCCTAAATTCTCAACAGGCGCCTTAGTATTATCCAAGTTTGGAACAGATGAGTCAGTAGACGCATTCGGGTCTACAGGAGGACAGTCCAGTTGGTCCACTGTAACAATCCTCCCTTCGTGAGGGAAACAAATAATCCAAAATAATGAGGATGCAATGACATCCATCTCATAAATCCATTTTCTCCCCAACAGAAGGTTGTATTCCAAGCTTGCATCAACTACCTCAACCTCTATATTCACAGTTTTTCCCCCAACACAGATAGGCAAAGCTGGGACAATACCATGCGGTCTGTGAGAATGACAGAAGAGTGGTAGATGGAACAGCTTTAGGAGATCCAATCGTCTTCCAACATGTGAGAGACATCACGCATGTGGAAGCACCCTCATCAAAAACCATCCGAAAGATATTGCACTTCCAGTACGATGATTTAATATGAAAAGCCATATGATGGGGGAGTCTCTTCTTAAAATTAGTCATATCAAATGTAATCAGGAGAGAATTTTTTGGATCAATAGCCCCAATGGCAGTGAGTAAAGCACTGCGCTGAGCCGGACAAGACTGGAGCACCTCTAAAGCTGACATAGCATAAGGAATCTGCGCCAGATCTTCCACAATAGAGTAGTTCTAGGCAGCCCTAGCATTTGGATTAATCGTCGAACGCTTAGTGGATGCTTTGGGCATCCAAGGTATAGGCTCAACAGTAGGCCTTGTAATGTGAAGCGGCTCAGTAACATTAGGAGCATCCTTAGCTTTCAAAGACTCTTCTCCGCCATAATCACGGGATCTCGTAGCGACATCCACGTGAGCACTCATCATGAATATGTTCGATGGAATTTCCCCTTCCTGGGTGCCCCCAGAGGAAGCCCCAGGATTTTGATTTGCGCCAACAACTAGTTGTTGCCCTTGGGGAAAAGGGTTTGTTAACACAGCCTGGGAACTAGAAGAACCCTGTTGGGCTAACAAGCACTGCGCATCCTGAATTTTAGGGCAAAGGTGCGTAAGATGGTCTCTAGCACACAGCTTGCATGGAAACTTCACTTTATTTTTATCCTTTTGACCATCACCAACATGCTCGTTGGTTTTATTCGCATTACCCTTCCCATTCTTGCCATTTTTCTTATTATTCCGTCCCTTCTTCTTCCCTTCAGATTGTTGATTTCCTTTGGGATCAGAAGCTTGGACAACATTTATGGACAAAGAGGGGGAAGGCGATGACTCAGCAGGCACAGCCTGACCAGAAGGAGCAGATTGCAAAGACAGCTGCTACAATTGAGTAAGCAGGCTGGCTGCACCACTATTGATCGATCCAATTAGTCCGTCACCATGAGGACCAGGCTTAGTTTTGGATAAATCTAATTTGGAGCGAGGAGCATTGGGAAAATACTTATGGAGGACCCCAGACTGAGAATATATCAGTTCCAACTGCTAGGCCCTAAAAATGGCCTGCTCCTCGGAAAATACCCTGGAGAGGGATACATCTTTTGAAATATCTGACTGCAGAGATTTCAAAAACCATTCCAACAGGAATTCTCCTAGAATATGAGCTTTAATAATCCTCTTCCTTCTCCGCCATTCCTGAATATGGTCAGAAATGTGGGTTGCGTCGTCCTGTTTAAAATTAGCCAGGAGTTCAGTCCCGGCATCATATCGGACAGGCAACTGGAAATGGTTTAGAAATGTAACAGCCAGTTCTCCAAATGTAGCAAAACTACCCCCAATTAGCTCAATATACCATTTGGCAGCGTTTCCAGTTAGGGTGCGTTGAAACAATCTCAACCTAATCGAATCATCGATCAGGGAGTTCGAAGAACACCATAAATGGAAGGTTGTGATGTGATCAGCCAGATCCTCACCATTCTTACCTTCAAACTTTGGAATGTCTGAAGGAAGTTTGGTCAGGACCAGAGGCCACCCCGGACTATAACGGATCGGATCATTAGTCAATTTCGACAGATCTGGCAAGTTTAACGTTTCCAGAAAAGTAAACGAGGCAGAGCCTGAGGATTCCATCCTTGATGGGATGGATTCCCAACATTCTGAAAAGAATACCCTAGATTTCATAAGGCACCAGTTTGCCAGAAAGAACTCGTAGAAAAAGGAGAAGAACCTCCTCCCAACGCAGAGTTACCAAAGACCGGACCAGTTCCCCCCACTGAAGTATGAAATGAAGAGGAAAGCCCCTGATAGGGGTTCCAGGCATTAGAAAGAGGGGAAAATGTTTGATAAGCACTCGACGAAGGGAAAGAAGCATTCCCTTGGTGACCAACGTAAAACTGATTCCCTACCCCCGTTGTAGTGAATACAGGGTTCCAACCTGTAAAAGTAGTCGAATTCTGACCTCCAGACCAAGGGTTGAAAATCTGGGTCTGAGGAGTAAACGGAAAGGACCCTAAAGAAGGATTGGAACTAGGAATGTGCCCAGTTCCAAAGGGGAACCCCTGAAAAGAAGCTGATCCACTAGCCATGGAAGACATGGGTGTAGATCCAGCTGCAGCAGCGGAAAAGGAAAAAGAAGGAATCCCACTAGTGGGCATTCCAAAACTGAAGGGACCAGATTGAGAAGCATGTGCTTGGGTGAAACCAGAGCCAAACATAGCAACACTAGAAGCAATCGAAGATATAGCAATAGTGCCCCCTCCTTCAACAGAATAAGGAGTCTGAATGCCTGCAACACTCACAACAGAAGCCGTGTTCCCAGTCGTGGCCATCGAAAGGTATGTATAATACGGAGGATCGTCCGGTCTCTCTAACTCCGGTCCGATGTATTCAACAACGAATGGATAATCAGGAGGAAGAGGAGATGGAAGTGACACTGAAGGTTCAGGTACTTCCTCTATTTGAACTTCTTCTTCCTGCGGAAATAAAACTCGCGAGGTGAGCGGAGCGCTCCTCTTGGAACCAACACCAGAATCAGCTACAAAACCTTCAGACCCTTGTGGAGGATCTCTCTCCACTGCATCAGACGTCACAGGGTGATACTCACCTGCTAAACTACTCCTACGCCTTCTTGAAGAAGGCTCTGAACTCTCGGGAGATAACCCCCGGATTCTCCTCGATCAACGAGGCGCTTGATCAGCCACTTTAAAAAATTTTAATTAGACTCAAAAAATAGAAAACTAAGCAAGCTAGGAGCAAAGAGCACTCACTACAAGAAAATACCTGAGATACAATCAAGCAAACAACCTTCAAGTATTTCCGATCCGGGTGATTAGGACCGGACACCAAAATAAAGGAAAGCGAAATATAGGACCTCCCGAAAGTAGTCTGGGATAATTACGGCCCAGGCCTACTAGCGAAGGTAACAGAAACAGTTACGCCGACCTCCTAATGACACCCTTTGCCGGCAAAAGTACTCAAGCTTCGCAAGGGCACCCCCTAGAAGTACTGCTGAAAGTGATACGACATCTGCCTCAGGTACCACGGGTATTCCCCCCCGCAGTCACCTATGTGGAACCTAGGAGTGGCAAATATGGGCACCAATCCGTGTCAGAAGCCGGGCGGAACGGTCTTGAGGTCAGATTCAGCAAATCAGAGAGGGGGTATCTCTCTTCTTAGCCTTCGCTTCCCCTCGTGCTTGACTCTCTGGAGGAGAGCTTTCCAAGTCCACCTAACGGAGTTGGATTTCGCTCAATTAATCAACTTCTATGTTTTTGTTTGAGCGGCCTTGGAGAGTTAACTCTCCACTCACCTAATCCAAGGCCCTACAACCTAGCTAGTTGGTGTATGACACTTAGAAAACTTGCTAGTTGCTTTTAAATTATATCACTTATTTTAATTGGCTGTTATGTTAAGTCAAAGGGATACGGAAATGAAACTTGTGGTTTTTTGACGCAGAAAAGAAATTAATAAAAACCAAACTACATGAAAATGCAGTTATTGTCTTTCGATGAAAAGAAACTTCTACAAAGGTTCTACGAGACTAAAAAAATTTATTTTTCTTTTCAGATAACAAACTTCACACTCAAAAAAACTATTAAAATGACTAAATGCTTAAGTGCACCTGATGCAAATCACTAAGAGCATGGAAATTCTAAGATGAAAAATCTACTAAAGCAGAGAGAAATTTCCCAAAGATCCTTCAGTTTTATCTCTTTTTGGTTGTCTAGAAAGCTAGTTCCCAAAATTAGAAACTCTTAATATAAAGACACCAAAAACGCTTGAAACAAGAGGAAGAAACCAATGACAATTCCTTTCCAAAATCAAGTCAAAAACCAAAGGCAAGAAACCTGAACAAAGCTTCAACAGACATAACAAAACAAAAACACAAAATTCAAAACAAAAGCAAATGACAAAACAAAATGTTTTTTGAGCTTTTGAGTTTTATAAAAAGGAAGAGCTCGAAAAGACCAAAAAAAACTATCAAATCCCAAGCCAAACAACTCTAAATTTCAAGCAAAAACTTCAAAAATGCTCTAAACCTTATAGGGCTATCTAGTAGCAAGATTTATAGGAGCAAAAGAAGACAAGAAACTCAAACACTCAGCCTACAAAAATAGTACAACCTTGCGGCAAACAAAAACTTCAAAGAACCAAGAAAGACTCTTCAAAATTGCAACAAGACCTAGTCAATTGAACTCAAGAAAACCAACCAAACAATGGGCAAAGATCGAAGTGCAAAGCAAGACACAAAGGTAGGAAAGAGTAAATGATCAGAAGCTCTCTGTTCTGATGAAGCAAAACAGCCAAGAATCCCTAGAAAGAGATCTTGGTACTCAAACCAGAAATGCCAGCACAAGAAACAAGATTTGCCAAAAAAGCTAGTTTTCAACCAAGCAAGAGAGAGAAAAGACCAAATACCACTTTCAACACAATCCAGAGGACACAAAGACACTGCGGGAACAGGTCTCCACAGTCAGACAAGACTAAAAAGCCAAGAAACCTAAAATTTAAAAATTGACCTAGATATACGCGACTTTACAGCTTTGAAACAAGCGTGCATACGCGACTGTGCTAAAGGAAACCCGTGTATACGCGACTCCCTTTAACAAAAACTGCGTGTATATGCGTTTGTGTGCAGACAAACCCACGTATGCAAAGGTAAATAATGAAAAATAAAAAATATTAAGCCTGGATAAGAAATCAGGACTTCAGTCTGACTGAGAAAGAGTTAACTGGACTGGAAATAAAAGTTAAAACTGTTGGAAACCTATCAAACAGCTGAAACCACCCAACAAGGGAATCACAAGAATGTGATCCCCAGTGGATTCGCCAGTTCTGTTTTGGGGAAAATCACCCTAGAGGTTTGTTGGGTCTAAACCTCCACAGAGCAGGGCATGTTATTCAGAAGGACTCACACACAACCATACTTGAATGCAAAAAACTAGTTAACAACGATAGCATAACTCACCCGTAGTCCTGCGTTCGATGTAGATCCTACGGGGTCCAAACCCCCAGCAACCCTTCTTCCTCCTTCAACCTGGAAAACAAGAAAGAATGTGCACGGAAACCTAGTTGTACAACATATACTTCTCCTAAACGTTAGTGCAATCCATGTGTAACATTATATAAACCATAATAAATGCTTAAATGATAATCTTTACACACATATAAATAAACATTAACACACGAGTTCAGGAACAAGATGGTTCTTCATTATCACAAACAACATGTACAGTAGTAAAAGTGGAGAGATCACCTGAATCCTTCCACGATCCTCGAGCAGACCGTCGTCTGGATTCGTCCCGCCCTTGCCTTGCTAAGATACTTTCAAGACTTGTGCACTCGAGATGGCATATGAATGGATGAACATCTCCAGGAAACAAGGGTTTCCTGTATAAATCTGGGAAAGTGCAGGAGGCACGGGGAATCAGACTTGAACTGGGATTCCAACAGAGTATAATGTCTATAAAATTTCTCCCTCCCTTAGGCCATACACATGAGGGGCTTTTATACTCCCTCAAAGTAGTTTCAATCAGTTGGAAACAGTTGGCCACGTGCTGGGGTGGTTGAACTACTGGAGTAACCATCAAACCAGCCCGAAAATAGGGAATTTTAATATATTTTTTAATGATTTTAATGGCATACGCGGAAAAGTACATATGGACTCGCGTATACACGCGGAAAAGTCTGGGCATAACCGCGTATGGGAATTTTAACACTGTTTTTTAGTGAATTTTGTTCAAGTCTGTAGGAATGGGTGCCCAAAGCCATAAAGACAATCATGAATCACATGAGGGTGAAAAATGATGCTATAATAGATCATGTAACAATCATTGTACAAACTCCTCACAAGCTCTCAGTACAATCTCCAATTGTTACACACTACACAAGCTCAGATCTAACAAAACACATGCTCCAATCTGCTCCACCTGTTAGCCTGCCTCTACTGCGCAATCAAAGATGAATAATGGTCCAATCTAAGTTTGAATCCATCTGGTATGCACTGCGCAATCCTCATTGGCATCTCCATCAATGTGTGGTGCAAACTCATGCACCATTATAGTCACAACTGATAGTCACACTGCTCTTTCACCTACCTCTTCACTGGTCTCCACTGAAACTGTCCATGCACTGAAGTTAACTAATTTATTCTTTAGTTGATTTATGAGTTAATAATTAGTGAATTAATTAATAATTAATTCACACCACTATCACTAGTGTATCAATCAGTTAGACTAGATACAACTAGCTCAACTATGTTTAACTGAGTTAAAATGAATACAACTCCACTAACTTCCTCAATCAACTCCACCAAACTCTGTCACATGAGTTCTAACTGAAGTCTTCATACAATAGCTCCACTTGACCCTCAAGAATAGCGTAATTCCTTCTGTCAGCTGCATGTGCCACTTCTGTGCACTTAATTGAAGTGCTCCAAGAGGATAAGATAATGTTTAGAGTCCAAATATTATTAAGAGCTAATAATATTCGACATATCTATTTTTAGACTGGAAATCTAAAAATAGATTCTGCCTAGTATGTCTAAAAATAAAATTCCATCTATGTTTTTCTGACTTGACCAACCATCCACAAATAGCATCCTGCAACTCATATAACATGATCCATATGTCTAAAAATATACATAGTCTAAAAATAGACTTTGCGCCAAAAATAGCCTGCGGGCCCACTTAGTGAAGGAAACTCCTTTCCACTAAGCTCATCATCTTGTTGCATTCTCAACACTCCCTCTCAACAAGATAAGGATTATTTGCAACCCCTATCCTGCCCCTGTGGTATTCGAATTTTCTCCTGGTGAGCTCCTTCGTCAAGATATCAACATCTTGATCCTCCTTAGGAATGTATGAAAGTAACATGATCTTCCGCTGCACAAAATCTCTGATATGATGATACCAGATGTCAATGTGTTTATATCTATCATGAAAAACTGGATTAACCGAGAGTTTGATGCAACTCTGATTATCAAAATAAATCACGGTAGGCTCTAAGTGTGAACTGAACAACCCAACTAGGATCTTCCTCATCCATATAGCCTCGCATGCAGCCAAACTCGCTGCCATATACTCGGCCTCTGCTGAACTGAGTGCCACGGATCTCTGCTTCCTGCTGTACCAAGAAACTGCTGTCGACCTGATACTAAAAATCCCTCCAGATGTGCTCTTCATGTTCGTTGGGCTCCCTGCCCAATCTGCATCTGTGAAGCCACACAGCTTCACTTCATCCGACTGTCTGTACCACAATCCATATCCCGATGTGCCTCTGAGATATCTCAATACATGCTTCCCCGCCTTCCAAAAGAGCTTGGTAGGCTTAACCATAGTTTGTTAAAGTTGGTTAACTGCATAGCATATATCGGGTCGTGTATTGACCAGATACATAAGCGATTCCACCAACTATCGATAAACAGTGGCATCCACTACCTCCGCTGAAGTAGCATCCTCCTTCCTCCAAGCACCAGGAAGAGGAGTATCAACAGGCTTGCAACCATGCATGTTGAACTTCTCCAGTATCTCTCGGGCATAGTTACCCTGAGAAACAAACAATCCATCACTGTGCTGCCAAATTTCCAATCCCAGGAAATAATGAAGGAGGCCCAAGTCCTTCATCTCAAACTCTTTTGCAAGATCCTCCTTGTATGAGAGTATCAACAGCTCATCACCTGTCAAAATAAAATCATCTACATAAAGTACAATGATCAGCAACTTACCCTCCACCACAATCTGGTATAGGTTAGGATCCGCCTCACTCTTAGAGAATCCAAGTCCAGTGAAATAACTGTCTATCCATGTGTACCAAGCACAAGGTGCTTATTTCAACCCATACAACACTCTCTTGAGCCTGCACACATGCGACTCGCTGCTGAAGATCTCAAAACCTTCGGGTTGCTCTATGTACACCTCCTCCTCAATGACTCTGTTGAGGAATGTAGTCTTCACATCCATCTGATGAATGTGCCACCCCATCTGCGCTGAGAGAGAAAGAATCGTCCGTATGGAAGAATACCTTGTGACAGGTGCAAAGGTCTCCTCATAATCGATCCCCTCAATCTATGAAAAGCCTTGGGAAACAAATCTTGCCTTGTACTTCTCCACACTCTTGTCAGCTTCCTGCTTCACTTTGTAGATCCATCTCGAACCCACCACTGATTTCCCCTCCGGCCTCGAGACAATCTCCCATGCACTGTTTCTGACAATCAAATCATACTCTTCCACCATGGCATCTACCCATGCGGGGTCCTCCACAGCTTCCTCGAAAGAGGATGGCTCTGTCACGATACACTTACTCACAAGAGCCATGTATCCAGTATACCGGTCAGGTGACTGTCTCTGTCTACACTGTGATGTAGGTGCTCCTACAACCTTCTCTGCATCTTGAGCCAGTCGCTCAGCTTCTGTAGTGCGCTTCCGCCCTCTGATGGTTGGCGCTGCCTGAGTGGTCTCTTCCACTCCATGAACCTCATCTTGTGGTTGATCCACATCCTGAGACTCATCCTTAGGAACTAATAGCTCCTCATCTGCATGAAAGTGTGGCTCCCTCTCAAGTAAACACTTCATGGATTTCTCCTCATGAAATTTGATATCCCGTCGCACAACAGTCTTGCGACTATCTGGAAAATACACACGATATTTGTGGGGCGTATCAGTGTACCGCACAAATATCCCAACCTCTGCAGTCGGCTCCAGCTTCTTCCTGGCATCCTTCATCACATGAATGTAAACAGGGGAACCAAAAATACTCAAATGGGAAATATCAGGCTTCTTACCAGAAAACGCCTCCTCGGGTGTACTCATGCCAAGTATCCTATGAGGACAACAATTTTGCACATATACTGTAGTATTGCATGCCTCTGCCCACAAGTGTATGGGTAGGCCCTGATCATGCAAAATCGCCCATGCAGCACCCACGATCGTTCTGTTCTTCCTCTCAACAACCCCGTTCTGTTGTGGGTTATGAGGTGCTATGAGCTCTCTTCGAATTCCTTTTACGCTGCAAAAGTCCTTGAATACACCAGAGATGAATTCACCACCATTGTCGCTCCTAAGAGCCTTCACCTGCTTCCTTGATTATTTCTCAACCAGTGCCTTGAACTCACAGAAATTTGAGTATGTCTCTCTCTTCTTCTGCATGAAGAAGATCCAGCACTTACGGGAAAAATCATCAAAAAATATCACATAATACCTGTGCTTTGCTGTCGAAGCTACTGAGAAAGGTCCACACACGTCTGTGTGAATTCTCTCAAGGATCGTCGTGGCACGACTATCCTTCTCATGAAAGGTGGCTTTCACAAATTTTCCCAAGGTACACCCCTTGCACTGATCTGACTGCGCAAGAGTGCCTTTAGGAAGCCCAGCAGAAATATGCTACAGTGTCTTCAAAGCTCCATGGTGAAGGTAGCCCAATCTCTGGTGCCACAACTCGCCATCATCCTGGCTCACCACTCCTTCTGCTTTGCATGCCATTGTTGCACATCCATCTACCTGCAATTGATAAAGTTTCTTAACTCGAACCCCTATCCTCCAGGTCCCACCAGTTGCCTTACTACGCAGGAAGGCCTTTCCCTCGCTAAAGACAACATCATATCCCTTGTCTTCTAACATCGCCACAGAGATAATATTCTTCTTCAATCCTGGAACATGCATCACTTCCTTCAATATGAAGGGTTTACCAGACTCCCTCTCAAAGAAAATGGTACCGATATTGGTCGCACTGTATCTACCATCATCGCCCATCTCGATGTGCACTCCGAGATCTTTCTCATCTAGATCAGTAAACAAATCTCGATCTCCTGTCATGTGAAAAGACACACCACTGTCCAGAAACCACACTGAACCCATCACACTTCAGACCAAGCATGCGATCATCAAAAAATCTAGCTCAAATTGCGAGGCTAAGGCCTCTCCAGCTGCAGATCCAGCAGCCTGCTTATTTTTCTTCTTCTGTGAACAATTTGTGGCATAATGTCCGTGTTGGTGACAGTGAAAGCACTTCACCTTGGATATGTCCTGCTTCTTGCCTTTCGCACTAGAATGAGAAGCTTTCTTGCTCTTCCCCTTCTTTGCTTTGGTAGCCAAAGCACAATTCTCTTCATCAGAGTTCTTTGATGAAGATCCGTCCCTGGTACTCCGCCTTATCTCCTCTTGCACAAGATCTGACCAAAGTCGCTCCCATCCTGGCAATTTCTCCTGACCATTGACAGAGTCCTGATAGGAATGCCAACTCTTCGGAAGCCTAAGGAGAGCCAAGCTCACCAAGTCCTCATCATCAATAGTAACCCCCACACTTCCCATCTCATCCCTGCATTGGATGAACTTCATGAGGTACTTGGGCATACTGTCGCCTTTCTCCATCTTTATGTTTATGATTTTATCCTTGAGCGCCAACTTCCTCTGGTCGATCTTGCTTTGGAATAAATCTGTCAAGGATTTCCACATCAAGAATGGAGAAGCCTTACCATGCAGGCTGGACACTATGTGATCCTTCACACCCTCTAACAAAATCCTTTGACACTTTGCTGTCTTCTTTTGCCATGCATCAAGTACGGCAACATCACTAGAAGTAGGCTTTGGAACTTCAGCATCTATGAACTTCTTCAACCCATTGTCATCCAACACTGCCTCTATCCTGTCCTTCCATGCAATATAATTTGAGCTGCCCTCAAGGGCATACTCCAATCGCAATCCGTTGAAAGACATCTCAGCTTCAACACCAAGAAAACACTGCTGCAAATTCAAATTCCACCAGCACAAAACTCAACCGCTTCAATGTTTTGCAATTGCTCCAATGATCAATATCGCTCTGATACCATGTAGAAATTTGAATAGCTGTTAAATTATTCACTGAGATTATCCTAATCACACACTATTTGAGCTTCATGCATAATAAATAACCTCTTCTACTATTGATGATCAATTTGCGGAAATATAAACAATCGCATGCACACATTAAAACCATAAACAATCACACATATAAACACAATATTTATGGGAAAGCTTAAAGATGAAAACCCCCAACTATATATACATTATAATGATAGATATCATGTAACAATCATTGTACAAACTCCTCACAAGCTCTCAGTACAATCTCCAATTGTTACACACTACACAAGCTCAAATCTAACAAAACACATGCTCCAATCTGCTCCACCTGTTAGCCTGCCTCTACTGCGCAATCCAAGATGAATAATGGCCCAATCTGAGTTCAAATCCACCTGGTATGCACTGCGCAATCCTCATTGGCATCTCCATCAATGTGTGGTGCAAACTCATGCACCAGTATGGTCACAACTGATAGTCACACTTTCTCTTTCACCTACCTCTCCACTGGTCTCCACTGAAACTGTCCATGCACTGAAGTTAACCGATGTATTCTTTAGTTGATTTATGAGTTTATAATTAGTGAATTAATTAATAATTAATTCACACCACTCTCACTAGTGTATCAATCAGTTAGACTAGATACAACTAGCTCAACTATGTTTAACTGAGTTAAACCGAATACAACTCCACTAACTTCCTCAATCAACTCCACCAAACTCTGTCACATGAGTTCTAACTGAAGTCTCCATGAAATAGCTCCACTTGACCCTCAGGAATAGCGTAATTCCTTATGTTAGCTGCATGTGCCACTTCTGTGCACTTAACTGAAGTGCTCCAAGAGGATAAGATAATGTTTAGAGTCCAAATATTATTAAGAGCTAATAATATTCGACATATCTATTTTTAGACTGGAAATCTAAAAATAGATTCCGCCCAGTATGTCTAAAAATAAAAGTCCATCTATTTTTTTCCGACTTGACCAACCATCTACAAATAGCATCCTGCAACTCATATAACATGGTCCATATGTCTAAAAAAGCATCAAAATTTATCCATTCACCTTTTACTTGTATTTGAACTGGAAAATAAATCAAGCTATTAGTCTTGAATATTTTCTTTAAAAATGTTGCTTCGGAAACTGGATCATATTGAGAAATTGGTAACGAGACAGATTCAACAACCTTTTTCTGATATGGACAGAAAGGATTTAAAGGTTGTAGAGAAGAATTTTCTTTAGTCTCGTTGGTAGGTTTCTCAGGCGGGAATGAGCTATCATCACTTGAATAATCTTCAGCACTTGAAGATTCTTCAGTTTCTGAAAATTCATCACTATAGTGAAGCTTTTGTTCATCTATCTCAAAGATTTCACCATCACAATAATATTTACATCTATACATTTTCTGAGATATTTCTGGCATTTCTTCATCGGTTAATGAAGCATCAGTAAGGATATATACATTTGATATTTCATCTTGTGATTCGACAACTGACCAATCATCTACAAATTCTGGAATATCTATACAAGCTTTCAGTTTACTTGAAGAAGACTTAGGACATTTTTTGGCAAAGTGTCCTTCTTGCTTACAAATAAAACAAGCATTGTCATTTCTTGGTTGTTTGCGTTTCTTAAAAAACTTGTATCTTTTGAAAGGCTTTCTAGGATTAGCAACTTTCTTGGGTTTATATTTGCCATATTTTCTTCTAAACTTTCTTTTATTCTTGACAGGAGTCCATGGTAAAACAATTTTACAAACTTCTGAACTAGGAGTGACTTCCTGTGCTTTCTTTTGCCAACATAAATATTTGACCTTTTCTCTACATTTGAATAAAAGATCAACCCAATATATTTGCTCAACTGTCTTTTGTTGCTGTTGTAGACCTTTGAGAATAAGATCACCTAGATTACCAGGTAGCTTAGAAAGATATGCAATCTTCTGACTGGAGTCATTGGTCAAATTAGCTTTATAAATCTTTGTCATAAAATATTGACCAAATTGTTCTAAGAATTTCAATTATTTCAACTCCATCCTAGCAAGATCTGTTATGATCTGTTGGTTTTCATCTACTGGCTCTGGCACAAACTGGGTTTTCAATAGTAGTTCTAATATTGAGAGTCCAGCATCAATGACTTTTTGTCTTTCTTCTTTCTTTGGACCCATCCACTAGTCATGGACTATGCCTACCATGCGTCTTTATGCTAGGGCAAAGATAGATGCATTATCTAACTTTATTGAAATCTGCATTTGGTATAATGAGCCTATCCAAATACGGATTGAATCTCCTGGATTGCTAGACTTATCTAAGTCTAGGACATAACCACTAGAATTTGCTGCAAATAAATCTTCTTCAATTCTAGGGTATTTTGCCTCTCTGAATATATGAGCTATCTGAATAGAGGGCAAAATGAATGACGGAAATAAAGAAGCAACATCTTTCAGAGTAATTAATTCATCTTTAGATTTTGGCTTAGAAGGAATTGATTTGGGTGTAAGAGGAGGATGTGATGATTCTCCTTCATCCTTCTTTGATGCAATCTCTAAGCTTGAATCGACGTATGCGTCTTCTTCTTCTCTATCTTCTTCAGCATCCCAAAAATTAGGAGTTGACATATCAATAGAATATTTAGGACCTTTGGCATCTCGTTTCTTTCTTCTCTCTTTTCTCAATCTCTTGGCTTCTTTTTCTGCTTTTATCGCTTGCTGTTCGTCATGGAGCAATTTTAAATTAGCAAGGATTTGTTCAGATTGAGACCCTAAGTCATCAAGAACATCTTCTGCATGTGCACACCATGTGGTAAGATAATTGCCAATTTGATAGACCTGATCAAGGTCTTCTGTATTTGTTGCTTTGTGCTCCATCAGTGGAGCACAATCAGCTCTAGTAGATGGCTGACGGGATTTGGATGATGTTGTGCAAAATTTGGTTTTGACAGGCCATTTCCCCCCTTTTACATAACGTTTATTAGCATATTCCCATTCGTCAATGGGTGGAAAGTGGACGCGATGCATCTTTTGAACAACCAAAAAGGGTTTGGATTCAGGAATGTATAATTCATTGTCGGCCAGAACTGGTTCTTGAGTAAAGACTTCCTCAATGGGAGGCTGACTTTGAGAAGAAGACTCGGCAGAGACAAGGACAATTGTTCTGCAAGGATAAAAAATAGGTCGAGGGATGGATGGATGATCAGGAATGATACGAACTTGACCATTTTTTACAGACACTCTTTTTTCTTTACTAGCGGGTTTATTTACATCTGCAAGGGATTTATACTGAAAATACCAATCATTAGGTAAACCTATTGAGTCATAAGATATGCCTTCGACTTGAGCATTACGCCAAGGAGAGGAATCCAATCCTTGCCTGATGGATTTTTTGAAATATAGACAACCCTAAATACTTGAAATACGTCCATCGATTAGAACCAGCAAAGCCCCAACATTTGGAAATAGCATTCAGCTCACTTTGAGACACATTCCAGCCATAAAAGTGACACTTCCCAGCATTCAAACTACTGCCCGAGGCATCACAAAACTCATCCATCACCAATTTAAACTATTTGGAAGAGTGAACAGAAGCTGCCCCAAGTAGAAGGGAATCATCTACAAATAAGGCATGACTGATTTATTTTATTCCTCTCACAATTTGAAGGCTCAAAATATCCTGATCTGATCTTCTTTTTTCCAGAATAAAGCTTAAGGCATAGGCTTGGATGAAAAATAGCAAGGGGGAGAGCGGGCATCCTTGCCTTAGCCCTCGCGAGGTTTTAAAAAAGTCAGCTCTCCCACTCACCAACGGAGAAATCCATGGCTCGAAAATGCAGGCTTTGATCCAACTAATGAAACCAAACCCAAAACCAAACTTATGCAAAACTTCGAACATAAATGTATGCCTTACGCTATCAAACACATTTGCAAAATCAAGCTTAGCTATCATACCTTTTTATTTTCTCTTCAGAATTGAATGTATCGCCTCTTGGACTAAGATTACATTATCCATGATTTTCCTTCCTCGAACAAAGCCCCCTTGATTCTCCGGAATGAGATCTGAAAGAATCCCTTTCAATTTGCTGGAAACCACCTTTGTAATGATCTTGTATCCAATGTCGCAGAGGGAAATGGGCCAGAACCTATTGAAGGAATTTTCACCCTTTTCTTTCAGAATGAGGGCTAGAAAAGAAGAGTTTGTGTTGCCCCCAATTTTCTTATAGTCTTGGGATTTTAGAATAATTTTATGTAAATATTTTTTCACAATCTGCCAGCAAACTTGGATAAAGTTTGTCGCGAACCCATCTGGGCCTCGGGATTTATCTGGACTCATGTCAAAAAAGCCAGCCTTTATTTCTTTCCTAGTAACCTTAGCCTCCAACTTCTGGTTCATTCTAGCTGTGATTTTAGAAGGTATCTCATCTAGAAACTTTTCACTGCATCCCTGCACCTCTTCTTCACTGAAAAGACTTTTAAAATGGTTGAAGTCAACCATTTTGATGCTTGAAAAATCACCATAAGTTTGGGATTCATCCTTAATTTCTGAAATGGAATTGAAACCTCTCCTAGCTTGGGCTTGCTTGTGGAAAAAGGAGGTGTTTTTGTCTCCATATTTCAACCAAAGGCTTTTGGATTTTTCCCTCCAGTACTCCTCCTCCTGTCTACATGCGTTCTGAAATTTTTGTTGTAGCTCTTCCTCCCTTTTTAAATATTCACTCAATATTTCTGCCTCTTCCATGTAGGCTTGATGATTCTCAAGAGCTAATTGAACTTTCTTTCTTTCTTCCACATGGATAGAGATGTTTTTAGCTGAGCTTTTCAAATCTATTTTCATTCTTCTCAACTTCTCCTCCTAAACGAAGAATGGGGAACCCATGACAGGAATCTTTCATATTTCTTCTACCGTCTCCAAGAATTCCTTTTGATTTAACCAGAGAGGACTAAATTGAAAGGGGATAGGGCCTAAATTCCTTTGGGTTGAGAGAACCAGCTTTATGGGTTTATGATCCGAAGTGCTACTAGAAAGAATACTCATCTTCGCATCAAGGCCAAGTAGGAGGAAGGAACTTTGTATGAGAAATATATCTAATATAGCAGCAATATGCCCAGGGCCTACTCGTTTATTTGACCAGGTATACTTACCTTGGCAAGGATTGATGTCGAGAAGATCCCAGTCGTGAATGAGATCCTCCACCCACTCTCTATCCGGATCTCTCACAATACATCCCCCTCACTTTTCGCCCTGGATTGGGTAAATGTTAAGGTCCCCTGCAATTAGAATGTTTTCCAGCTCGTCCCCATTCGCCGTGTCTCTCAGAGAGTCCAAGAAATTTTTTTTCTCCTGCATTTACCGGAACATATACATTGAAGAGACTGAAAACCTCCTTCAATTCTTGATGTTGAAACTTTGTGAATAGCCAATGAAATTTTTTCTTTTCAGCTACCATATTGAGTTTAGAAGCATTCCAAAGAGTGCCCAAACCTCCCGAGGCCCCTCTGGATGAGACAACCTTTTTCCCACCTTTATTTCAAAAATTTTTGTTGCTTTGAAGGAAATCATTTTCCTCTAATTTTGTCTCATGGACTAGCATTATGTCTAGGTTTTCTGTCATGATTAGACTCCTCATGGCTTCTTCTTTGATCTTGCTCCCTAAACCTCTGTAGTTCCCTGAGATCACCTTCATTATTTATTTTTATGAGAGTGAGGGCCTCCCTTGGAGCCCTGTCCCTAGTTTCTTTCCATCTTTGGGGTTTTAGCCAACATCTTTTCCAAAGTAGGTTAGCTTTCCTGCACTTTATATTTTTATGTTTCTTTCTCTCTCTTCTCCCTGGTTGACATCCTTCCCCTTACTGACCTTCTGACCGTGGATTGAGAGTCTCCTATCTCTCCTTCCTCCTCGGATTCTTTTGAGCCTTGGCTTTTCACACCACTCACTGTGTGCTTATCTTTGGATTTTTCTGTTTCTCTTTCCCCTTGCCCTAAATCCTTTGTCGCTACAACCTTAGTAGACTCCTTGTCATCAGTCCTTGCAATCTCTGTCGTCTCCCTCTGAGGCAGATCCACTTCAGGGATTTCTTGTGAAATTGAGCCAAGGGGCCCAAACATGTTTCTTGAATCTTTTGAAGGGAGGTTTTTATGGGATGCGTTGTTACCTTTGGACTGGTTTCCTTTTCCCTTTTCTTGTCCTGCAGATTAGAGGCCTTTGGGTTAGCTTTGGATTGCTTGGCTTGCTTCCATCCTTCCTCTTTCTCCTTATCCTCCTCACTCTTTTTTGGGTAATTTCTGGCGAAATGGTCGTATTCGTGACACCCCCAGAATTTAAATGGAAGTTGTTTGTAATATAGTTTCTGAATATGAGACCAAATTCTGACATTGATTTTGATAGCTTTCGGTAGCCCTACTTCAAGATCCACCTCCACACAGATCCAAGCACAGTCCTATTGGTCTTTATTTTTTTCCATGTCAATGAATTTACCCAGCACATCCCCTATGTGTTTCAAAGAGACCCAGTTCCAGCAATGTATTGGGATATTAGGCAATCTGACCCACACTGGAACTGTTGATGGAATGTCCTTTGCTGGGTCAAATTCTAGAGTCCACTTATTCAGATACAACCCTTGTGTCCCCATAAAATATGGGCCATTCCTGAAGATCAACTCCTTACTTTCTTTGGAAATGAATTCGAATAAGAAATAACCTCTGCCTAGGAAAGTAAGAGGTGACATTCTGGTTCATCAATGGCTTCCAGTTTTTTATCACCCAGGCCTCCGTGGCTTTGGGAGACGGCCATAGGCCAGTGAAATGCCCCACAAGCGCCCACTCAGACATTGTCAAGGCAACCTTAATAGGACCATTTGGTGGGAGAGACATCGCCGACATTTATTCCAAGCTTTTGACAAAATTCTAGGCTTCTGCCTTCTTCTTCTTAGGTAGAGAAGCAATCAACGAGCTAAAGGCAGTTGTGTTTGGCGATGGTGGAGGATGGGGGGGAGGAGAGGAGGCCCAAGGTGAGCCCTGCTCCTCCATGGTGGTGACAACCCTAGCAACAACAAGCTACAATGCGCGGGTTGTAGGCAGAGCATTTTTTTACCATCTAATTTCCACTGGGTTTATTATTCCCTTGGGTTTATAATATTTTTCTTAGTGTTTATATACCTTAGGATTATAATAGCAATCCCTTGGGTTTATAATACTACATAGTCCAATGCCACATTATGACAATGATTTCTCAATATTAATCCTTTGAGTTTATCAATTCAAGGGTTCATATTCCTAGGGTATAATATTATTGATAAGGTTTATAATATTTATAACATTATGGCTTAATATAAATTCCTTGGGTTTATAATCATGGTGAACCATTCGCAACCATGGTCCAATCTCACATTGTGACAAAGAATGTCTCAAAATAGAAATCAACCATGGTCAACCATGGTCTAATGTCACATTGTGACTTGGATTGTCTCAATATAAAAATCAACCATGGTCAACCATGTTCCAACATCAAATTATGACAAATATTGACTTAATATGAAAATCAACCATGGTCAATCATGGTCAGTCATGGTCAACCATGTTTAGATTGTTACAAAGATTATCTCTTGGTCTAACTTCACATTCTGACAACCATGGTGATCCATGGCCAACCGTGGTCCAACATCGCATTGTCAAAGATTCTCTCAAATTTGAAATCAACCATGGTCAACCATTGTCTAATGTTGCATTGTGACAAAGGTTATCTCAATATGAAAATCGATCGTGGTCAACCATAGTCGAATGTCGCAATGTGACAAATATTGTGTTAATATGAAAATCAACTTTGGTTGACCATGGTCAACCATGTTGATTTTAGGGTTTATAATATTTATCTTAGGGTTTATATACCTTCAATTTATAATTCCTTGGGTTTTTAGTATTAATCCATTGGGTTTATGATATTTATCTTAAGGTTTATATATCTTGGGTTTATAATATTAGTCCCCTTGGGTTTAATATTATTCTCTTGGGTTTATAATACCTTGGGGTTTTAGAATTAATCCATTGTGTTTATAATATTAATCCCTTAGGTTTATCAATCTAAGGATGATACTCCTAGGGTATAATATTATTCATGAGGTTTATAATATTAATCTTGGGGTTTATTATAAATCCCTTGGGTTTATAATCATGGTTAACCATGCAGAAACATGATCCAATGTCATTGTGACAAATGTAGCCTCAATATGAAAATCAACCATGGTCAACCATGGTCAAATGTTACATTGTGACAAATATTGTCTCAATATGAAAATCAACCATCATCAACCATGGTCAAATGTCGCAATGTGACAAAGATTGTCACAATATGAAAATCAACCATGGTAAACCATGTTCCAACATTGCATTGTGACAATGATTGCTTAATATCAATCCTTTCAGTTTATCGATTTAAGGGTTCATATTCCTAGGGTATAATATTATTGATAAGGTTTATAATATTAGTCTTAGGATTTAATATAAATCACTTGGGTTTATAATCATGGTGAACCATGCACAACTATGGTCCAATGTCACATTCTGATAAAGAATGTCTCAATATGGAAATCCACCATGGTCCAATGTTGCATTGTGACATGGATTATCTCAATATGAAACTCAACCATGGTAAACCATGTTCCAACATCTCATTGTCATAAAGATTGACTTTATATGAGAATCAACCATGGTAAACCATGGTTAGATTGTGACAAAGATTGTCTTTTGGTCCAACGTCACATTTTGACAACCATGGTGATCCATGGCCAATCATGGTCCAATGTCGCATTGTGACAAAGATTCTCTCAATATGAAAATCAACCATGGTCAACCATTGTCCAATGTTGCATTGTGACAAAGGTTGTCTCAATATGAAAATCGAACATGGTCAACCATAGTACAATGTCACATTATGACAAATATTGTGTCAATATGAAAATCAAT
This sequence comes from Pinus albicaulis, assembly GCA_034641835.2. Lineage (NCBI taxonomy): Eukaryota > Viridiplantae > Streptophyta > Pinopsida > Pinales > Pinaceae > Pinus > Pinus albicaulis. Next base: position 708,174,393 of record CM076576.1, on the reverse strand, counting down.
CGTGGTCGAGCATGGTGAGCCATGTTGATTTTAGGGTTTATAATATTTATCTTAGGGCTTATATACCTTCAATTTTTAATCCCTTGGGTTTTTAGTATTAATCCCTTGGGTTTATAATACTTATCTTAATGGTTATATATCTTTGGTTTATAATATTAATCCTATGGGTTTAATATTATTCCCTTGGGTTTATAGTACCTTGATGTTTTAGAATTAATCCCTTGGGTTTATATATCAATCCCTTTGGTTTATCAATCTAATGGTTCATATCCCTAGGGCATAATATTATTCATGAGGTTTATATTATTAACCCTAGGATTTACTATAAATCCCTTGGTTTATAATCATGGTCAACCATGCACAAACATGGTCCAATGCCACATCGTGGCAAATATTGTCTCAATATGAAATCAACCATGATCAACCATGGTCGAATGTTGCATTGTGACAAATATTGTCTCAATATGAAAATCAACCATGGTCAATCATGTTCCAACATCGCATTGGGACAAACATTGACTTAATATGAAAATCAACAATGGTCAACCATGGTCAGATTGTGACAAACATTGTCTCTTGGTCCAACATTACATTTTGACAACCATGGTGATCCATGGGCAACCGTGGTGTAACATCACATTTTGACAACCATGGTGATCCATGGCCAACCACGGTCCAACGTCGCAGTGCGACAAAGATTGTCTCAATATAAAAATCAACCATGGTCAACCATTCTCCAATGTTGCATTGTGACAAATGTTGTCTCAATATAAAAATCGGCCATGGTCAACCATAATTCAATGTTGCATTGTGTCAAATATTGTGTTAATATGAAGAGGTGTGGTCGACCATGTTGATTTTAGGGTTTATAATATTTATCGTAGGGTTTATATACTATCAATTTATAATCCATTGAGTTTTTAGTATTAATCCCTTGGGTTTATTATTCCTTTGGGCTTATAATATTTATCTTATGGTTTATATATCTTAAGTTTATAATATTAATCTTCTGGGTTTAATATTATTCCCTTGGGTTTATAGTACCTTGGGTTTAATATTTCTCCCTTGAATTTATAATTGCTTAGGTTTTTAGTGTTAATCTCTTGGGTTTATAACAATAATTCGTTGGATTTATTATTAATAATTAATTATTAATAATTAATTAGTAATAATTAAATTAACAATGATTAATGATTAATTTTTAATATTTATTAATAATTAATTATTATTAATAAATTAATTATTATTATTAATTAATTATTGTTAATTATAATTATTAAATGTTATTATTAATTATTATATATTATGATGAATTATTATTAATTAATTAATAATAATTAATTGGTAATTATTAAAAATATTAATAATTTATTTTACAAGTTTATATACAAAAGGTTTATAATATTAATTGCGAGAATTTAATATTTATCTTTTGATTTATAATCTTTTAAGTTTTTAGTATTAATATTTTAGGTTTATTATTAAATTAGATTTATAATATTAATTGGTTTAGTATATTATTAATTAATTATTAATAATAATTAATAATAATAATAATTAATTATTATTGTTATTAATTAATAGTAATTATTATTATTAAATAATTATTAATAACTATTAATATATTATTAATAATTTTTATTAATTAATTATTAATATTAATTATAATTAATTATTTACATTTTTGTGAGAATATGAACATCGAGGATGAAAATCACTTCCTCTTAGAGTGCCCCGCCTACAACCACATTAGAGCTCAATTTCATAATCTTTGTTGCAATACTGGCCTTCCTAGCCTTTTAAGATGTCAAAATTATAGTGAGCTCGGGAAGCTTCTCTCCAAGCTTTTTTGAGCATAGGAATAAAATCTAAAATCAAACTAAATAACTATTTTCTTTAGATCGGATAGACCAAAGATTGGTCTCAATGGATATTAACCACCATCATCATCAATCAATATTTATTAACATTATATTTATAATAATTAATATTTATTAATAATTATTATAATAATAACTATAATTAATTATTAATAATTATAACTAATTATTAACATTATATTTATAATAATTAATATTTATTAATAATTATTATAATAATAACTATAATTAATTATTAATAATTATAACTAATTATTATTATTATTATTAGTAATGATTATTATTATAAATGTTAATTGTTAATAATAAATAATAATTAATAATAAATGTCTTTCATATATATTACATCTATAAACACATCTATAAACAACGTATTTGATTGTGCTAATGACAACAATATTCAATTTTGATTCATAAATAGGTAACCATTGGGCCGCACGTTCTCAACAAAAAACTAGGGCGAAAATATCTCGGCCCCTGCTGATGTGGACTGTAAGTGTACGAGGTGATGTCATTATTATATAAATAGAATATGGACGAAATTGTTGTTTAAATAGAATATGGACGAAATATATAAGCTCTAGTCACAACAACAAGATTAAAGATTAATTGGATGATCAGATCGCTTGGTAGGGTTTATAAGTGTTAATGCGGTGGATTTTATAAGGGTTTGCAGGTTTTTTTTTTCTCCTGCGTCTGTTGGTGGAAATTCGAAGTGCTTTTGTGAGAAAGAATGGGGCGTAAACCAGTCCAACTCAAAAGAATTGAGAACCTAGGCTACAGGTGCACCATTTATCGGAATCGGCTGAACGGACTGATAAAGAAGTTGCAGGAGATTCACATTCTGTGTGGCGCGGAAGTTTGTATGATTTCCTGTGGCCAAGAGTCTAGTCGGGACAGCGGCCCTACTCTTACGATATTGTGCAGTTCCTCTTCCAAACTCACTGCTCTGGTTGACAAGTTCCGTGAGAAGTATGAAATCCACGAGAAAAGTGAGAGAAAAGAAGAGCCCTTAAACTTCTTGGACCAGGGTATCAGAAAACACAGTAACCAACTGAAGTTGAAGAAGTTTTTTATTAACGATGAGTTGCAGGCCACGGGTTGTCGCTCACGGGAACTTCCTTTACACTCGCCTTGCAACAAACTGCGAAATTCTTTGGACACTGAGATTATTAACGATGAGTTGCAGGCCACGGATTGTCGCTCACTGGACCTTCCTTTACACTCTCCTTGCAACAAACTGCGAAATTCTTTGGACGCTAAGATTAGTGAAGTCGAACGTCAAATTAAATTTCTTAAGGCCGATGCAGGTATGATATATACAATTTTCAAGATCAATTTTATTTTCAAGATTATGCAGATATCATATATACGATTTTAAAGATCAATTTTATTTTCAAGATTAAATTTATTTTATTTTAAGTTGTTAAAATTCATTCGGGGTTTCCCCTAAATCTTTCTTTTCTTTAACGGATCTTCAGATAGAACTTTGCGTTCTTTGAGGATCATTAGGGCGTTTGGATCTCAGCAGTCGCTTGGTAAGAATGTTCTTTTTTTTGTGAGTTATTTTTTGTTGCTATTTGTTATTTATTATTGAAGTTTTTAAAATAAGGTAAAACCAAAAGGTGAAATTTTCCCATATTTTTACTTTCCATCAATAAACCAAATGAAATTTCTGGGAGAAAGTTTCATAATCATAATCCTATTCAGTGGATCACAATCTTATTACGATTTTCAAGATAATTTCTAGCTGTTTTTTGGTGGATTTTTCTCCGATTTATTTTAAGTTGTTAGTTTCATTAGGCCTTTCACCTTAATCTTTATTTTCAGATATAAAGCCTTCAAATATAAAGCATCCAGAAAGACAAGACCAGATGATTGCAGGTGCGCCTATACAAAATAATTCTGATCGAAAAATAGTTAACGCTCATGGTTCCTGCCCATTTATGAAGCCAACGACCAGGGGTGTCATGCCTGCAAATTATAATTATTTAGTAGGCCATGAACCTTCAGCTGTAAATGAAGATTCTGCTTGGACTTCAAATCCAATCTATCAACAAATGCAAATACCGATGGATACAGGTACCATACCAACTAATTACGTTGGGTTTTCAAATATAAACTGTACTAATGGTAACGGATCTTCAAATGTAAACCTACTGTATGGAGTTTTTACGAAGTAATGGTGCTCTTTGGCGTTTTTTTTTTCTATCAATAAACCAAATGAAATTTCTGGGAGAAAGTTTCATAATCATAATCCTATTCAGTGGATTCACAATCATAATTTTAATAAAGAAAAGAAGATGATGTGTAACAGTATTTACCTTGGAGTTATATACGATTTTCAAGATTAATTTCTAGCTGTGTTTTGTTGGATTATTTTTCTAATTTATTTTATTTTAAGTTGTTAATTTCATTCGAGGCTTTCTCTTAATCTTTATCTTTTTTTAACGGATGTTCAGATATAAAAGCCAACGGTGTTGGGCCTTCAAATATAAAGCGTACAGGAAGACAAGACCAGATGATTGCAGGTGCGGCTATACAAAATAATTCTCATCGAGAAATAGTTAATGTTCATGGTTCCTGCCCATTTATGAAGCCGACGACCAGGGGTGTCATGCCTGCAAATTATAATTATTTAGTTGCCGGCCATGAACCTTCAACTGTAAATGCAGATTCTGCTTCGACTTCAAATCCAATCTATCAACAAATGCAAATACCGATGGATGCAGGTACCGTATCAAATCATTACGGCGGGTTTCAAATATAAACTGTAATAATGGTAACGGATCTTCAAGTATAAACCTACTGTACTGATGGTAGCTGACCTCAAAATTCTATTGATACATCATCATATGTTTTCAGATAATTAATGCTTTTGACAACAATTTTTATGAAGTAATGGTGCTCTTTGGCGTTTTTTATTTTTTCTATCAGTAAACCAAATCAAATTTCTGGGAGAAAGTTTCATAATCATAATCCTATTCAGTGGATTCACAATCATAATTTTAATAAAGAAAAGAAGATGATGTATAGCAGTATTTACCTTGGACTTATATACGATTTTCAAGATTAATTTCTAGCTGTGTTTTGTCGGATTTTTTTTCTAATTTATTTTATTTTAAGTTGTTAATTTCATTCGAGGCTTCCTCTTAATCTTTATCTTCTTTTAACGGATGTTCAGATATAAAAGCCAAGGGTGTTCGGCCTTCAAATATAAAGCATCGACCAGAAAGACAAGACCAGATGATTGCAGGTGCGCCTATACAAAATAATCCTCATCGAAAAATAGTTAACGCTCATGGTTCCTGCCCATTTATGAAGCCGATGACCAGGGGTGTCACGCCTGCAAATTATAATTATTTAGTTGGCCATGAACCTTCAACTGTAAATGCAGATTCTGCTTGGACTTCAAATCCAACCTATCAACAAATGCAAATACCGATGGATACAGGTACCATACCAACTAATTACGTTGGGTTTTCAAATATAAACTGTAATAATGGTAACGGATCTTCAAATATAAACCTACTGTGCTGATGGTAGCTGACCTCCAAATTCTATTGATACATCATCATATGTTTTCAGATCATTAATGCTTTTGACAAAAAATTTTATGAAGTAATGGAGTTTTTACGAAGTAATGGTGCTCTTTCTGGGAGAAAGTTTAAGAATCATAAGCCTATTCAGTGGATTCACAAATATAATTTTAATAAAGAAAAGTAGATGATGTGTAGCAGTATTTACCTTGGAGTTATATACGATTTTCAAGATTAATTTCTAACTGTGTTTTGTTGGATTTTTTTTCTAATTTATTTTATTTTAAGTTGTTAATTTCATTCGAGGCTTCCTCTTAATCTTTATCTTCTTTTAACGGATGCTCAGATATAAAAGCCAATGGTGTTGGGCCTTCAAATATAAAGCATACAGAAAGACAAGACCAGATGAATGCAGGTGCGGCTATACAAAATAATTCTCATCGAGAAATAGTTAACGCTCATGCTTCCTGCCCATCAAATATTATGAAGCCGACGACCAGGGGTGTCATGCCTGCAAATTGTAATTATTTAGTTGGCCATGAACCTTCAACTGTAAATGCAGATTCTGCTTGGACTTCAAATCCAATCTATCAACAAATGCAAATACCGATGGATGCAGGTACCGTATCAAATCATTACGGCGGGTTTCAAATATAAACTGCAATTATTGTAACCGATCTTCAATTAGAAACCGACTGTACTGATGATAGCTGACCTTAAAAACCTATTGAGACATCATCATATGTTTTCAAATCATTAATCCTTTTGACAGCAGTTGAGAGCAATTTTTATGAAGTAATGGAGTTTTTACGAAGTAATGGTGCTCTTCGGCGTGCTATCTTTATGACATTATTTATTGTATTTTATTTATTTTTTAAATAGATAATTTATTTATTGTATTTTACTTATCTTTTAAATAGATAATTTGTTTATTTTAATTTAGTAAACTTAATCAATTGAAAGAATAGCTATATAATTTTAGAATGTGTAAAATGAAGATAATTTGTAAAAATTGTTTGAGAAAATATGTGAAGAATGTAATTTTATAATTAAAAGAATACAAAATGACTATGTTTTCGGAAAATTTTATCTGAGATACTTGGGTTGACTACTCTTTTGGACTTTGCAATTCTATGTAGCTAATTCACTGTAAAAATTTTGTGTTCATGTATGGTGTCGCCTTTTTATTATAATAATAATTTTTTTAGTCTTCAGTACATTTTTATTTTTATTTGAGATATTTGGGTGAAATCTTTTGGATTTTGTTTTATGTAGCTAAGTGACAATAATATATTATATTTGTAATAAAAATATAATAATCAGTTATGGTAATAAAAATTAAGTAATCAGTGATTTTGAATTTTGTTCTTTTGTAGCTAGGCTACCCTACATGTTGTGGCTTTTTTATTATAATAATAATTTATTTTATTATTATTTCTGGTTAAAAATATTATTATAGCAATTTATTCATTAGTGATTTTGGATTTTGTTGTGTAGTTATGCAATCATAATATATTTATGTTGATGAAGTTTTTTATTATAAAAATATTTTATTTTATTAACAATTCATTCGTCTTTGATTTTGTTTACTTATTTGTTAATTTAAAATATTTTATAAATATTTATTAAAAAAAATTGATTTTTTAAGACCCATTTAAAAAAGTTGAAGTTTGAAGTCTTATTATACAATTGAACCATAAAACAAAATTGAAATTTCAAATCTTATTGTTTGAAAATATAAAAAAACAAAGAGATAAAAATTTAAAAAATAAAAAAACCATAAATTAAAATAGAAAAAGGGAAAAACACATAATGAGTAATGTAAAAAAATAATAATTATTTTAATTGTGTTTTTCCTACTTGAAATTTCCAATATTTTATTTATATATATATATATATATATATATATATATATATATATATATATATATATAATATGGAATGAAATAATAAGACTATATTTTGTTTTAATTATGTTAATATTTAATTTACAATTGATAATTACTTATATAAATTTATTTTTAAAATAAATTAAATTTCTTTCATTTTTAAGATAAATAGTTTAAACCTTTGTTTTACAAATTAAAATATATTTTAATTATTTTTTTAATAAAAACATTGAACACTCTTTATTTGTATATTTAATTATATTAAATTTAACCATCTATTTAACATTCAGATGAAATTAAACAGAATCTACGGTATTTATTTATTTTTTATTTTCTATTAAACTAATTGATTATGGCGTGTAATTCATGTAATATTTCAATCAAATAAATTATCTATTTGAAAGAGACTTCGAAAAATTTATCAATTAAAACTAGTTTCGTGAATTACGATTTCATACTTTCAAGTGAAGTTGGTAATAGTAAATTGATCATTCATTATTTCTTTTCTATTCTACATATTGATGTACTTTGAAGCGGATAAAATAACCCTATCGAAAATCTGGTAGAATTCACCTCGACTTGTTGAGAATGCGAGCAACTATCTAATAAAATTATGGATTCCGATAAGGCTCAACGATACCGATATAACTATCTAAATAAAATATGGATTCCGATAATATTAATGATTTCATTGAGCGGATAAAATAACCCTATTGAAAATTCTTGTAGAATTCAGTCCGAGTTGTTGAGAATGCGAGCAACTATCTAATAAAAATATGGATTACGATAAGGCTCAACAATACCGATATAACTATCTAAATAAAATATGGATTACGATAATATTAATGATTTCATTATCCAAATAATCTATCATTTTTTAATATATTGAAAATCAAATAGGGTAAGAGTAACGTTCGGACTTTTTTCCAATTTCTTATCTCCCAATTTCGACATCCATTCGACATTCGCAACCGGACATGACTAACTTGGGACTCGTGATTTTGTCGCTTGGTTAACATTTTTTTTTAAGATTTTAGTGTATGAATTGGATTGAAAATTTTGAAGTGAAATCTTAATTTTTGTTATGTAATTGGTTTTTTATATTATATATATAGATTTGTTATTTTGGCTCATGGTTAACTTTAAACAGCTTTTTTAAATTTTGAAGTGAAATCTTAATTTATGTTATTTAATTGGTTTTTTATATTGTATATATATATATTTGGCACTTTTAATATTTTAGGGCATTTTTTATTGTGGAGGGTTATTCATCATACTTGTGATTTCAATGAATTCTTATTGGATTCTAAAAAAAATTAGACCGAAAAAAAACAGAAAAAATTTCCAAATTCAAAACATGAAATTTGAAATTGAGAATCGCTAACTTATTTCAAGTTTTCGACGATTTATTCTCGCATTCATCTGTTCTCTTCATCGAGTGGGTATGCCAAAAGCTTACGAAGGTTTCAAATAGGGAAGCTTTAAAGCAAAGCTGAGTATGTAAACCTTTGGAATAATGTTAAAGGCGAGACTTCGGAAATTATATAGCCACGATCGATGGAAGGCTTAAAGCTTTCAAAGGGTTTACTCTGTTTTGGGTTCTTTCATGATCATCGGTGGTTTGGATCTCAGCGGGGCTTGGTAAGAATGTTTTTTTTGTTTGCCAAGTATTTTTTTCAACTAAGATATATTTACTATTATTGAAGTTATCTTTAAAAAAAGAGTAAAACTGGAAAGGTAGAAAATTTTTCCATATTTTAAGTTTCCATCAATCAACCCAATCAAATTTCTTGTAGAAAGTTTTATGATCAATCCCATTTCCGAAAATTCCTGCAAAGTTCCACCAACATTCAAAGTTTTTCTTATATTTCTCGGAAAAAGTTTCATGATCATAATCTTATTTCCCGAAATTCTCGAAAAGTTTCACAAACCTTGAAAGTTTTTTTATTTTCATTTGAAGAAATCCCATCGTCCGACTAAAAGTAAAGTTTTTTTCTTAATTATAGTTCTCTTTAAAAAGAAAAAACATTTTTTAGTTATAACTCCCTTCCATCAATCTGGTAGAACTGTGATTTCTAAGTAAAAAGTTTGGTAATTAAAATCACAATTTCCAAAATCTTTATCAAATTTTAAAGACAATTTTCACCAAAATAATACGAGTTTTTTCATTTATTAGAATATTATTAATTTTAATATTAATGATATAGACGTAAAAAATATTTCATTGGATCAAAATCTTATTAATTTTAATATTAATAAGAAAATAGCATGTATAATAGTGAAAATGAATAGGTGAAATGTGAAAATTTTGAATATGAACCACAATAGCAAAACAATATCTAAAAAGGGATGACCATAGAAACTTCAAATTTTGTTAATAGAGAAAGTAAGGATGGAGATTTGGAACATGCACAAAGAAATGAATGCAAAGACAAGTGCTCGATACACATAAATGTTGGAAATTAATTTCAACTATCGATACCAATCACGAGTAATTGCAAAAGGATTGGAAAACTCGCTGACAAGTGAAGTGCAGAACAAATAAGAATCGGTCCCCTAGATATTTATCTAAGGTGGTAGCCGACTTCTTAGGAGCAGAGTAAATGCTCGGACTCAAAGTCTTGCCAGAAATGCAGAGAGCTTTGATTACAAGTTGAAACATGCTTTAAAGCCTTACCAACATATCGACATAGTTAATGATCGAGGCGGCACAAGTTCGTCGATCACAAAGCAAAGCGATGCGATGCAATCATAGTTCTAACACTATCGCATCGCAAACTTTCAAGTTCTTAAGAATGTGCACACCGAAGAGTTTTTACGATGCGATGAGGTCCCACCTCAATTGCAATCGTGGCATCACAAATGTTACTTGCATGCTGTTGCACCACTGCCATTCTTCGATGCAATGTGGACCTCGCTTCCAATCGTAATCACAAGTTTCAAAGTGATCGTCCCCAAAGGACTGATGAACCGTGTTCGCGATGTTGTGATGCGATGAGGTCCCACCTCAATCACAAATCGCAAATCGAAAAAGAATCGCAAATCCGCAAGAGAATCGCGCAATCGCAATTGCAGTGTCGATCGCCGATCGCAATCGCAATCACAAATGTTTCTCCAACTTGCATTGCATTGTTCGCTTCCAATGATGCGATGCGATATGGGCTCGTGCCATCGCAATCGCGAATTGCAATCACAAAGCGCAAAGGTCAAAACCTTTTGGCCGTTGAAATGCCGATCGTCGATTGACTACCGGATGCGATGAATGTATCAAATGAATTTCATATATTTTGAAGTCCGATTTTATTGGTTGGTTTAATAGTTTTTTATTATAACAGCGCCTTTATAAAAAAGAAATGAGCCCGAAAGGCTTTTGTAAGAAGAATGAATGAATGAATGTTTTATTGTGAATGCGTTTTTTATGTATTAAGACGCTATTTGAGAAACATAAATTCTCAGTAGCCCTGGCAGTGATACATACGACAAGTTTGTAAGCTACTGTATGTGTGGATTTGAGGATGAGAAGTCTTAGTGAGTACTATTGTTTTACAGTCCCACTATTACACTTTGTAAATCCCTCTCAAGGAGGAAGAATTAGATTGCTAATTTTGTATTTATTTTATTCTTTTTATGAATTAAGAAAATTGTTCTAAATTGTTTCTATTCATTATGCAAATTAAGTTTGAAAACTTTGTGTTGTAGAGGGAATTTTCATTCTCTCAAGTTGTTTAGAAGTGATCGAAACTTCAACATGGTATCGAGCTAGTCTAAGCACTCGGTGAGACAAAACGTAGATTTTTTTTCCCCCCTGTAGGAGGCAAGAAGTTTATTGAGCGATTTCTCCAGCGAGAGAAAAGTTCTTGCTTATTTTATTATATAGTCGAGTATCTTTTCTTTACTTATATAGTTAAGATGACGGATCTCTGAACTGGTTTGACAAATTCCCAACTTCCACGAGTTTAATGGGAAGAATCATAATTATTGGTCCATAACTATGAGAGCTTTGTTTGCTTCTCGGGGATTATGGGAGCTAGTTGAAAATGGCTACCCACCGAACTCGAATGCAACAAGCGTTGGGTCGCTTGGGACAGATAGCGAAAGAGAGCTGCTGAAGAGTGACAGGAAGAAGGACTCCAAAGCCCTCTTTTATCTCTTTCAATCGGTACATGAGAGTGATTTCCCTACATATTTCGACAGACAGACAAAGTCTAAGGAGGCATGGGATATTCTCAAAATCGCCTATCAAGGCATGGAGAAGGTGAAGAATGCAAAGTTACGGATGTTGAGGAGAGACTTTGAAACACTCAACATGAAGGAATCCGATACAATAGATTCATTCTTCACTCATGTTATTGGGTTGATAACCCGAATAAGATCTCATGGTGAAACTCTTGAAGAAAGAAGGATCGTAGAGAAGATCTTGAGAAGTTTACCCTCAAGGTTTGAAGCTATTGTGGTAGCAATAGAAGAGACAAAGGATCTCTCACGAGTTCACAATAGATGAACTGAGTGCTTCTCTAATGTCTCATGAACATAGGGCTGAGTAAAGGAACAGATTCCTCTTTGGAGCAAGCATTCAAGACTCGGATGTCATTCGAGTGAGGCGAGAGGTCGAGAGCAGGAGAAAATAACGAGCCCGTGGAAGAAGCCAAAACAAAGGCAGAAATAATCATCGCTAGCACAAGCGGAAGGAACTGCAATCGAACCAAGATGAAGGTTCAAGCAAAAGCAAAGCAAGCTCATGGACAAAGGTATGACAAATCCCAAGTCCAATGTAATTATTGCAAGGAATTAGGCCATTATGCCAATGAATGTAGGAAAAAAGCAAAATGACATGGAAAATAGGCAAAATGCTAATTTTTCAAATGAAGAAGATAAGAACCCAAATATTGTGATGTTAACATGTAACATTGCACAAGAAAAACAAGAAGATGTTTGGTTCTTAGACTCGAGTTGTAGTAATCACATGACTTGAAACATTGCAATGTTTACCAATCGGATGAAAATGTGAAATGCGAGGTAACAACGAGAACCGATAGTAAGATATTTGTCAAAGGTAAAGGTAGAGTCGATATCCTAGCAAGAAATGGAGAATAGATGATTGTGCAGGATGTATACTATGTACCTAGTACGAAATGTAATCTTTTGAGCATTGGACAACTCATTAACAAGGGTTACAATGTGTTCTTCAAAGATGATGTGTGTACAACTAGAGACATACCTCCAAGTAAGAAGATCATTGTGGAGGTGCAAATGACCAGCAATAGAATGTTTCCTCTCAAACTCGGGGGCAAAATTTGAAGGAAGGAAGAACTATTGCAATTTGTAACACTAAGAAGTCTTTCAAGAAGAAGTGAAAGATGAAAATTGGTTGTGGCACTTGAGATTTGGACATCTCAATTTCGGAGGCTTGAATCGCATATGCAGAAATGGAATGGTAAAGGGATTGCCATTAATTGAGAAGCCGGACAACTTTTGTGAAGGCTAGATCTTGGGAAAACAACACAGAGAAAGCTTTCCAGCGGAAAGAGTATAAGGGAAAAAACACCCTTGGAAATTGTTCACTCGATGTGTGTGGACCAATGCAAACACCTTCGTTTACTGCAAAATAAATATGTTTTAACTTTCATTGATGATTACCCTAGAAAGAAATGGGTGTATGTGTTAAAACGGAAGAGTGAAAGTGTTTGAGAAATTTTGCCACTTCAAAACTCTTGTTGAGAAGTAGTGTGGGCATTATATCAAAGTGCTCGGAAATCGACAGAGGTGGAGAGTATATCTCCAAGGACTTTCTATGTTTTTGCGAGAGAGAATGGCATACAAAAGAAATTCACCGTGAAGTATACACCTCGACAAAACGATGTTGCAGAAAGGAAGAATAGGACCATTCCGGACATGGTCGGAAGTGTGTTGAAGGCAAAACACTTGCTACATGAGTATTGGGCTGCAAGCTTTCACTTGCATAGTTTACATCTTGAACAGATGCCCAACTAAAAGTCATCATGAACAAAAATACCGTGAAGAAGCATGGAGCGGACAAAAGCAAATTGTCACTCACATGAGAGTATTCAGCGTGTAGCATATGCACATGTATCATATCAGCTAAGGAAAAATCTTGATAGTAAGGGGGGGGAAGTGTGTCTTTATTGGCTACTATGATGAGTCAAAAGCATACAAACTTTATAATCCATCCACCAAGAAATTGATAGTATGTAGAGATGTGCAGTTCCGTGAAGAAGAAGCTTGGAATGGAAGTCTAGAAAAGACAGTGAACGTGAAGACAACTCTGTCTCACGAAGAAGAAGAAGAAGGAACAACTTCTGTAACCCTTCTTCGGTGGTTCCTCCTCCACCACTACAAGCACAAAAAACCACACCACAAGTTAGAATTTGAACAAGCTTGAGAATTCAAGGAAGTGCTACTCAAAGCACATTGCAGGGATCTAAAATGCCCTCAAGCTAGAATGAAACTTCAAGCACACCAAGAATACCAAGATTCAGAAATCTGAATGAGATTTATGAACAAGGAGAGGTAAGTAACAATACCGGTCTGAATTTATTATTTGATTTGTATTGTCATGTTGATGACCCAATTCATTTTGAATATCTTTGTAAATGATGATAAATGGATTGAAGTAATGAATGAAGAAATTGGTGCAATTGAGAAGAGTAAAACATGAGAGTTAGTGGACCTCCCTAAAGGAAAAGATGCCATTGGGGTTAAGTGGGTCTATAAGACCAAAAGCAATGTTGAAGGCAAGATCAAAAGGCACAAGGCCAGACTTTTTGTTAAAGGTCAGCAACAAGGCAGAGACTATGATGAAAACTTTACACCAGTAGCAAGGATGGAAACAGTTAGAACAATGTTGTCTATTGCGGCACAACACAAATGGAAGATTTATCAGATGGATGTTAAATCTGCATTCTTGAATGGAGTGTTAAAAGAAGAGGTTTACATTGAACAACCTCCAGGCTATGAAGTTGAAGGCAAAGAGCATAAATTATGTAGACTAAAGAAGGCTCTTTATGGGCTGAAACAAGCTCCAAGAGCATGGTAAAACAGAATAAATGCTTACCTGATTGAGAATGGGTTCGAGAAGTGTGATGGTGAACCCACACTCTACATAAAGGAGAATGAAGGTAAGATAATTATCGTTGTATTATATGTAGATGATTTGATTTTTATAGGCAATGATGCTTCTCTAATTGCTAATTTTAAAGCGATCATGAAAAGTGAGTTTGAAATGAGCTGACTTGGGCTTCTTAAGATATTTTCTTGGAATTGAAGTAGACCAAAGTGAAAATGGTGTTTTCATTTATCAAGATAAATATGTAGAAGTAGTGTTGAAAAGATTCAACATGCGGAACAACAAGGTGGTGTGGCTCCAGCAGATAATGGGGTTGAAATTGAGTAAAGAAGATAGCGATGAAGGATTTTGATCCAAAGTTGTATAAGAGCATAGTTGGCAGCCTTATGTACTTGACGCAACTAGGCCGGACGTTATGCACATCTGTTAGCTTAATCTCCAGATTCATGGAAAGACCGAAAGAAGCTCATTGGCAAGAAGCCAAGAGAATTCTAAGGTATGTAAATGGAACGAAGGGGTTTGGTATTTTATACTCCTCTTCCGAAAGTTTTCATGTTGACAGTTACACTGACAAGTGATTGGGCTGGAAGTGTTGATGATCGAAAAGAGCACATCGGGATATGTGTTTCATTTGGGATCGGGAAAGCGGTTTCATGGGCTTCCAAGAAGCAACCGATAGTTGCTTTATCTACGACGGAAAGAAGAATATGTGGCGAGCAACGGCGAAAGCAACATGCCAAGCGATATGGGCGAGAAGAGTTCTTAAAGATTTGTGTCATGAACAAGAAAAGGGCACAACCATTTCATCGTGACAATAGCTCGGCGATAGCATTGTCTAAAAATTCTGTCTTTCATAAAAGGACAAAGCACATTGACACCAAGTTTCACTTTATACGTGAATTGGTTAACAATGGTGAGATTTTTTTGCAACACTGCATAACAGAGGATCAATTTGTAGATATCCTCACAAAGCCACTAGTGTAGAAAAGCTTTGATTATTTCAGGGAATGCCTGGGTATGCAGAAAAACCTAGCAGTTGAAATTAAGGGGGAGTGTTGGAAATTAATTCCAACTACCGATATCAATCAACGAGTAATTGCAAAAAGGATTGGAAAGCTCGCACAAGTGAAGTGCGAACGGATAAGAATCGACCCCTAGATATTTATCTAAGGCGGTAGTCGACTTCTTAGGAGTAGAGTAAATGCTCGGACTCAAAGTCTCGCCAGCAGCGAGCTTCGATTACAAGTTGAAACAGGCTTTAAAGCCTTACCAACATATCGGCGGAGTTAATGATCGAGGTGGCACAAGTTCGCTTCATCACAAAGCAGTGATGCAATGCGATCATATTTCTAACACTATCGCATCGCAAACTTTCAAGTTCTTAAGAATGTGCACACCGAAGATTTTTTGCGATGTGATGAGGTCCCACCTCAATCGCAATCGCGGCATCGCAATGTTACGTGCATGCCTGTTGCACAACTGCCGTTCTCCAATGCGATGTGGACCCCAATCCAATCGCAATCGCAAGTTTCAAAGTGATCATCTGCAAAGGACTGATGAACTGTGTTCGCCGATGTTGTGATGTGATGAGGTCCCACCTCAATCGCAAATCACAAATCGCAGAAAATCGAAATCGCAAAGAATCTCAAATCCGCAAAGAATCGCGCAATCGTAATCGCAAGCTGACTACCGATCGTAATCGCAATCGCAAATGTTTCTCTGACTTGCATTTCATTTTTTGCTTCCAATGATGCAATGCGATATGGGCTCTGCGCCATCGCAATCGTAGAATCGCAATCGCAAAGTGCAAAGGCCAAAACCTTTTTGGCTGTTGAAATGCCGATCGCCGATTGACTACTGGATGCGATGAAGTTATCAAATGAATTTCATATATTTTGAAGTCTGATTTTATTGGTCGGTTTAATAGTTTTTATTATAACTGCACCTTATAAAAAGAAATGAGCCCAAAGGCTTTTGTAAGAAGAATGAATGAATGAATGTTTTATTGTGAATGCGTTTTTATGTATTAAGACGTTATTTGAGAAACAGAAATTGCTGTAGCCCATAGGCTGATACACAGCAAGTTTGTAAGCACTGTATGTGTGGATTTGAGGACAGAGAAGTCTTAGTGATTACTGTTGTTTTACAGTCCACTATTACACTTTGTAAATCCCTCTTAAGGAGGAAGAATCAAATTGCTGATTTTATATTTCTTTTATTCTTTTATGAATTAAGAAAATTGTCCTAAATTGTTTCTATTCGTTCTATAAATTAAGTTTGAAAACTATATGTTGTAGAGGGAATATTCATTCTCTCTTATTGTTTAGAAGTAATCAGAAACTTCAACAATAAAGACCATGAAAGGGGCACATAAAACCATTAAAGGCCAAAACAATCACTAGTAGAAAATGATGAAATTAGTGACTAGGTGACTAAAAAAGTTAGTCACCACAATTATTTCAAGTGAATTACTACTAAATTTGAGCAATTTTAAGTGACCAAACTAAAAATGACTAACTTAAACGACTAATTTAGTGTAGGGATAAAATATACGACTAAATAATAAATGACTAAACTAAAAGTGACTAACATAAATGACTAATTTAGTCTAGGATTAAAATATATGACTAGATAATAAGTGACAAAATTAATAATGATCAACATAAATGACTATTATAGTCCAAGAATAAAAATATGACCAAATAATAAGTACAACAAGTATATGAATTAGTCATTTATGTTAGTAATTTTTAATTGGGTCACTCCAGAAATGGAAAATTGAAATTTTGATACTAAAATGTTACATTTCACTACAGGGGTCTTTGAATCCAGCTGCACTGTTAAAATTTAGAGACAAATGGGTCTATGAATCCATCCAAGTGTTAAAATTATGAATACTCTTTTGTCTCTAAACTTTAACATTGCAAATGGATTCAGAGACCCCCTTCTTTGAATCCATCTGCAGTGTTAAATTTAGAGTCAAAGGGGTCTCCGAGTCCATCTGAAGTGCTAAAATTTAGAGACCCTTGTCTGCAATGTTAAAATTTAGGTAGATGGATTCAATGACCCCCTTAAAGGGGTCCATGAATCCATCTATAATTCTAAAATTAGAACACTTTTATACAATCACTACTAAACGAACATAGAAGTTACTATTAAAATGATTAACCACAACACATATTAACATAGTCAATATCCTTGTCATAAATAGAAAAAATAATATATATTTATCATTAGAGTAACTTGAGATACATTTGAGATGAATTGAAATGAATTTCACTCTAACCCAAGAGTATATTCAATATGTTGCAAGTCTATAATAATAACATACGATTTAGAAAGGGTCAAGACATCTCTAAATACACATGTGGGGTGGTCGCATTCCTTGGGGAAACTGCCATTCTAGATTGAAAGTCATGTTCTTTTTTACTTCTAGGAAATGTTTATAGAGAAATCCAACACTAGTAATTAACCAAAGTGATTTGAGCTATACTTGAGACGAAATGGAATGATTTCCACTATAACCCAAAAGAATATCCAATATGTTGCTAGTATATACTAATAACACGTGATTTAGTAAGAAGGGTCAAGACGTTTGGAGATACATTTGCGAGGTGGTCCTACTCCTTAGAGGCTTCTACTTTTCCAGCGTTATAAAGATAAGACAAATGTCTCATCAAGAATTTGAACCTAGCTAGGGAAATAAAGAAATAAACAAATACTAAAACATTGATAATAATCAATTAAACCAACCAACCAACCAAGCAATTACTCTTTTCCCTTGATAATCTTTTTTACCCTAATTTATTATGGCTCTTGTAAAAATTTCTCCACAAATAAATATTACCCCTTCCTAGTATCTAACATAATTGTCTCTCTTTACACCTAAAAGTTTTATTTTTCCAACCCTTAATAGAATATTATTTTTATTTTGTTCACTCAAAAATAAAATACATATTCAATTTTTGTTCAAAAGAATCACTAAATAAAAACCATATTTGAAAACAACACAAATAAAAACCGTGAATGTTATTTGTCAAAGCCACTAGAGAGCCCCACCACACGGAGAGTTTAATAGCTTTCAAAAATCGCGCCTAATTTGTGCAAGCAGAAATGACATTAAAATTTTTGAATACGGCCTCTATGGAGTGTGGCGGGAATTAGCAATCACATTAAAATATAATTTGAGGAGAAAGGCCTCTATGGAGCGTGGAATGAGAGAAATGGCATGCAGACGATGCACAGCTTAGCAGGAGGTAGCAATCACATTAAAAAAATTGAGGAAGGCCTCTATGGAGCATGGCTAGAAGAATGAGGGTAATGGGATGCTGACGATGCACAGCGTGGTGGGAAGAATGAGGGAAATGGCATGTCTATGATGCATAGGAGTGGCGAGAAGAATGAGAGCAATGGCCGACGATGCACAATTCAGGAGACAAGGTAGTGGTATTTGAGAAGACTATTTTGCTTCTACTATAGTTGATGAGACTAAATGGTACAAAGAAATGATCCATTGCAAATCATTTTGGCGAGTCATAGTAAGAATAATGACCATTAGGGTTTTCAGGGTTGAGTTTCAGTTCTTGAAGAAGAACTTAGAACTTAATGAAAAAAAATCAAGCCCATTTTTCCACACTTTGTGATCCATTGAATGGCTGATTCAGAGTCAAGAGGTGTTAAATGCAACTGGTCTTTACTCCTCTGCTCTTGCTATGGTTCTACTCCCACAAGGCAACTCCAATCCTAGTATGAACAATGAAACTAAATGTAAATTGTGGATGATTTCCGCTGTTACTAATTGCTTTTGTGTATAAGATGATCATTCCTAACAATTTTAACTAGTGCAGGTTTCGTTGGGATGGCCTTCTCTTATGGTCTATCATTGAAAAAATTGTTTGTTAAAAGTATACAAAACCTAGAACACATCAAACAGTACATGCACATTCCTAGTGAGGCCCCAGCTATTATAGAAGATCACAGACCACCAGATAATGGAAAAATTTGTGGCAATATGGAGTACCTAGCACAAACTGCCCCATACCACCAGGAAATAACTTGATGTACAAGTTCCAATTGAAGGATTAGATAGGTAGATACTATTAATTTCCATCATTGTATCTGCAGAAAGCTGCAGGGGGGCTTTGAAGGATTAAATGTAGCTATCAGGGCTAACCTGATCCTTGTTCTATTCCCTCTGCCTGATGGTGATATAACTCTGCTTATGGGTGACTAGTACAAAACCAACGTTTCAGTAAGTTATTAATCCATCCCTGAAACATGTACATATCTTGAAATTAAAGAGACTGGCTATGTTCAACTTTAGCCTGTCCACCATAATGCTCTCTTGCAACGTATCAATATCTGACTATATTCTATCTTTGGGTAGATCCTTGGAAGAACACTTGATGTGGGAAAATCTATTGGTAATCCTGATGTTGTTCACATTAATGGTCGTGGGCTACCAAATGAAATAGCAAATATACTGGAACAAGGTACTTATCGTTGATCTCTATCACAAGGAAATTTGTTAGATTTAGTATAGGTGTGTCTATCCTTTCAACGATTCACAAGATCTTGTTTATTTTGATTTTATCTTATGACTATTGAATACATTGCTTCTTCTCTTAAGATGTATCTAAAATGACCCATTTGTTCATTAAGTTTTTTGTGCCAATATTTCAAAGTGATAATAAACAAATTCGTGATAATGACTATGCACCCATTTAGTTGGGATGCATTTATTTGATTAAACAGAGTTTGAGAAGTCATTTTTAGGAATATTAGGATGTGAGAAGTAAATACTATGTTCAAAGCTACAATCGTGCAAAGAAATTAAAAAAAAACATGCAACAAGTTTTCAACAACATGGTACAACTCATCCTCTTACAATGATCATAATCATGCAGAGACATTTCACACATGCTAAATATTTCCCAATCCATATGAATATATGTAAGAAAATATAATGAATCAAGCACAATAGGGCGGAAAATACTAGCACAACTTGAATTTGGCCAATGTAAGGATTCCAATGCAATCCTTTAGCACATGCTCAAATTATTTCATGAATCCAACACAATGAACAACCCAATCCCAAAAATTGACTCAAGAAAGTTAGTGCATAAATAAATACAAAAATCATCTCCTTACAATGTTATTCCTCCATCAAACCTAAAACTACCAAGGCATATGCATCTAGCTCTCCTCCTAGATATAATTACCAAACATCCAAAATTATAGAAGAACTTACTGTGAATAATTGAGGGGCCAGACTCATCATATTCTAATTTTTAAATCCACATCTGCAATACACATAACAAGTGCAGATTTTTAGGTGAATCCAAAACTTTTTCCCTGATAAAAGTAAAAAGCAATATTTATCAAAATTTAATTTTATCAAATTTGCATCAAATTGGCCTCGATGCCATTCTTATTAAGTTGGGTCAATTTTTGGGGATCTTGCGGTGGTGGAATTGTGTTTTTGATAAAATATCCCACCCCATTATCCTCTAATACTATCATGATCCTCCCTTTCCAAGAGACGATGTTAGAGGCTCCCTCTCAATAGTGATCTACTCTCAATACTTTGTAGGCCATCCTGCTTCCCACAAAAACCTTGTAGTCCTTCACAATAGGCTGAAATGTACATATATTAATTTAAACCTAAGGATTCCATTTGTAGGTGAGAAAGAGAGTGGAGAAAGAAAAGAGACCCAGATAACTGAGGTCCACAGACAAATAAATCAATCACTCTGAACTCAAATATAATACCTTCTGTATTGATACATATAGTGGTAAACCGAACTATGCTTGATTGGATCTATATTTTTTTTTTTCCATGTTAGACTATTTCTATTATATTATACAAGGCAAAATATTACATATCTCATTCTCCAGACTTGGCAAGCCAATTCCGGAGGGAAGTGTCAAGAGTTTGAAACTAGAATATGAACTACCCTAGCTAGGGAAACCAGTCCACCAGTAGTACAAAAAATAAGCTTCCCAGAATGGAAAACTAGCATACATAGTAGCCAAAATTAAATTGAAACATGACAGAGAAGTCTTCCAAAACATGTACAAACTAGAGAATGCTATGAAAAAACTAGAGTGAGAGAAGAGCACCCAACAAATGAAACTAGGGTGGACCGTCATTCTTCTTTCTGGGGTTGGGGTCTTCCTCCTTAATCCTGCAAACATAGAAAGAGTCATCATCCTCCTTGCTCAGTGTGTGGCTAGTGGCCTGAAGCCGTGGTGACCCTGGAGTGTCTGGCCATTTGGAGGTGGCAACAAGCTGATTGGTGTCCTCTTCCTTTTCTCCTGCGTCGCTATTTGAACTTCGACCATCACTGGAACCCCATTTGTAGCTGGTGCAATGGCTGCTGTTGGAGGTGCTCTACATAGGTAGAGCTTTCATCTTGCGAGGGATGAAGGTTGGCTCATGCGAGATAGTCAACTTGTGCGGGCGCTTTTTGGGCTGAATGCTAGAGGAAGCTGAAGGGGAGACAGGGAGCTGAAAGGATAATTGAGTAGAAATATTAATAGGGTCGAGCCTGCTCGGCTCCTCTAAGCCCACAGAAAGGTTAAGTTCCCTACCCATTGCATTCGACTGAGGTGGTTTGGAGGGGAGGTCGCGGCCTTCGGCTCTTCGACACCGCATACAATGATGCCTAGGCATGACAGGCAAGGGAGCAGAGGTGCAAGACAAAGAAGGGACACTCGACGATGCTAGGGAGGAGTTTCCACCACCTAAAAACAGCGTGGGAAGACTATAACAGGGCTGAGCAGGGCCAAGAGCCAGGGACTGAAAGGGAGAATGGGAGAAGTGCACAAAAAACAGAAGGGAGAGCTGAATGGAGGCCGAAGGCGAGAGCAGACTTAATAGCCATGGAAGTAGAATCGAGAGCCCTTAATGCTCTATAGCAGGAGGACGTCACAATGAAGGTGGCAGAGTGAAAAATAAAGACCAACATGCTCGGGCATTTATTGTTGGGCTGACAGCCATGTGCGGGCGTGTGGGATGGACAGTTTTCTTGCCACATGGCGCCCAGGTGGTCCCTCTTTTTACTGGAAAGCACCCGCATTCAGGTTTGATTGGATCTATATTAATGAAGTTACCCCTCCTAAATTTATTTAGAAAAAATTCCGCCAAGGGATCTTCTTGGGTGTGAGGCACCCAAGGCTTAGACAAACCCAAAGAGACATTAAAATTCCCTCCCAGGATTATCATAAAGTTGTTTATGAGAGACTTTGAGAAGAAAGAGTTCCAGAAGCTTACTCTATCTTGGCAGGGGCCATAGATATTTATAATGGATAATTGTAACCTGAGATTAGAAGAAAAGACCTTGTCCCTAAGAGCTAGATTAGACCCCCAGGAATTTAGAAGTTTGATGCTTCAATCTTTGAATCCCAAATCCAATCCTCTCGATTTCCCAGATGCATAAAGGGCCAAAAAATACCACCCAGGAAGAATTCGGGTTAAAAACTTCATCACCATGTCCCCTTCACCCATGTTTCTTGAAGAAAGATAATATCGCAATGCACTGAACTTAAGAGACTTTTTAGAGCCAGTCTTTTGTGGGAATTGACCAGCCCTCTACAGTTGTAGAACATCACAATCATCGAGAAACCACAACAGGGGACATCGCTGCTCTAAGCGCCCCTTTAAGGGATAATTTATTGCCATCATCAATATCGAGTTTTTCTTTCAAATTTGCTTTGGAGATGTTCGATTTTTTGCCTCTCGTTTTATTAGGAACAGAGGGTTCCAAGTGGATACCAAGACCTCCAACAGGGATAACAATACAATATTTTTTGTCTCTCGGCCTAAGGTTATATTGAGGAATTTCAGTAGGGCACACAGGGCCCAAGGGATACTCTTCAGGTAATATGGGAATTTCGGATAAAGATAACTCAGGAATGGCAGAGTTGATAGTTTCAAGAGATATAAGATCAGAAACAAGGGAACAAGACTCAAAAGGTTTATGGCTGGAGGGACTAGGCTCGAGACAAATAGAATGAGGAAATAAATTAACAGACATAGGAGTAGTAGGGGGAGTATTAGTACCCGCGGGAAGAGGCACCTATCGTGTGAGTTCTTCCCCCTGACTTTCCCTAGCTGTGTCTACTGCTTCCGCCTGTCTCCCCTGTGGTTGCAGCTAAATTTCCATGGGATCAATGAAGCCATCATGTTGAGTATCCAACTCTGCCTATTGTACCTCGACCTCCACCTCTTCCCCAATACTGCTCTCAAGTTCGGGCTCTTCCCAATGTCTCTTGCGTCTAAGGAAGCCTAAAGGAAAATCCCTTGCCAGATGACCATACTTATGACAATGATGGAAAAATAATGCTAACTTCTCACAATCTAGAATTTGAGAGAAAGAGTGGCCATGCACTTGAATTTGCATCATATTTGCTAACCCTTCTCTTGTGTCCAACCGAAGCAATATTTGAGCAGCCTTCCTCTCTTTTGTCACCATGAATGACACATCCGCTTCAAGAAATGTACCCAAAATATTTCCAATGGCTCTGAGCACTCCCATCGACCAGAGCTGGGTTGCGAGGGTCGACAGACACACCTAAACCAAAATTTCTTCCAGCCTTTCTCTTTGTGCGTCGAATAATGGCATCCATTTTTTGAAGAATATTGGGGAATTGCCAAAGCCCCAGTTCCTTTCTAGAACCCATTCCATTGCTTCTTCATTTGTGAACTTGACCATATACCAACCTCTGGTCAAGATGATAACCTCTGTTTGAGTGGTCAGACCTCCACTCCAAGACTTATGTATCCACTCTACGATATAATTTGAGGAATATTGACGACCTTTCGCACGCCCCACCGGGATAAGTTCTAAGGTTGCCAAGGCCTCGTCCAACGAAATTTCTACTCCCAATACCAAGTTTTGCCTAACCTCCTTCTTCCTTATTACTTTCCCCTTCTTTATCTTGGAGCCAAAGGTCTTCCCAATACCAAAAGAAGTGGTGAGAGCTTCATCATTTTGTAGTTCTTCCTCAATGAGTTGTTCTAGCAAAGAAATTGGTGACCCGCCGCTCTGAGGAGGTGCCTCGACTCCTGGAGACTGAGTCTTGGGGTTAAGAAGCAGGTGGTTCTCCTTCAGCCCCAGAGAGATGTCATTATCTATTCCTTGGATTTTCTAAGAGAAGACATTAGCTTCCTACCTACTTTCTTCTGCATGCCAAAAATTTGTATATGACTCCTCCAAAATTGGGAATCCTTTAAACATATTCTCCCCAAACAACCCTTCATTATCACCGGAACGCTCTGAAAACAAAGCTTGCTCAGACACCAGACCAGGGAAAACAACTAGCGGTATTTTGCATCCTCGAGTCTTATCCAAATGCTAACCCACTCCCAGGGACACTGCCTTTACCTCCTCAATTAAACAAGATTTTAAACCTTCATGCCTTAGCAGAATACTTCCCTTTACCACATCTTCGATACCACCAGTTAAGGAATAAGAGAGACATAAAGATCTTACCAGAAAATTTGTTGGGGAAACACAACCTTCAACTCTTTGTAAAACTGCATTCTCCAGACCGACTGAAGACTCCGTTGCCTGCAACCAAGATAACACCTTTGATGAGAGGCTTCTTGACTGTTCCAAAAAACCTAAATCGCCACCGACTTTCCAGTCCATCTCAATAACACCTTGCTTGCCAAATGGAGACCTCGTTGACATTTCTACCTTCTCTAGGTTCTGTTGGGTTGGTTCCAACCCCTAGACCGACAGAATTTCCTCCGATTCCAGTTCTAAGTCGACATGGTCTTTGGGGCTAACCATATTGAGACCATAGAGAGATGAATCAAAAAACTGTTACAAAATATGCACTGTGAGGGAGAGTCTCAAACGCTGGACTGGCATCCACACTAGGAGGATGCAAAAACGGAACAACGATGCAACAGATAATTAAAAAATGCGTAAAACAAAAACCAGGAGTGTTAAACAGGAGTTTGAAGGGAGACCGATTAGGATTTCGAGGAGCGTTTAATGAAGGCCCTGCATGTGCATACAAGTGGTGAGGCAGTTCCTATAATCCATCAAAGCTACAATGACTGCCGCCATTGATCGTCCCAATGCATAGAGTGCGGAAACCTAGAAACCATAAAATTCCGCCCCCTCATTTTTTCAAAAAAAAAAAACCCTTCTATTCAATTTACCCTCAACCTACTAGTTTAAAATAATTATTTCAAAGGTCGCCTTCCCGCTAATTTCAAGTTAGAAACTATACACTCTTAAATTTAACTTCATTGTCGTCATGGTTTTACTTCTATAAGTATTATTATCATTTGAATTTTTCACCAAATATTTCAATCATAATGGCGTGAGAATTTCTTCATAGGGCTAACCATCAGCCCTCGGAAATCCCCAAAACAATATCACCGAAAGCAACAAACAGACTTGCAGAAACCCATAGGAGGTTTATCAAGCCAGACTTAGATTTATTCATCTCCTTCAAATTCACCACAACTCCCTTTTAGTTCTGGAAAAATTGGCGGGTTTCATTTTCAGCTGTTTCATCTATATAACTTTAAACAAGAAATATGCTAAAAGTGCCTGTACTTGGGTTTGAATTTTCCATGTGACTTACCCTTCAACTCTATTGGACAGATAGGGTGTCACTGCTATCACAGGAGAATATGACGATGTTAGGTACAAATCCTATTTTTAAGGTCCTTTCTGTGTCTTTATGCATACACACTCAAGCATATGTAGATATATGGATGGATGGTAAATTGGCATTGAAGAGTCCAAGTGATAACAGGGCATGTTTGTGCAAATACTTGTATCCTTCACTGTTTTGACTTATATTGTTAAGTCTGTGAGAATGTACAAAATGACCTTGTCTTGCAGCCAAGTCAAACTCATTTTTCCCTTGTTAACTTATCACTATTTTGTATTGGTTTGTTTCATCTCCAATATTACTTATTTTGGTGTTTTGTTGTTATTGATACCATCGGCTTGCAATTTTTTTTCCATTTATTCACGTGAAGGAACTATGTGAAATCAATCCTTCTCTCTAATTGAATCCCTTGTTTCAATCTTCAACTTCTATTTAGATTTTGGCATTTTGAAGGTTCCATGTATTGTCTGTTATAATGACACCAGAGACTCCAACATTATGACTTCTTGTTAACAAATTCCATGTGTATTGTGTACATACATCAAAAGGGTTGTTGCATACGGCTCCCACAAAATTTCTTTGAAAAGTTACTTGTTTGATAAATTTTTCTTTGGCTACCATAATCAACATGATCTTCCCTGATTCCACAATGTACATTTTATTTGATCATTTCAGCTAGACAGGAGGCCGCCAAAAAAACCCTAGTATAAAAATTCACACATCTAGATTTTTGGTTTATCTTTACAATTTAGTTTTTGTGTGGTTTTGGTAGGTTTTATTTCTAATTACCAGCATGTCTGTGATTGATCTCAATTTGAATGCATACATCACACAAATATTTGTCATCGGGAAAGAATCAAGTTATGAAGCCGTGTTACTAGTTATTTTAAGTGTCAATCAACTGTTCACGGAATAATTGTCATTGTTAGTCTTTTTTTGTTTTTTCATTAGTCCTTTGAAATTAAAGGGTTCTTTCTCCTTGTCTGGATCCTTAAAAATAAATAAAAAGTGGTAGAAAACATCCAACAGAGATCTTGGCATCATGTAGCAATCCTCTGCTTCTTGCATATCTTGATGAAGAAAATATTTAACTGATCTTACTCCCTCTTACCCAGGGAGATCACAAGCCTAAGCTTGTCTTTCTAGAAAGTAAAGTGTCCATCAGGCATCCTGCTCAATGTGAGATCACTCAAACATGACATAAAATAGGAATGTCCTTTGTTATACCATATAAAGTGGTATTATGTGAAACATTGGATTCTATGAATCCTATTATGCAATATAAAACAATGACAACTGAAGAGGTTTCTTAAATTTATACATCCAACTGCAGTAGTGCTGGAGTATATAACACTTAGATGTGCTCTTTCCATCCATCATATTGTCAACCGAGTTATCATCAAAATATTCATGAAACCTTAGATTTCAGTAATGTACATCAGGATGTAGAATCACTGAGATGTCTCAATAAACAGTTGTCCAATATATGGGGCTCACCCATAAATTGACTTGAGAAATTTCATAGCGAGCCATATTTCTGATAAGGTGGTGATTAGGTATCCCATAAGATATACATATGCAGACCATTTTACCATCAATCCTTAAGTGTAGGGAATAGTGCATCAAGGCGAGGTCTTACATCTTGACTTCAAAAGTCAACTCCCTCTTACGTTGACAAACGAGAGTGTCATCAATCAGAATTAGTTGCATCCTTACAATCCAATCATCATGGCCTGTCCATAACTCCCTCTAAATATAAGGAAAGTGACCTTGCCAAAATTATAGTCATAGAGCTATCTGCAACCTGCTACTTTTCCAGTCACTATTCCTTTGGTCCATGTGCCAAAGTCATCAATATAACTCCCTCTTAATTCTTGCTTCAGCCTTTTATCAATCTACTCCTTATTTTTAATATGACACGTTAGAATACCAAACCTCAGCAATACATAGGTGAACTCTCTCACATACTTTGCCTATTCAAATGACAGATCTCAATAGCAGTATATCAATAGAACCTTATTACTGAAATTGTAAGAATGACTGAAATTAAATATACCAAGGGAATTACTCTGAATTTAGGCTTGGAATGATTTCAGGGTCTGATTATGCCATGGATACTAGCTTCTAGCCTGATCTTAACATCTAGATATACCAAATAAATTTCAAATTATGCCATGTTTCTTCTCAGCCACAAATACTACATCTGATGTACTGAATTTATTCCAAGGTTCAGTATTATTGCAGAAGAATGTGGCAAATAGTTAATGCATTTTAAACTGGTGAAGAAGATCTGTCTTCTTCCCTCCAGGTTCTGATGCTTGTCATTAAAGACTGAATACTTGATGCATCCTTGACTTATGCTAATGGAATGCCCAATGTTCAACCTGAATTCTTGAAGTGATTTCTGTCACAAGGGAGGTTTGGTCTTCAGATACCTACAAAATTTCTTCCTTTAATGATAATATAGGTCTTTAAAGTGAAAAATGATTCTTCTCGAAACTGAACAAGGATCGATAAGCTTGATGCTAAGAAGATCAAACTGACTGTATATATGAATGATGACACTATTGAAGAAACATGACTATGAACACAATCAATACGGCCCAAAGTGATCGAGAGCATTGATATTTTATATGGAGTATATTGCAGCTACTCCACTACAACATCATTCTCGAATAGGATTCCTGAAACCATATATAGGGTAATATTACTGTTCTGTATACAATGCAAAACTCAACGAATATAGATAGTGGGAATATACCATACGAATAGACCAGAGAATCCATATATGAACAGATGGATGCACTTTGATATATTCATGTACTGTATCATCATTCATATACAGCTGATGAAATCGAGGTCAAGCTTATACTGTTGTAATAGCAATACCATATTGGAGTTGTTGCACAGTGACATCCATACAAAAATTTTAGAGTATATATGAATGGGTTGATACCCATTATTTCCAATATGGGAAGCCATACCAATGTAGAGTAATATGAGAAACATACATATGACTGAAGAAAGACAAAATGTCATAATGCAAAGAATCATACTGAAGCATATGCCATATGACATTATAGGCAAATCATACCAAGATCATACCAAGACCATAGCTATATAACAAACGTCCAATTATTTCATAGGTGCAGTATCAAGAGTGAAGATCTGAGATACTTCCTTGAAAAGTAAGCTTGCTGAACCCTGCTTCAAATCACTGTGCTTTCCTGATCAACTATGCTTCCCGTTATGCTGTTATACTAGACATTCAAAGCATGGCTGGAAGGGCTTTAAGGATCCTCCTCAAGCCTCCTACAATTCACGTGTTTGCTACATCAAGGTATTCATATATACCAAGATATACTTGATCTTAACTGAATTGTACCTTAGGATGACTGCGGTCTAATCTAGGCCTCAAAACAGAATTTTCCGAGTTGTTGCAGAAGCAATCCCTTCTCTGTGGCCTGCAGAATGAGAATATCCTTCTAGGACAGGGAACCACCCCTATTTACTTTCACTATCTCTTGAGATCACTATGGCTAGGGCAGGAGGTCCCTTCTAGGCCTCTCATCCCTCTCAAATCCTTCTCCTCATACTGTTGTAGCAGCACCTTCCAGCAGCCTTGTAAATAGAGATGAACCCTTCACAAAAAAGTACAGAAAAATCATCAATACTTACCTCTTAACCTGTGGTCCGATCTAGCAAGAGAGACACTGCCTAAAAAAATATTGACTCTGCTCTCCTCCTTGTTGGCTGCTTGCATTAAATGTTGAAGGAGGACTCTGCAATAATGGTTTGCAAATTTTATTTGAAACCCCTATGAGCTATTGAGACCAACTCTGACATATTCCCAAACTGGAATTCTAACAGTCCCTTGCTTGATGCAAACTTGATTATATTCCTTCTCTTTCTTGGGATTGACCTTATCTGGCTCTGAAACCATGTTAATTTTGGAGCATGCTCTTACTTAGTTACTTCACTGAACATACTATCCCATAAGCCATTTATATTCCATTAGCAATCACATAGCTCATTATCATATAAATAGTAACTGAAGAAAGAACACAGATGATCGAAGCAAAAGACAAGCCAAGACAAGATAACACACGGATATGGTGCAAGCCAGGGAAAAACCACAATCCGGGGAAAAATCTTGATCAATTCTTCTTATTATTCATAAAAAAATGTTCAGCAGAGAGAGAGAGAGAGTACAATGATTTTAATGTCAACACTGAATTTCCAAATAGAAGATCTGACCTTAGACTGCAATTCTAAATACTGGTTAGGGCTGCCTGAATTTTCCATCTTTCTCCATTACAACCTGCATTCAAGCATGGGAATATGAGGCCTAGAAAGAAGGACTTAACCATGTGTTGATTCTCTTAAACAACTTAACAACTAGCTATAGTAATGGTCCTCTGTCTGTGTCCTGCAAAAAAGATGTTCAACAGAAGATCATGGAGAGATCTCAACTTTTGTCCAAGGGTCTGCAACCTTTGATCCAATTGCGTTGGCTTCTTAGTGGCTGCGGCTAAGTAAGGAGACCCTAGACTAGGTCTCTCGGCCCTCTAGACTTCCTTCACAAGCTACTGTTTACTGTGGCCCAGAACAACGATAATTACCATAAAGAAAATACAACTACACCCTTAACCTCTTCTCACACCTACGGATTAGACCTGCAAGTAATACACACCCTAAAACAATATTTTAGGGGAAAATGGCACAAATATTGCATTAAGAATTACAGTTGTTACAGCCAGGAGCCAAAAAGTAGTCAAATAAGAGCTGCTTGCCTACAAAAGAAATAAGTTATAACAGTTAATACTCCTTGACCCCAACTTAAAGACTACCCACATCTTACCTAAAAATGATAATGTTGGACAAAAATTACATAGTCAAACTTGATCTAAATAGTAAATATAGAAATTTCTTCCAAATTGAACAAAGTGTTCATCTCATGAAACGTTGCCCAACTGTATCACTTCTATAAGTAGGAAGGGATTGTTAGACAAATAACATCCCACAGTTTTACATGCTTCTCAAACCATCCATTTACCCCCAAATAGAGCATTATTCCAATGAACACAAGAAAAAAAATTAAAGATTAAAACAGAGAGTAATATTAATGGCATCGAAATATAGATTCAAAGTTGCAACATGCCATACAATAACCACTCGTTAGACAAATGAAATGCAATTGATCCCTTATCACCGAAATATTGTGAAGAACCAACAATATAAGTACTTCAGTTTTAAAATAAGAATGGGATTTCCAATATCATGACACTTCTAGGGACACCTTGACTCGTGGTCTCAAACATTCCACTCCCTGTTGAGATGAATTTCCACTGAATGAGTTGTCGGTTCTTGTCATAGAATTCCTTGGTTCAATAGTGCCCATAATTGGTATCTCATGAGACCATTTCCAATCCTTTCAAATGGAGTAAAGAATATCCAGATTATTTACTTAGCTTGAACAAACATTCTTTGGGAATCATCAATATATTGCGGAAAAATCAATCAATTTCTGGAAGTCTTTCAGAAACAAGAGCTTGCCATGACAGCCACTTGCCTGTGTTCTTGTCCCACAAATAGTCATACATATGAAAAGGCTCTCTTTCACAATGGTTTCCCCATAAAGAAAGGAACTTGCCAAAGTTGTCCTTAATATGCTGAGAAAGACCAAATTAATTAGACAAACAAGTTCCAGACTTGTTGATAATCCATATGGTGTCACTGCAACTACGAAGATACTAACTAACAGTTTCCCCATATTTGCTTGAGAATGAATGAACAAAGATCTTTAAGGCTTCAAACGCACTTGACTATATGGAAAAGACATTAAGGGCCATGCTTGCCACTTATGTATACAACATTTAGAGCATGGTGTGATGCAAGTATCTACTAATGATTAATTTTTCATTGCAACACATGAATAATGATTAATTTTACAACAATGTCAGTTCTATGAGCACACGTATTGATCAGGACAAGCCTTCCCACTTCTCTAAGTACATAGGTGTCAAGAAAATAGAGGTTAGACCCTTTTCCTACCCTACTTTAAAATGTTCCCTATTGACTAAGTGCCCAAGGGAGGATGAAGTAGCCTATCCAACCCCATAGGCTATAGTCATTGATAAAGGGGGAAACCCATTATCCAATGTTTTGGGGAAACATTGGGTAAATTTGGGGTAGCTAGAGAAAAAAGGCAGAATTGGGGTCTATGCTTGTAAACCCTCACATTAAATTAGGAAGAGAGACCCCCATGAGAAATCTATAAATAAATAGATAGAGTCATTTTCTCATCATCAATTTGGAATGGACTATCTCGGTTTTATTTGAGCTAGAGCTCTGAGAGTTTGAAGACTCCTTTCTCCTCTTGATTATTTTTGGTGGAGGTGATCCCACCCTAGCTAATCCCCCTCTCTCCTTTACAACTCTTGCAACATAATATTTTGTAGCATCTATGATTCGTTTTGGCAAGCAGGGAAATGCATTCTCACCAGTTGTTCTTGGTCAATAAGTCCTGTTCAAGACAACGAAGGTCTTTCTGTGGGATGCCTGGCCACCATTAGATTTTCTGGGTAGCAAGATATTCTCTATGTGACTTGTCTATGGTGCACCCAAGCTCATAACCCTTGGTTAAGGAAAGGTAAGGCTACGATGGGTCCTCTCTGAGGCACTGAAGCCAAACAGGAGGTAGTGAGGTTGTTCTCAACCAAACAGGAGATCAGTAGGTTACTAGGTGGTTTTTAGTGCCCAATATGAAGCATTTAGGGCATCACCTGTATGCAGCCTTCCTCCTGAGTGTATTTAGGGCTGCAACAGATATCTCTTTCAGGGGTCTGTGATCACATGAAGCTTTGAAACCACTCCCCAATAATTACAGGCAAGGTCTTTGATAATGAAACATCCCAAGCATGCCTCTAGAACCTGTAGTTTGTTGATGTGTTGCAGCAACAGGATCAACTCTCCAACCGCGAGTGAAATTTGGATCAAAAGGGGAATGTCATAAGATCTAACCAACGATTTGACTAGGTTAAGAGACTACTCCAACAGCAGATGGAAACTCCACTGAGAAAGGGCTATCACAAGCTCTTCTTAACAGTAAACAAGTTTGGAGGCAGCATAGTTAGACAGTGAGTTGTTAATTAGTATATTACCAACCAAACATGGATAGTGCTAGTGTGGGTTATAGTTGGAATGCTGATCTATTGAATATTGACATTACAGTCAGAATTATATTGGTGGATTATTGGTTGTATAGGTCTACTGTTCATTTGGCAGTTAGCCCTAACTTGTGGTGGTTTGCTGAAGAAACATATGACTGTTAAATATCTCTTATATCATTAGTGAATTATATAGAAGGGTACTTACCATTATCTGAGTTGATAAATGTGCACTGCTGTTATGATTTTTTTCATAATTGGTTGAAAACACTAGATAAGGATTGAACCCCAAGGCCAAAAATTACCTAGGGACATTACATACTTCCATTAGAGAAACAGTAAAAAATTATTTCAATCTACTTGGATCATAAGCTATAACCAAAGACATTGTATTATCAAATCCATGAGGTTGGGGTAGGAGGATGGCACGCAAAAGACAGAAAGGAGTTGCAGCAAGGTAGAATTTAGTAGGTGTGCATTTCTATTGAATAGGATCTACATAATGTGTCCCTCTATGGAAAGGATGCATGGTAGGACATAATGGTTCAGAGGGAGGCGAAGCAGAGGGGAATATACAGCCAAGGGTGCCTGAGTTTGTTTCAGGCTACAATGGATTCATAAGGGAGATGAGGGCTCAAAATTCTATTTTGACTTTTTAAAAAGAAAAGTGGCAATGAACAAGATCTTAGATTGCTCCATGCAAATGGTTATTGTGTTGCCACTCCAATTGACATTAGAGGTATGTTCAAATTGCAATTTCAAAATATTTTTCTCCTTATACTGTGATGGATCATGTAGTGGCTGCAAGAAATGCTTATTGTAGGGTCAATCCTCATAAGGTTTTTATTGGTGAATAGAGCAGGTTGAAGAACGATGACTTCTCAAAAGAGGAGGATTTTGCAGCGCTTAGCTACATGAGGAATGGCAAGTCTCCAGGTATAGAATCTAGATGGCATTATGTGTGAATTTTACAAGGCCATGAGCCATGATTAGTGACAATTTTTTTCATTTGGAAAAAACATTCCCAAAAAGCCAGCCACAAACACAATTGGTGATTGGCATCCAATTTCATTGCTTAGTGTGGCACACAAGATCATGGCTAAAATAGAGACTCCAAGGATCTAGTCAATGCCATGGAAGGTTGTTAGGTTGTCTAACGATAACACAAGTTTTGTGTGGAAACAAGTAATCTCAATACCATGGTTTCAACATGTAAAACCTTCAAATGTGCACAAAAACTAGCCAGCAACCCCTTTTATTTGAAATTCATTTGACAAAGCTTTTGACTGAGTGGACTGGACCTTCATTATTGAGATGTTGGCTGCTGTGGAGTTTGGACCTATATGCGTGACTATGGAGAACACATTGTTCACTAATACATTAGATTTTATATACCAAATAGTGCTTAGATAAGTTTAGTTGATGATGCTCACGTTTGTTTAGACATAATCAACTTGGCATCAAGTGATGTGTTTAGTGACTAACAATCTATTTTTTTCCTAGTGGGGTTGGACTCTCTTCCTAACTAGAATCCCTCAGCTTGGCTAGTTGTTAGATATTTGGGTATTCCCTTTAGTCTAGATCTTTTGCCAATATCCATGTAGAATTGGTGACTTCAACAACTACAAAGGAAACTTCCTATTTAGCATCATCAAGACCGTCCCTTTACGAGGAAGTTGACCATGGTTGCACAATCCTACTAGACTTGCAAATATATTTTATGTCTTTTCGGTTGCGTAGCAAGGCCTGATATCAATAATAGAGCAGATTTTGAGATTGTAACCATGGTCTCAATCAAACAAAAGGGTCTTCCATTGGCCCCTTGGGATGTGTTACTATCCCCAAGGATGTCAGGGGGCTTGGTTTGATCAAAATTCCCACTCAAGTGCCTATTTTGGCTACCATATGAGTGTCAAGGGGTGTAGAGGGTGATGCTCCATGGAAGGTTCTGTTTTTACTAGTATGACGTCAACAAGTGGGGAAAGTGCAGGGGGGATTTTTCTTTGTGTGATATCATCTTCTTCATCCTCGATTTGTTTATGATAGTAGCACTGGACAGGTACTTCCGAATAGATTTGAGTGTCTAGACATGTGATTGGAAGAGAAGGGAATTTCATCCAAGTGTATATGGTCTGAAATCTATAGCAGAGTGATTTTTGCAGCAAGGATCATTCCCAATAAGGTTGTACAACAGAATTATGTAGATCAGCCAACAACAGTGGCACAGTGAGGCCATACTCATCTTGAGAGAGAAATGTGAGTTGTGTGGAGGGTTCAAAGCAGTCATGTGTGATGCAGTAGGGCCGCATGTGCTGTACAAAGTGAGCAGAACAATCACGTGTGCCATAGGAAGTAGTAAAATGTTGCACGGGTTGTGGGCATGGGTGCAAACAACCACACAAGTGATAGAAAGGCTGCACTGTAGGTTGAGCATATGGCAAGTCATGTGGGTGCTTAGGAGAATTCAGGTAGTACAACCTACACAGGTGTCGAGAAAATTTCTATAGTTGTTGGAGATTGTAATTTTCCACAAAGGACCATGTTCCCAGTAAGGAAACCCTTGTATGATAAGATATTATTTAATGAACAAAAAATTTTGATGTGTAGATTTTCTGTGTATGCATGTGTGGGATTGGTGTCCAATTTGCTACTGCTGATTTTATTTTATTTACCTGTTAAATACCAAAAATGGTTTTTATTTAGTAAGCTGAAATTTAATTAATTTACAAGAAGGAAATTTACTAGAAACTACATTTTCCAGTTACTAGGGTTAAGAAAATTTAACACACCAAATTTCCGGTCTCAAGCTCACTTATTTGAATTTCCTAGAGTAATTGGTTAGCATGGAAAGCAATTGTGGGCTTGGCTAGGTGGAACATAAAAGACAAATTGGGATCTAGCACACACTCCATTTGGTGTTGGAGACGCAGGGTGATTTCCTTCGATAGTTGCTCCACCTTCAAGCTCACACATTCAATAAGAAAGGCATCCTCTTTTGGGGAGACATGTCAGATGAAACTAATTGATATTAGATGAATTGGTAATGCTTGTCTTAAGAGAATGACCTTCTCAGCCCTAATAAAGATTCAAATATGGAGTTGGTAGATCCACAACAATATCTAATGAAAATAAACATTGGACTGTCAGCTCCATTTTGGAAGGACTGGGAGTGGAGTTTTGGTAAGCCTTTGTAATAATATTTCTCTTCTCAACTATACTCAATATTGCATCAACAATATCAAATATCCCCCTAAGCTCAATGGAAATAAGTTTCCAGTGAATCATCCACTAGTAAAGCTAAATGGCGGACGAAAAAGCTTGAAGAAGCTAAGAAACGTGAAGCAATGAAAGCAAGTGTGAATTCATCCACACAAGCCAAAGATACTGGTATGCATTTTTTCTATTCAGCTTATGTGTGACTTTAACTGATGGCTTGTCCATTAGTTGTGGTGGCATACTATTTTTTTGTGACATCAGGTTCTTTTCCTCCCTGCTCCTTTTGGTCCATAGCTCCCACATTTGGGCGTGTTTATACATTATGTATTGGGGTTCCCATGAACAAAGATGGTGGAAAAAGTATTGGAGACTCACTGGGGCCCTGTGTTGGAGGAAGCTAGATTCTCATTACCTCCCGAAGCTTCAAGTAAGGATAGTGGAAAGATGCTGGAGGATGGACCTGAGATCGGTAATGAATATATGGGCAATCTTAGTTTGGTGTTTTCGCTTTTGATTTCTTGGGATTTTTCCTACTAGGTTAGCATCACCAAATTATTTTTTCCTCTTCACTACATTATGTCTTGAACTGAGCATGTTTTACAAAGTATTCATATAGCAGTCTTATCTATTTTTAAGTTTATGACTTGAGGATTATGGTTTCCTGACAATTTCTCTAGGTTCCTTTTTTTAGCATATTTAAGGTTATTGTTATGTTGCTAAATTTAACAATTTGATTACTTACGTGGTGGAGAATGGAATTTAGCATTTTGCAGTGAAGAACTGTTAAAATTCAAATTATTTTGTTTTAACATCTGTTTTCTTTTCCACCTTTCCCCAGGTGTGTTATTTTTGAATGAGTTATTTTGTTTCTTTTTTACTTCAATTTGTCCAAGGGCAACAAGGGTTTGGAGAATCCTAGCTTAAAATGGTGCAATTAAAGCCTGATGCATAGTTTGATATTATTTTTGCAGAAGATGGAATCATACCTGGCAGGCCACTTCCTTCTGAATGCCATGCAGAACCACATACAAACTATGACGGAGCTGTAATTAAATGGGGTCTGATGCACCATAAAGAAAGTGTTGTAGATTGTTGTCGGGCTTTCTTAGGCCATGCAAAAAATGCTAAAGAAGGTGAAAAGAAGTGTAACAAAGATGGTGGCAAAAGTATTGGAGACTCACTATGGCCCTGTGTTGGAGGAAGCTAGATTCTCATTACCTCCCAAAGCTTCAAGCGAGGATAGTGGAAAGATGCTGGAGGATGGACCTGAGATCGGTAATGAATATATGGCAATATTAGTTTGGTGTTTTCGCTTTTGATTTCTTGGGATTTTGACTACTAGGTTAGCATCACCAAATTATTTTGTCCTCTTCACTGCATTATGTTTTGAACTGAGCGTGTTTTACAAAGTATTCATATATCAGTCTTATCTATTTTTAAGTTTATGACTTGAGGATTATGGTTTCTTGACAATTTCTTTAGGTTCCTTTTTTTCAGCATATTTAAGGTTATAATTATGTTGCTAAATTTAACAATTTTATTACTTACGTGTTGGAGAATGGAATTTAGCATTTTGTAGTGAAGAACTGTTGAAATTCAAAGTATTTTGTTTTAACATCTATTTTCTTTTCCACCTTTCCCCAGATGTGTTATTTTTGAATGAGTTATATTGTTTCTTTGTTACTTCAGTTTGTCCAAGGGCAGCAAGGGTTTGGAGAATCCTAGCTTAAAATGGTGCAATTAAACCCTGATGCATAGTTTGATATTATTTCTGCAGAAGATGAAATCATACCTGGCAGGCCACTTCCTTCTGAATGCCATGCAGAACCACATACAGACTATGACAGAGCTACAGTTAAATGGGATTTGATGCACCATAAAAAAAGTGCTGAAGATTGTTGTCAGGCTTGCTTAGACCAAGAAAAAAATGCTAAATAAGGTGAAAAGAAGTGTAACATTTGGGTTTACTATCCATTTGAACCTAGTTGCTATTCTTCAGATATATATCAGCATAAGCATCAAGAATGTTGGCTAAAGCAGGTAGAATTCTCATGCTTCCTCTATTAGATATCCTGCATCTTCTGCTATGTGGCTTCATAGAGGAGATTTCGCTTTGGATATTAGATTCTTTTGTCAAGAAAGATGATGAAATTGATCTTTTGGGGAATCTACATACATATTTATGCAAGTTTGAGCCTTTCTTGCTAAATTAGGGACAACTTACTGAAGGGTAGTTTGAAATTTTGTGTTTGTTCTTATTCAAGTTTGAGTTTATTTCAAGACTACTACAGTCTATGGTCATGTGCGATTATGAATTATAACTTTATATAATTTTGATGTTTCTAGGTTGGAGACTGTACTATTTTCATTGGAGGATGCTACTATTGATGCGCCCAAGGCTCTTGTGTTACTTGGTAGGATTCTTGCAAAACTGGTTGTTGAAGTGATATTCTTTATTCAAAATATAACAAGGGCAATCAAGGATGGAGGTACATATCTAGGAAGCCTATTAGAAATGAGGGGATTTTGAGGTATTTTTCAAGAATAAAATTTCAAGGTAGTCTGCTCACAATTTTAATGCCTGATCAATTTTGTGGTTTATCTATGATCTCTCATGTTGACAAGTGAATGGTTGGCTAGTGTTCTCATCCGCAGCTTTCAGCCAGATGGCTCTACTTCGGAGGCGCCATGTCTCTTCGTAGGCCTTTCAGATCTTAGTGCGCTCAGATTCCAACAAGTAGATGCGTGCCTTTGATTCATCTGTTTCAAATCCCCGATGGTCAGACGAACTAATTGCAGCAAGTTCCACTTCTCCTTTGCCCAAACCCTGGTGAGCCTCTTGACCTCTTTCATCTTGTAGGCAAAGAGAGTAGAGGGGTCTAGGTTCGGTGGTCCTATATGGTTAGTCTAGTACTGAGTGACAAATTCAACATAGGATGCATCCTCAAGCCATGTAGCATTGAATTTGAAGGGTGCCCTTGGCTTTGGTGTGCGTCCACCAAGTTCCATAAAAATGGGAGAGTGATCAGAGAGTCCCCCCTGTCCAACCCATTATCGATGTTTGGGGACATGGGCAAGAATTTCCTCATGGACCAAGAATTTTTCGAATCCTTTGGAAAGGGAGGCTTGTCCTGTCCTCTTATTGTGCCAAGTAGGTTGTAGTTTGGGGGACGGGATGTCCACAAGCTGGTGCATTTCAATGAGGGTCTAAATCTGTTCAGATAGGGGATCAAATTGAGCAGAATGTCCCCATGATTCAGCCTGACCGAGAGAGAAATTGAGGTCGCCACTGAGTATGAACCTATCATGATTCATGAGGGGGAGGTTGAGGAAATGATCCCAGAATGTGATTCGATTAGAGCACGACCCCTATATGTTGAAGATGCGAAAGGGAGATTCGAATTCAGTCGATTGTATGTTGGCCCCCAAGTATCCCTCTCCTCCCCAGATATTAAGGAGATTTATCAACTGAGGATTGATGCCTAATGCAATGCCGCCCGATCGGCCATGAGCATACGGGGCATGAAAGTTCCATCCAAGGCGCATGCCTTGAAGAATATTGAAAATCGATGATTTAGGGCCAAGGGTCTATTGGAGGAAAATAATATCACAAGGGGTGGATTCAAATAGATGACGAAGTGCAAGTTTTTTGGCCTGACTTGCAAGGCCACGTCAATTGAAGGAGACAATAATCATGAGGGAACAGATGCATGGGATGTCTATGCTCTAAGGACCCTATCGAGAGTGTGTTGACATCCATCGGCTACCTCCTGACCAGCTTGGACAATGACTTTAGAAATATATGATTTGTGACCATGAGAAGATACCTCGATCTTGGGAGGGGGGGAATAATAGCTAATCCGCAGGGGGGGGATGCAGATAGATTGGAGAGGGATCTGAGAAAGTATGAGTGGCTGCCCGCAGAGTCGAATGAGGCCTCAGAGGAGAGGGGGAGAGTGGGAGAAGGTATAGGGGGAGGGGTCACGGACAAAGGGAGAGGAGAGGAGGGGAATTTCAACCCAGATACAGAGAGGACCAATGATTGAATAACAATAGATACAACAGAAAAATCAGAATCAGAGTAATGGAGTGAAGTAATACTCGCATATGGCTGTGCGGCCACTGCTCTGGAGCGGGTAATGTGTGGCGAAGGGGGCCGAGGTGGATGAGCAATAGAGGCTTCATTCAGAACACTGGCTTAAGGGGGTCAACCATGCTAATAAGTATTCCGAGTGGGCGCTTGTGCTTGTGGAGTTGATGCAGGAACATATTCAATTGGAAGGGACTGTGGAGCCTTCTTCTGCAGGAGTGGGCAGTCCTTGTAGAGATGCCTGACCTCGTGACATCTTCTACATCAGTAAGGCACACCTTCATAATCCAGGGGCTGGATTTGGGTAAATTTCTTCCATCGCAATGTAATGGACTCTTCCAAGCCCTCTCTGGTGTCCAAATGTACCAAAATCCGAGCCATGGTCATGATACCAATTACAATATAAGATTTGTCATGATCAAGATAGGACCCAAGAGCATTGCCAATGTGTGCGAAGGTATCCTCAGACCAAAAGTGCATAGGTAGCCCAGGTAATCGAACCCAGATGGGTCCAGCACCCAAGTGCTCTTGCTCAGGGTCGAATAGAGGGCTCCATCTCTTCAATAGGACTAGGGCTTGTTCTATGTGCCAATAACGGGCAAGTACCCATTGCAGGTGTTCCGACCGACTGAAACTGAGTGTGAACCATCCTTTTGGGAGAATGATGATAAAGGGTAAAGCATCAATAAACTGTCCCCAGATCTCCATAGTCCATAGCTGAATTCGCTCCGTGTTGTATTTCCGGCCTCGAATGTGTCCGAACAAAACCCTCTCCATCGTGTCAAGTACATCACCCATTGTTGAGGAGGTAAATCCCCACTGCGGACAGAGGTGATCCCTACTAGCCCAGCAAGGGTCTAGCAACAATCATCAAATGTTACAGCGCAAGTTCCTAGTTACGAGTAAAAGAACAAAGATGGAGGCCTACCTAGAATCCAATGCTATGATCCATAGAAGAGAGCGTTGCCGTTCCTCAGCCTCGGCAGATCACGATCCCCCCACGATCTCCGCGGATGGGCACCTGCACATGCAAGAAACAACACGAATACAAGCATAAAATCCAGAATACGCAACTATATATCAGTCAGAAAGGATATAACTCATTATTAACATAAGTGAAAACAGAGTGGAACCATAACTGTAATCATTCATTAAATGACAATTGAAAGAGAGTACAACCAATGTTCTGACGCCGCGGTCTCCTTCGGAAGGGTCCCCAGTTGTTCACGTCTCGCAAAGTTCGCCAGGGAAAGGGCAAACCTCTCTAGAGTCTCTCGACGATAGTCTCCTTACCTGAGTCGGCCTTAAGGGAAGAAAGAGGGCTCTTACAGCACAAAGGCTCTTGGGAATTTGGAGATTCAAAGCTTAGGCACTTCAAGACTAGCTTGTAATGGCAATGAGCAAGCTTTTATAGATGGGGAAGGAGGGAGTTGGGATCCCTATTATTGTGGGATTGGCCCTATCAACAAGGAAGGTTCCATGGGAGGTGGCAAACCACTTCCCTTCCATGGAACTCCCGCAGCCAAACCTCCTCCCAACTCAAGATAGGCAATGGTTTCGAGTTGGTTGAAACATTGCACCTCCGCCTATATTTACTAAAAACACTCCCAAAATTGGTCATGCGATCATTGTCATGAAAGCAATTGGCACGAATTCTCTTTTAGGGATTTTCAGGTGGCGCAGTTATGAACTGCTTGCCCGCGCCAATGCCAAAAGGGATGTTTTTCATGACTTTTGCAAGGAGATGTCTCAAGGGCAAATGAAGCTCATGTTCAGAGGGATGCATTGATGATGATTTCAAGGCATGAAAATGTTCACAGGTCACAGAATGGGTCCTCCATTGTGCGGGATGGGGAATGGTAAGGACGGTGACAAATTACTGTGTAACAGATGCCCCCTAAAGTATGAGGCCCGAGAGCGAGAGGGGTGAAATGCTTTACGAGAACATGTTCAACTGAAGCCCCGCCGTCGGAAAAAACTCCACAGAGAAAATACAAATCGATATCACAAGTACATGATATATATGCGAAGGGTTGCCCACTCAAAACAAGAGTACAATGTAATCCGATCCAGGGTAAGGGCCAGCCCATCCGAGGAATCAATAAATAGACTCGTATGGTCGCAACCAATCCAATCGTTGAGTCATGTACATAATGATACAATAATCCACACCGCAGCTTGGATTACAATGTATTGAATAATCCAGGGTCTTACGCTCCATCTCGACCCAAACAAAGTACAAGTTCAAGCATGCGAATATGTGAGCTGAAGTCGAACATGCAAGAACATCGTCTGATTACCAGCCAATGATGAGAGCTGTTAACAGACGCGAGAGGAACCACCAATAATGACAATGGCCCTCAAGGTACTATAGGTACAATCTACGGCGTGTGAATCAATGAGCTGGCGTCGAACACTCGTAGAATCAATTGATCAGAGGCCAATGATGAAAACCCCACGTCGAATGCGACGAACCTGCCATTGAGGCATGCAGGCTCCAAGGTACCATAAAGGAGTCTCTAGATCAACTTCCTGGATAATGAGCTGAAGTCGACAGGAAGTGACCTTGATCGAAGGTGGGCCATAATGCTTCCCACATCATCGACACGAGACAGAGGAACATGATGTTTTTGTTGTGAATCAGGATCGTATGAGAATTAGAGGAAGGTTGATATTCGCAGAGGCCAACTTCTCTTGAACATATAAACGGCACGACAGTGGACTTGGCAGTATTTGACATCAACGGATCAGAGGTCATGGTGACGAGGCAATGAGCAGATGAGAGGTCAAAAGGGATTATCCAAACCCATGGAGGCAAAGTGAAGAAACGAGATGAGATGTCCCCAACCCAACACGAATGCAGACAAGTGCCATGTTCAAGAGCGACATACTGCCGACGACAACGACGATGGTTCCATTTTTCCCCCACCATTTCTGGCGAGTACCCCAATTATTTTTAATAGCAAGCTTGAAGGGGATAGCATATGCTCGCGATATAAGTCCGCCCTTCGGGCGAATCCATCCTGGTGCATTTAACGAGTCCCAGGAAGGAGAAACTCGGAGAACGTCATTTCGACTAGATCCAATGTCATCAGGGTTTAACGAGTCTGACAAAGGAAGAACTCGGCGTCTTTTCATGTTTAGAGAGTTTGAAAAGACAGCAGAAAAGTAAACTCCACAGGTCCCTTTTCGTAAATAGTTCCTCAGATCCGAAAAGGTAGAAAAAAATATCCGAGAAAACCTCCTAGTCGCGATAGGCTAGGGT
Source organism: Pinus albicaulis (assembly GCA_034641835.2). Classification (NCBI taxonomy): domain Eukaryota; kingdom Viridiplantae; phylum Streptophyta; class Pinopsida; order Pinales; family Pinaceae; genus Pinus; species Pinus albicaulis. The sequence continues at coordinate 708,130,621 of CM076576.1, read as the reverse complement.
ATTCCTTTTTCATAATCAATCCATCCCAGCTCGAAAAAGGGGTAAACATATACTGGGTAGATGTTGATTCGTGTCCATTTTAACGAGATCAAAACGACAAGGGCCTCGGCAATCTTTTCATGTTTAGAGTGTCAGAAAAGAGCTGAAAGATGACTCCAAAGTGATTTTTTCGTGTATTTACCGAGTCCGAAAAAGTGTAAAATACAACTAGTTTCCATCGTTAAAGTCGCAAAAACCTGCTGCTGCACATACCAAGCAAGCGTAAAACCCATTTTCGACATAACATATTAAAATATTTGATAAAACTAACTTTTAAAACTCATTTTATGTCAAAAAAGTTATAAATATGCCAAAATGGTAAAAACAAAATTACATTTACTATTTACCTTGGTAAAAAGCAGCAGTGGTCCATTTTGGAGTGCAAACTTCTGACGGTGATTGCGACAGATCCGGTTGACCATTCAGATTCTCGTCTGCTACAGGTAAGAGGTGCTTCCCTGTACTTCATTTCAATCCATTTTTTAATAGTTTTCCCTTATGTATCAACCCTTTGTGGCCACTTTTTGAATTTTTAGGGCCGCGCTCATTGGCGCGAGTATCGGGCACGGACCCACGCCAATGGGCTTTTCCATGTAAAGGCCTCGCGCCACGTGGCGCGACTATTCACAAAATAGCCGCGCCAGCGGCCGAACCTAAATTTCCGCCTAAAAATTCGAGATTTTAACCAAATTGAATGAAATTTGAAGCCTACCAGAGATCTAATTAAGGGTTTATGACCATGTGGATGCAGGAAATCAAGCAAAATGGTGATTGAGTGGAAAGAAAGAGAGCATGGAGAAGAGGATGAACAGGCCATAGAAAGTGAGGCTTGCATGAATTCCCTCAGAAACTATGGGCTAAAGAAGTTCTTCCTTACACCCTGTTTACGAGCTCAGCCCGAGCTCCTCCAGTATTTGATCAGTATTTGGGACGAACAGGACCAAGTGTTCAAGTTGCGAGACCAGGTATTGGAACTGGAGGTCTCCGATGTGTACTTCATAACCGAACTGTCTCGCAGAGGCCTGGTACCCATCCTGACTGGGAGCAGACCATCTGGCAAGAATATGGAAGAAGTGATGGCACGAGTGTGCCCAAGAGCACAAATGGGATCATGGAGCAAAAAGGTGGATATCCACACCATCCCCGACCTGGCATTGAGAGTTTTCCTACATACCATCATGCGGGCTGTAGGATCACAGGCACTGCATGAGGCCACAAAGGCCCAACTCCTGCTGGCCTCAGAATGCATGAGTCCCTTATTGTTTGACTGGGCTACAGCAGTAACAATAAACATGAAGAGACAGCTCACAAAATGCAAGCAAGCTAAACTGAAACAGTTTGGCTATGGTTCCATCCTGGTATCGTTCATTCTGGAATGCTTACCAATCTTCCAGGGCCAAGGGGCCTCAGTAGCAGATCTGATACCACGAGAGCCAAGAATGGCTCGCTGGGCAGCACTAATGCCCAGAGCTGGAGGCGGCCAACAGATGTCCTGGAGGCCGGAGTTTTTTAGGTGGTTACGGCGCCAGTTGATTGTAGTGGAGGACTGGCCATATGCAGGAACTGACTTCACCGGAGACCCAGATCTCCCACTGCCAGAAGGAGATGACTGGGACGAGGAGTTGGGTAAGACCTCATGTTTTTTATTTTTATGTTTTATGTTTTTTTTTGTTAATACACATTCGTCCTAACACATTTTATATATGTATGCAGATGTGGGACCTGAGAGACCAGCTGGAATGTCTCCAATCTCACGGAGGACTCATCTCGCCCCTGATCCTCAGGGAGAGGGCACAGGAGGAGAGGAGTTGATCCAGAATCTCGAGGGCATTGCCCGAGGGATCCCGGACTATGCTCGGCTGGCGGATGTACCGATGGCGTACCAGCGTCATACGGTGGGAGTTCCAAGTCGGATCCACCGAATCCTGAGACGCTTAGTGCGTGTAGTTACATGTTATCATGAGCACCATGCGGATTAGCTCTTAGGGATTATACCACACATATTTTTGAGAGACATATCGTCTCCGGATGTACTTAAGACGATTATGTATATTTTGACTTTATGTGACACACTCTATGTAAACATTTCGATATCTATATATATATATGCATATCTATTTCTGGATGGATCTTTCTTTACATGTGATGATGATTTACAAATTGCGCAAATGTCTGTCTAATACCAAATTTGCTACCGCATCTGTTAATGTATTCAAATGCCTGGGTATATGATGATATGTAATGTAGTCAAAATTCCTTTCCAGTAATCGAATACGCAGATACAGACGTAAAATGGACGGGTTTCTTACCGAATAGTGTCCGTTCAGCTGTAACACTACAAGTTGCGAATCTAGATACACAAGCAATTCACGGATACCAAGGTTTACTGACTCGGTTAATAATTCTAACACAGCACTATATTCCGCGATGTTGTTCGTAGTACGTCCTAGACACACTCCTTGCAGGTTGACCAACTCACCAGCAAGATCATAGATTACCCAGGCTGCTGAAGAAAGATTCTTGGTATTGCGGGAGGCACCATCCGCGAAACCAACAAATGGATGAATAGACATCTGCACAACCAGGAAGACCCGATCAGCAGAAATATGTTTACAAGACACACCACACCATACATGCACACAAATGAAAAACACACCTATGTACACACAAGACGGGCATGCCCCCCAACATGGTGTCTCAATTCAAGGTGCATGCCCCCCAAGCTTCAGTCCATAGGAAATGGAGTGAAGGTTGAAAACAAAAGAGATTTGAACTAAATCTATGAAACTTGAATTGAAAATGCTTGTGTTTCATTATTTTAACGAGGTTGACACACTTAAAAGAAATTATCCTCGTAGCAACTTGTTTTATTGTTTTAGGAGCTTAACACAAGTGGAAGAACTATGCTCCGACGAGCTCCAAGGAGGAGGCTCAGGAGGGAGATGATCGGATACATGACGCCCAGAAATCCGACATCGCTCTAATCTAGGCATAAAAGAGGAGCGATGATGTCCATCGCCCCAAGGCAGCTCCTCAAGAGACATAGTTTCAATGATGGCCTCATCGGAAGGAAAAGTCTCTTTGAGAGGATCAGGTGAATCAGCCTGACCAAGCCACGGGGATTGAGAGTAGACGTCGAGAGCCATGCTCAAAGGAGCATGCTGAGGAGGTGGAGGATCAGATGCAGCAACAATTTCATAGTAGCTAATCTCTACTGGAGTCAAGGGCATTGATTCTCCAAACTCAAACACCTGCTCAGGTGTAGGAATAAGCCAGGGGTCATCGGACCTGGACATCATGTTGACTTGAGCGGTGTGCGGTGGTGGTGCGGGAAAAATACCCATGAGGACCGGGTCTTTGAAGAGACCAGGTCCCACACTGTCCGGGGGATTCGGAATTTGATCCACGTATGGCACGTTGTTCTCAGAGGTAGAGGTGAAAAATGACAACTGATCCACCGTGACAATTTTTCCCTCGTGAGGGAACTTAAGGAATCGAAAGATGGCGGACGGCACGTAGAGCATGGCATGAGTCCAGCTACGGCCAAGAAGTATATTGTAGTTGAGTTTAGCGTCAACCACTTCCACTTCCACATTGACAGTTTTCCCCTGTAATGTGATCGCTAGACTCTCGAGAACACCCAGGAGTTTGGATTCCCGACCATCAAATGCCTCAAAGGCATTAGGAGATGACGAAAGGGATGGAGAGCCGATGGCCTTCCAGCAAGCGGAGGACATAATGCAGGTAGATGCACCTTCATCCACGATGGCCCTATGAATGTTCAGACCGTTAATCCCGACTTGAATAATAAGAGCGATTTGATGTGGAAGCCGGGGAGTGAAATTCTCTAAATCGAAGGTGAGAAGACTCGAGTCGGCGGGATCGATGCCCCCAATCGCAGACAGTAAAGCCTTCCGTTGCGAAGGACAACTTTGAAGAACTTCTAGCGCAGACATGGCAGACGACGCCTGTGCCAAATCCTCAACAATGCTGTAATGTTGAGCGGCACGAGCATTCGGATTATAAGAAGATCTTCGAAGGACACCTTTAGAAGGTGGTTTCACAACGGGTTCAGGAGTAGGCTTCTCGATTTCCAACGAACCGGAGACAGGTGGGGGAGGTGGTCCATCCGCAACTGCCTTCCCGGGTGCCTGCCACGATTCGTTGTAATCCTTCGACCGCGTAGCGACAGAGATAGGTGCAACACTCTTCATCATGAAAACCTGAGACCCAAACGGTGCAGATGGTGACGGCTGTTCGACCATCTGGGTCTGCTGAGATGGGAATGGCTCTTTTAGAACAGCCGGAGTCCCTTTAGGGCCCTTGAGAAGTTGACTAACCTCGGATCGTCGTGGAAAATCCTTAGTATAATGGTCCCCTTCACAAATGAGGCAAGGGTACTTCGGTTTACGCTGAGAGCCATCCTCAGTGCGAGATTTAGATTCTGGCTTTGGGGCATCAGATTTAGATTTTCCTTTGCCCTTCTTTTTCCCCTTGGAAGTTTTCTCCGTAGGATTGGCCTGAACGGCATTCACTTCCGTGGTTTTACCAGAATCGGAGGGGGCTGGATTAGCAGGAGCATTGTTGGAAGAATTAGACTTCTGCTTCCCATTCGAAGATTTCTTCGAATTCTGAGAGACAGAACTAATGACACCATCCATCGCTGGGGTAGGCGGAGCCTTAGAGGTTCCGGACCGCGGAGCATTAGGCAAGATATCATAAAGTGTGCCGGACTGAGAATATACAAGATCCAGATATTGGGCACGCGCAATGGCTTGTTCCTCCATCACACACGCTCCCATCGCAATATCTTGGGCGATTTTGTTCACGAAGGAGGTGGTGAACCAGTGAGTTAGTATCTGATCAGGTATATGAAACTTGATCAGTCTACGACGGCGCCGCCACTCATGAATGTGATCAGAAATGTGAGTGGCTTTATCTTGCTTCAGAGAAGTCAGGAGGTGCGTCCCGGCTTCATAACGAACCGGTAACTGAAAGTGTGTGAGGAAAGCCATGGCTAAAGAATTGAAATCTTGGAAAATGCCGCGGGATAACTCTATGTACCACTTAGCAGCAGCTCCAGTTAAAGTACGCTGGAAGAGGCGCAGGCGAATCGAATCGTTGACCCAAGAGTTAGACGAACACCAAAGATGATACGTCATCACATGCGCCTGGGGGTCCTCTCCAGCTTTTCCCTCAAACTTGGGGCAATCACCTGGTATCTTGGTGGGAACCGGAGGCCAATATGGATTATGTAAAATCGGATCATTGGTCAACTTTGAAACATCCGGCAACTCCAAGGTGGCTAGGAACGGCAATGGCGGATTGACCGGCATGCCAGACCCAGGATGAGGACCGTTACCTGTACTCCACAATGGTTGTGAATATCCTTGCCCCCATGGGTTCTGTCTCGTAGGATTCTGACCGTAGGGGGTGTAGGTCATATAACCAGACTGATTGGGATGCTGGTAACCAGAGTGTGGGGCCTGATAACCAGGGTACGGACCCTGATTATATGTCGGCCTGGTGTAAGCAGCGTTTGGATTTGGCTACTGAGTATAGGTAAAATCGGGTGGAGGAGGATAATACTGAGAGCCTCTGGGGTGGTTATAATTCGGTTGAGATTGACCATGAGGATAATAAACACCCTGAGGATGAGTAGGCTGCTGAAAAGTGGAACCCTGCAGAGTCTGATAAGTAGGGCGCAGCTGTTGATTTGGCTGCGGCATTGAATGAGTCGGCTGCTGAGTAGGGTTAATAGAATGAGCGAGCTGCCCTGAGTGAACAGGTTGACCCGACTGAGAGGGCTACCCTGAATGAATAGGTTGGCCCAGATAAACAGGTGGCGTCGGTTGAGCAGGCTGGCCTGGTTGTGAATGAGCTCCAGGTTGTACTGGATGGACCAGTTGGCCTGAAGGCGGAACACCAGGTTGTGCTGGATGGGCCGGTTGGCCTGGTGGAGGAACAGGACCAGGTGGTTGCTGTAATCCGGTTTGACCTGAAGCGGAACCATAGGATGGTCCCGGCTGATATGCAACGTTAGAAACAACAGGATACTGAGGTTGCATAGTTAAAGAAGGCTGGATTTGCCCCCTAGGACCATAGACCGGTCCCGGTTGATACCCTGGCTGAGGCTGAACAGGTTGAACGGAAGGGCTATAATACTGTCCTTGTGGACAGTACAATGGCCCTTGTTGGCTGACAGGATAGCCTTGCATGGGCTGCCACTGTGGATCATAAAGATAGCCAGGTTGGCCCGAAGGTTGGCCTTGGAAAGGCTGTCCTTGCGGGTTATAAGCCTGGTTATAAGGTAAAACTTGAGCATAGAGGTAAGCCTCAGGAGCGGGTAGACGTAAAATCTCCCCGTGCTCATCATACTGACCTGGGAAAGCATACACGGGAGTACCATCCTGTGCATAGTGCGAAAAGTAAGAGCGGTTAGGATATTGGGAGGATGGTCCAACCTCGGCGTTCGGCTGTTACAAAGACAACCGATACTCCTCCGGAGAGATATTCTCCGGTATAGAAGTCGCTAGATAAACATCTTCAGGAGTTGGCACAGCCCTTGCAACAGACGCCGTGACAACAGGAGAAGAGGCGGCCACACAAACAGTGGGCCAGACGGGAACAGAAGTAATGGGCATCTGAGGAGACACCCCGGGCGTAGTGGCAGCTGGCCTCAAAGCGGGAGATGACACTCCCATAGAGGCTGTGGCAGAAATGATTTGACCTAAATATCTGTATCCCTGTGGTAAAGAAGGACTGGCTGTTGACATGTCAGCCAGCTCAGAGTTGTCTCTCGAAATCTTCGTGGGAAGAGCCGATAGTCTTCACTCAGAGTCGGGATTTCCTCACCGAATCAGTCATGGTTGATCCTCGCTAATAAATCGCGTAATGTATTTGCGAGGACTAGGAGGAAATACAGCAGCAACAAAAGGCGAACCCAATGTAAGAGAAAGGAAATCAGCTCCTAATCTCAATTCAGACACAGGGTCCGAAAAGGGCCAATTGAACTCAACTGGTCCTCCAAAGGGTTGCTCAGCGAGAACCGGTCACCCGTCAGGAAACTCGGAAACAACAGGCTGCTGCAGTTCAGCAGAGGATTGGGAAGCCTCTGAAGAATCGTCCGTGTAAGGACTACCAGTAGACGAAACCGAAGGTTCCGCCACTGTGGCAAAAGACCAGAGAAAAAGAAGCAAACACACACACGGGCTGAAAACGAGTTAAGACACACGATCAAATGGTCAACAAGCAATATCTAAGCGGGCGTGTAATCGTGGGTGATTAATTTTTACCACATTGAAAAGTAAGAAACTTTACCGTTTCATGTTTTAAGAGTCGAGAAACGATAAAATATGACTCTATCTCTTTCAGATTTGACACAAGCGTGAAAGGACAAGCGCTTGACGGTCTTTTCAAATTTAGGGAGTCAGAAAAGACCAAATGACTACTCAGGAATACTAGGCACAAAGGGTGTACCAAATAACCGTGAACTGCAATATACACCTTGGTTTTAATAATGAAAGAGAAATCAACCAAGGACTTTCCGTACATGCAGGCAATCTCCCCGAATGCTGTGTTCGGTGTATCACGGGTATAGGGCGGCAGACTCAGCTTCCTATGGATAAAGGATTGAAACCTAGAGGGGCCTCCCTTTATATACGCGACGGTACTGGGAGCACAAGTCCGTACTAGCGCTGTCTAAAGCCAAAAGGCGAACGACAACTACTAGGTTTAAAGACGCCGAAACACGTCTCTAGCCTAGACCTCTAAATGTGTTTCGTTAGATTTCAATGCTGCCTTAGTGTAAATTGAGTAGATTTTAAAGTTGATCTTCAATTACGTTTCAGTTTTCAGGCCCTAACGAATGTGTTGTCTCAAAAACTCCTAAATGCAAAGCTACATGCCACAGTAGACCATTTCGTTCGATGAAAACTATCTACAGAAGAGTTGAGAGTTTTTTACACAAACAAAATGATCGGAAGACAAACAATGATATCTCTGATGCAACTAATGAAATCGAAAATTTTCATTCAAATCACTAATTACTAGTAAAATCGAAAAATTTCAATTTGCACTAATCAACCAAAAGCAAAAGAGATTTTTTTTTGTAATTTTCAATGTTTGATAGCTAGATGCACTAAAAAAACTGAAAATAAAAGAGAAGCAACTTGAGAAACGATATTGAGAGAGCAAAACAAACAAATTTCACTCAATGACACAAGCAATCAGATCTCAAATCGACCAAAGTCTCTCAAAACCAAGAAAAAGACTCAAAGGCTCCAATGGATCGTGTGATCTAGGCCCAAAGCAAGACCAAACGAAATTTGAATGAAGAAACGAGCAATCACCCAAAAATCGCAACAAAACAGTGAACAACTACTAAAAGAATGCGGAGGAGCAATCAGAGAGTTGACTGGATAAACGAAACACCAAAACTCCCAAGGAGGGCTCGATACACAAAGCCACTAGATGCCCTAGGGCTTAAAACGTGAAATCGATGGAGAAAAGCAAACAACCAAAGGACGAAGGCAAATTCCCAGTCAAACAGGACTCCAACACACTCAGGTAGTCAAAAAATCAAGAAGAAAAACACTGACCAGACCTAGAGAGCTCAAAACTGAGCAAACTCAAATACCCTACAGGAGTGGCGCGACTGTAAGGTTGCAACTGGTGCCAGAAAGCAATTGGCGCGGGCAATACAAAAGAAACATGTGCCAATTGGCACGACTGTCGGGCTAAAAAGCACGCCAGTCGAGTTTCTCAGCCAAAATTAAAAAAGAACTACTCCAGAAGCAGATCAATGTAAACTAAGCAAACCAAGAAACAAAAACAACAAAAGAACCCAGCCCAGAAGGCTAACCAAGCAAGGAAAATCATAAAACAATCAAAATGAGACAATCCAAACGAGACAGTGAAAACTAGACGATTCCCCAGTGGAGTCGCCAAATTGTTGAGGAGGTAAATCCCCTCTGCGGACAGAGGCGATCCCTACTAGCCCAGCAGGGGTCTAGCAACAATCATCAAATGCTACAACGCAAGTTCCTAATTGCGAATAAATAAGCCAATGATGGAGGCCTACCTGGAGTCCAGTGCTATGATTCGTAGAAGAGACAGCGTTCCCGTTCCTCAGCCTCGGCAGATCACGATCCCCATGATCTCCGTGAATGGACACCTGCACATGCAAGAAACAACACGAATACAAGCATAAAATCCAGAATACGCAACTATATATCAGTCAGAAAGGATATAACTCATGATTAACATAAATGAAAAACAGAGTGGAACCATAACCGGTAGTCATTCATTAATAAACAATCGAAAGAGAGTACAACCAATGTTCTGACGCCGCGGTCTCCTTCGGAAGGGTCCCCAGTCGTTCACGTCTCGCAAAGCTCGCCAGGGAAAGGGCAAGCCTCTCTAGAGTCTCTCGACGATAGTCTCCTTACTTGAGTCGGCCTTAAGGAAAGAAAGAGGGCTCTTACAGCACAAAGGCTCTTGGGAATTTGGAGATTCAAAGCTTAGGCACTTCAAGACTAGCTTGCAATGGCAATAGGCAAGCTTTTATAGATGGGGAAGGAGGGAGTTGGGATCCCTATTATTGTGGGATTGGCCCTATCATCAAGGAAGGTTCCATGAAAGGTGGAAAACCACTTCCCTTCCATGGAACTCCCATAGCCAAACCTCCCAACTCAAGATAGGCAATGGTTTCTGAGTTTGTTGAAACACAACTTCCGCCATCTTTATTTAAAAAACACTCCTTAAATTGGCTGGCGCGACTGTGACTCTGGGACAGAGCGCCAGTTGGCGCGGCCTCTTTGTAGGATTTTCCCCATTGGCACGAGTGATGAACTGTCTGCCCGCGCCAATGCAAAAGGAGATGTTTTCATGGTTTTTTGCAAGGAGATGTCTTTAGGGCAATTGAAGCTCATGTTTAGAGGAATGCATTGATAATGGTTTCAAGGCATGACATTAGCCTGATGTGTCACAAAATGGGTCCTCCATTTTGTGGGACGAGGAATGGTAGGGATAAAGGATAAATTACCGTGTAACACATGGATTGGCCATCCAA